>JAKSZT010053992.1:76983-99241 GCA_026826555.1 Tolypeutes matacus | reverse complement strand
GAGGTACTTATTTTCCTGCCACTTCCCCATTCCATACAGGAGATGGTAGACAACATGGACCACTATACAAACATTTAGCACTTCTTCACTAGAGCACCTCGGAAACTCCAGAAATCCTAGATGTTCATAGGGTCACCAACTGGGAAAAGCCTCCCAAAATCCAAGATAATCAAGGAAAGATAAATGAAAAAGAGCCCTACAACTTGTTCGGTGTTTGTTCAAGTTTTTGTGGGCTTAGTATGGATCACCATGTACTGCAGACTGTAAAGACTGATATTATGCACAGTTTAATGTTGAAATAAAATCTGCAAGAACTATGACATTCGTTTGAAAGTATGTATATCCCTCATTAAATTGCATCGTAATTTGGCATAAATGTTGATTTGTGCTTGTGAAGATAAAAAATATTTTCTCAGCTAAGCCAGCCCAGGCATTTATGGATGAAGTTTTAAATAAATGTGTATGGTAGGAAGAGATAGGAGAAATTGAGACCCCTAAAAATCATTTCAGTGCCTCCTGCCCTATTAATTCTGCTTTGCAAACCATCTAGGGGGACCCAACAAAGGCTTAAAATTATTGGGACTCTTTGGGCCTAAGCAAGAAAAGGAAAAAAAAAGAAATGTCCTGGGGTTATTGTGACATGTAATGCCTCTCACTAATAATATAATAAACCAAACCAAACCAAACCAAACCAACATCTACCTATAAAAGCATTCAAAGTCATAATTAGACATGGTAGGTGGTGGGAACAAAAGAAAGAATTAGGGGAATATAGGTGAGCCAATTAATAAGATACAAACAATTGCATTATCAGTGTATACAATAGTATTATATAATCAGTTTGCATTCCTAATATCTAGTGCAATAGGAGAATTTGGGTTAACTATGGAAAATTTGGAATGGGGATATCATGGGCCATGTTGGATATTGTAGTGAGGGCTTTAAATTGACAAAGGACAGGGAAATGTCATTGAGAAGGGGGCAGGAGAAAGAGAGAGGATAGTTTATTGGAAAATGGATTAGAAGAGCAATGAAAGGGAACATAAAGAAAATTAAAATACTTTGAATTTTTGCCTAGTATCAGTCCGGTCTCCTCAGTTCACAGAAAACCTTACTGTCTGTACACATACTTAACATTGTCTAGAGTAGTAAGACAAGAAGAGAAGCAAAGAACAATTAAGTGGGGTTGGGGGGCAGCTAGGTTGGGAGGAGGTAGTTGTGGGGTGGAGGTATAGTAAGCTGGCAGAATCGGACTTTATTTTTTAAACTTTCTATATCTTTTAAAACTAAAGTCTTTGTCCATAGAACTATTAAATGAATGGCTATGCTTCTTGTTAACCATTTCTTCTCTTTTTGAGGGTCAGTATAGCATAGGGTTATCAGTTAGGTTTTGGAGCTAGGTAGATCTTAATTTGAATCATGTTTCTTCCTTATTGAGTTTTAATGATGATTAAAAGAGATAATGCGGGAAGCAGCTGTGGCTCAATCAGTAGGGCTCCCGTTTACCATATGGGAGGCCCCGGGTTCGGTTCCCGGGGCCTCCTGGTGAAGGCAAGCCCGCCCGCACGGCATGGTTAGCTGACCCAGCGAGCACAAGCAGCAAGGGGGGGATAAATGAATAAATAAATAAAATCTTTAAAAAAAAAAAAAAAGAGATAATGCATGCAAAGTGCTTCTCACAGTGCCTAGAACATGGCCAGTGCTCAAGAAGTTTAATGTTATTGACTATTGCTATTATTATCTATCAAGGTTGTTAGGAGAATTTGGATCAGATGATAAGAAGGACTGCAGCTTTAAAGGCAATGCAGCTGGACTATGTGATAAACCTACTGTTTGTGAGAGAGTAGTCAAACCAAATCAGGGATTCCAAGGTAATTGAGTTTGGAATTTTCTCTGAGGCTCCCAGCACAAATGATGCAGAGCAAAGTATGTGAGTGCAGACCTCAGGCACCTCTGATTCCTGTAAAAGGCTCTTTAATAGGCCAAGGAGGTAAACTTGCACTGGGGGTAGAGTTGGGTGGAGTTTGACGTGGAGGAGTGGTTCTGTGAGATATACTGGGCTGGGATGAAAGGCATATGGTTGGCTAGTTTCAGATATGAATTGGGCGACTGTGTCTGGATTCAGACATAGAGTGATTGGCTTGAGATGTGAAGGAGAAATCTGGGGGAACATATTCAGGCTATTTGGCAGAATGAGCCAGAACCCAACTGCTCCTTCCTTAATCTCTAGACCACGTAATTCTGGCTCCACAGTTTACCTTTGCAGAACAAACCTAGGCTTCTAGATTTGTTTGCTGGATGTCTCCTATGCAGAGTGGTGAAAAGCAACTGGAAATTTCATCAGAATGAGAAGCATCTGAGATACGTCCAGTGATGCATCCGGGATTTCCTTGCATACTGCCTACTGAGCGTAGAGGGACTCTGAGTCATCTGGTGTGAGAAGGTGACGTCATGCCAAGTAAGAATGGCTCTTACCCACCCCGACGTCCACTCCCAGGGTTTATCAGGGTATATCAGGGTGTATATCAATGAAATACTTTGTTGAGCAGGGCATCCCATTTTATGGGTATATGACAGAGGAAAATGCACATGTCTTAAAGATAGAAAAACTCTGGGTCTTCCAAATTGCTTCCTGTGGCTGGCATCAGTGGATGTGTACCCCAATTCAGGTTGGCTCCATTGGTGACCCCAAATCCTCCTAGCCCATTGTATTTAAAGCAAAGAGCCTTTCTCACATACACTCTATCAGATCTGCCCACTACTTTTGTCTGACAAATTAAGGAGACCTATTGTGTACAGGTAAAACTGGTGAATGCTTCAGACATATCTTTGGGTGCTTGAGGTGAGATGGACCTAACACTATCTAGGCCAATTTCCTCAGGTTTTTTCTCTGGCTTTCTATATCTACCTTCTCCCTACTCCAGGTAACTTCTCTTCAGCCTTCA
This sequence comes from Tolypeutes matacus, assembly GCA_026826555.1. Taxonomy (NCBI): domain Eukaryota; kingdom Metazoa; phylum Chordata; class Mammalia; order Cingulata; family Chlamyphoridae; genus Tolypeutes; species Tolypeutes matacus. The sequence goes on along the minus strand of JAKSZT010053992.1, from coordinate 96,296 downwards.
GCCTTCAGAACTTCCAAAAGGAAGCTTTTTATGACTCATTCCCTATTAATACCCCAACTAGATCAGTTTTCCCTGACTTATGGTCTTTGTACCCTGTATTTTTCCTTCTTATGACTTGTCCCAATAGTGATTAAATACTTATACAATTATTTGTTAATGCTCTTCCCTCAAACACTAGAAAGTAAGTTCCATGAAGGCAACACATGTTGAAATTTTAGTCAAAAGGCCTAGCCAGAGATTTATCTGTAGTAGGTGTTCAGACTTGCTAAACGAATGAATAAATCTTTACATAGCATATTTGTGAAGTTGAAGGGAGAAAGCCTATGTCAAAGCCTAAAATGCCCAATGTCTGGTGCATATTAGACACTTTTCTAATAGTATTAGATCCCTTGGTTTCTCTAATCCTTCAAGGAAGGCATCAATATTTTGTATTCAAGTTTTCTACACTTCATGTTACAACTTACCTATTTCCCACATTATTTAAATCCTTTTGCTTCCATTTTTTAAAATTTATTTTATTTTTAAAGAAGTAGATATATCAAAAATATAGGGGGATTCCTATATACTCCACACTCTCCCTCTCCCTCACTTCTCCTCACTAATAATATCTTTTGTTAGTGTGGTACATTAGATACAATTGATGAACACATATTGAAGCATCGCTACTAACCATGGTCAATAGTTTACATTATAGTTTGCACTTTGCACCACACATGTTTATAGGTTTTGATAAAATAGAACTGTATCTGTCATGGCAATGTCATTCAGAACAATTGCAATGTCCCCCAAATGCCCCATGTCACACCTGTTCTTCTTCTCCCTCCCCTCGAACATCTGGTGACCACTACCTTTATATCAACGTTCAATCCTTTTAAAAACACAATTTAAATGCCTCTATGATATTGTCATGTGGTATATTAGTTTAGATGCTATTGGCTGCAAATAAGGATATATCCCTGATTCAGAATAGATTTAATAATAAGGAAACTTATTAATGCTCATTAAAACTGGGGATCATCATGGGCTCTGGGGTGATGGGGAGGGAGGAACAGAATAGATCAAACAGGGGGTATTTAGTGGTCAGTGGAAATGTAAGGTAATGTTTTTCATTACCTTACTGTGATGGACACAGGACATGGTAAATATCATCAAAATTTTTAAAAGTGTACAATCTAAAATGTAAACCATACTGTAAACCATTGACAATGTCTAGTAGCTATGTTTCACTATCTGTATATCTGTTATAACAATGCTACCATCCACATACAAAAAGGTTTTAATATGGGGTGAGGAAAGGGGGAGGAGGTTGGGTATATGAGAGTGTCTTATATTCTGTGTGTGACTTTGCTGTGACCTAAAACTTCTTTGAAAATTAAAAGAAAAATAGTGAGACACTGGGGAGTGAGAGGAGGAAGGTGCCAAGGTACAGACAATACTTTAATTTTATTTTATTTTTAGTTTTTTTTTTTAAGTTTTCATGTATATTATCACTTACATTTAAACATTATTATTTCATTTTCCTATTAATTGTATATGGCTATTTTCTTTGCTTCATCTTTAAAGAAGCTTTGGATCACAGAATGGTTACAACTGGGGTGGGAGAGGACCGTTGGTGGGGGGTGTCAGGGATGGGTGGCGCATGGGAGGAAGTTAACCTGAACCTACATAAAAGGTATATAAAATTGTTCAAATGTTCACAGGTCATGGTCACAGTGGGTGGAGAACCACTTAATACATGAGAGAATACTGAAATCCCATCCCAGAGAGCTCTGCCATATTCTCTCAGGGAGTAGCAAGAGTACCCCAAGTGCAGGGGCAGTGTCTGGCAAAGGAGGATGATCCATGGATGGGCTCTTGTTATTGATAACTAGCCTTATGAGTCTTTGCTCTTGAAATTGAAACTTAGCCAATTGTTATGGGGTGCTTAAGGGTTGCCTCCTGAGAGCCTCATTGTTGCTCAAATGTGGCCTCTCTCTAAGCCAAACTCAGCATATGAATGCATTACCTTCCTCCCAGCATGGGACATGACTCCCGGGGACGAGTGTCCCTGGCAATGAGGGATTACAACCAAAGGCAACTGGAATACCACTGGAAAAAGACCTTGAATAAAAGGGGGAAAAGGTAAAGACAAATGAGTTCATATGGCAAAGAGACTTCATGGTGAGTTGGGAGGTCATCCCAGAGGTAGCACTTATTCACATCCAATAGGACCTCATAGGCTTCCAATGTGAATATCACCCTAAACAGAGGGGCTCCTGAGGGCTCTGGAGGCACACAGGTCCTTTATCAGGGCAGATTGTCCCAGAGTTTTGAGCCTTATCAGTGGGCCCCACTTTGGAATGCTTGCTCCTGACAGTGACAGAGTTGGACCCAAATATGTCTTCCCTGCACATGGCCCATCTGCCCCTTCTATTCAAACCTATATGTGGTGCCAGAGTTTGTAGGTGTATTTCCAGAGACCGGAGTCTTTGGGCTGTCCATGTGCCAGCTAGGCCTGGAATCTCGGTGGAGCTGCAACTCCTACTCTACAGCTCAATAGACTCATCCTGGACACCTGGCGGGGAGATGATGATGGACAACAGCCATCCCAGGGAATGGAGAGAGTCTGCAGCTGCAGTCAGGATAATCCCATCCATCCTATCCATGGGATATAAGGCCCCGCTCACTTGGAGGTGGAGTGGACATCACCATCTCAGACTCCTCAGGATTGGGGGCAGTGCTATGGACTAGAGTGGACTTTCTGGTATTCTGTTATAGACATATTGTGTTTCACACAATGGAAGTAATTACAACATTAATGTGAAGGCAGTGGCCACCGGATGCTTTGGGGGCAGAGAGAGGGAAAAGCAGTTGTAATACAGGGGCTTTCTCGGGACTTGGGAATTGTCCTGAGTGACATTACAATGACAGATATAGGCTATTTTACATCAGCATATACCATGCAGAACTGTGTGGGAGAGAGTGTGGTCTACAACGTGAACTATGGTCCATGCTTAGTGGCAAAGCCCCAGGATGTGCATATCCATTGCAGGTGATGTGCCACACTAATGAAGGATGTTTATGTGGGAGGTTGTGGGAGGTGTGGGAGGTGGGGCATATGGGAACCTCTACAATTTTTGTGTAACATTTATGTAATCTAAGAATCTTTTAAAAAATAAAAGAAAAATTATTTAAAAAAACAACAAAAAAACAAAACCACAATTTAAATACCTCTATGATACTGCCTTGTGGTGTATTAGTTTAGATAGATGCTATTGGCTGCAAATAAGAATATATCCCTGATTCAGAATAGATTTAATAATAAGGAAACTTATTAATGATCATTAAAACTAATTTTTTTGTGGCGATGATGCACAACTGTGTGATTATATTAAAATCCATTAATTATACACTTTAGATTGATCATATGGTATGTGAATATATCTCAATAAAACTGCTGAATAAATAAACAATAATTGTGCAAGAATAGCAAGAAATGGCAGCTATGTACAGCAGGGGAAACATAGATTGAGAGGTGAAGAATTTTCTTGTTTACTTGTTTCTTTTTGTTTATTATAATTATTGAAATAATGAAAATGCTCTAATAATGATTGAAGTGATGACTGCACAGCTTTGTGATTATACAAAATACCATTGATTGTACACTTTGGATGAATTGTATGCTTTATTAATAAATACTAATAAAATTGATTTGTTTTTTGTTTTTTGTTTTTTAAAAAACAGGGTTAAAATGTAGATCGGGATTTAGGCTGCTGCCTATCAGTGGCCCAGTGATGCCACTAAGAAGCCAGGTTCTTTTTCCTATTTCTTTGACCAGCATTTGTTTTATCCTAAGGTTAGTTCACTTCATAGGTATGACCTGGCTTCCACTACAAGGCCTTGTTAACATTCAGTAAGATATATCTATATATAAAGAAATTCCAAATTGGATGTACACTTGCCAGGGGAATGTAACATTCTGATGGCTTAGACCCATGGCTCTCAAATGTTTTGGTCTCAGGACCCCTTTATGCCCTTAAAAATTATAGCGGATCCCAAAGAACTTTTATATCTATCAAAATTTACAAAAGGGAGCAGATGTGGCTCAAGTGGTTGAGCGCCCACCTCCCTCTGGGAGGTCCGGGTTTGTGCTTGGTGCCTCCTGAAAAAACAACAACAACAACAAAAACAACAAGCAGCAAGCGAATAAACCAACTCAGGGAAGCTGAGGTGATTCAGTGGTTGATTGCTGACTTCCCACATATGAGGTCCTGTGTTCAATCCCTGGTCTCCAGTACCTCAAAAAAATTTAAAATTATTATGATATTTAAAAAATTACAATATTCAAAAATAAAACTGGGAATTAAAAAAAAATTATTGATTATTTAAAAATAATGGTCAACTCATTACATGTTAACACAACATAGTTTTATGGAAAATAACCATACTCTCAGACAAATTAGTAAGAATTGTGACATTGTACTTTTGTTATTATAAGTCTTTTAAATGGCTGGGTTAATGGGAGACAACTGGATTCTCACATCTTCTGCCATCATTCTGTTGTTACATGTTGTTTTTAATGAAGTATGTAAAGAAAATTCAGACTTACACAGATACATAGTTGGAAAAGAGAAGGGTATTTTAATAACAATTTCACACAACTGCTTATATTCTTCCTTGATTTTACACCAAAACTCAAGAAGTGGTTATTTCTTAGAAGTTAGTTGCAATATGGAATTTGAAGTCATAACAATGAACTTTTTGTCCCATTATATCACCCAGAACAACTAACAAGGAGGTGGGGATGGACAACCACCACACCAAGGAAATGAGAGAGTCTACAACTGCAAGCAAGAGAGTTCCATCCGTCAGCCATATGGGATGGAAGTCGTCTCAATTAGAGGTGGAGTGGGCATCTCCATCCCAGAATCCTCAGGATTGGGGAATAAAATATGAACTAGAATAGACTCACTGGTGTTCTACTATAGACTTATTGTGATTCTAGCAATGGAAGGAATTATATCATTGATGTGGAGACAATGGCCACTGGAGGTGCTGAAGTCAGGGAGAACGAAAAAGAGGTGTAATATGGGGGCATTTTCAGGACTTGGTATTGATCTGGATGACATTGTGATGACAGATACAGGTCATTATATATCCTGCCATAGCCTATAGAATTGATTGGGAGAGAGTATAAATTACGATGTAAACTATAGTCCATGCTTAATGGCAGTGCTCCAAAATGTGTTCATCAAATGCAATAAATGTACCACACTAATGAAGAAGTTGTTAATGTGGGGAAAAGTGGGAGGTCTGGGAAGTGGGGCATATGGGAATCCCTTATATTTTTTTATGTAATATTTTATGTAATCTAAGTATCTTTTAAAAATAAATAAAAAATATATTTTAAAATCCATTGAATTATCTTTCACCTAGAATGTATCTTTTATCTACATATGCTTCTGTAACATCGTGCTGCGATCATTTGAAATATATTGGTTCAGTGACCAATATGGTGCAGCTTCCAAATATTTATACATCTTATTACATGATTTCAAAAAATTACATTTGTTAATATAACTACTAATCTCAACTGAAAAGGGATGAAGCTAAGATCTCCTGTAACTATTTCCTGCTGACACAAACTATTGTACAAGGGTGGTTTGAGGAGGAAAAATAGATTTGTTAGAATTTGCAATTGCTTTTGAGTAAAGCATTATATGCATGATATGAACTGGTGCATCTGCCAAAGAATTAAGATAATAATTAACAAACGGGAGCAGCCACTTGTTGAAGCTGGATGGGTTTCAGAAGGAGAACTTATTTCCCCGTGTTATGAGGTTATTGGCTTTGTTTTTTTGTTTTTAATGTTTTCATTTTTTTGGAGAGATTGGTAGTTTAGTATAAGGATGCAGTTCCAGCAAATGTTATGATTTTTAAAAAGGTAAACAAAGGGAATAATTGGCTTTTTTTGATTATTTGTGGTGTTACATGTTTTGGGGTTTGCTTTAATAAATGTCTGTTGAATTTTGTTTACATAGGCTCTTTTGGCCACTGCTTTCAAGGTATACAATAACTGAAGCCTTCGATAGTACAGATTCAGGCTATATTTGATATTGATTGTTCACATTTATACAGTACTAACATTTGGTTCTATTGCAGAGATTTTGGACGATTGGCAAAACAGTTTTGAGGTATGATTAGTATCTTCTTTCAGAGCTAGTAATTGGTATGTTTTGTAAGAGAAAAAACAGAATTAGTATTCGGTAGAGTTTTTTTTTTTTTTTGGTTTTTGTTTTTAATAAGAAACTTGCTCCACTTCATATTTCACTTTATGCTCAGGTGTGGTTTCTGGTTTAGGACTTCCTTCATCTGTCGGATCTGATAATTAGTAAGGTTCCTGTCCTTTTTCTAGTATTTGCAATTCACCCCTGGATAGGGATGGTAGTTTTCAGAGTAACCAGACACTATTGGGTTAAGCCCTCTACTTGAAACAGGGCATGGTATATTGTACACAGTGGCTTTTTCAAGGGGGCTACAACATAATTGGGCCCCCTTCCAGAACTGGGACCAAAACCCAAGTGGGTATTGGCTTAGATGTTGCCTTTGCCCCAAACGCCACCCAGAGTTAATATTGGTGCTGGCTACATCCAATTCACAGGGTAAGTTAGGGTTCACCCCTCTATTACTCTGTGAGTCTGGGGGTCCTGTATTCCCATGTACAACTTTTTCTGATTAACACTTTCATATCTGAGGTTAATGAGAGATGAAGGGTTTCCAGTACCCCGAACAACCCCAAAAAGACCAATAATTACTTTGGAGTTTTAGGACACAGTAAGATTAAAGTACAAAATCTATTTTGATAAAACAGACTCTCTGCTTTAAACATTAAGACAAGTGCTTATTTAATTTTTTTGGTCTTCTGAAGAGAGCTTTTTAAAAAAAATTTGGTTAATTTAATATTACCATCTCGAGGTGTGAAAATATATACTGAACAAAAAGAGAAACACAAAAGACTTAAGATACAAACACAGAAGCATCAAGTTTACTAATTTGACTAATAATTTTAATTTTTTTGTTTGGTTTTCTCTAAGTTTTCCATCATTTCACATCTTTAATTTTTCCTGCTTTTAAGATATTTGACTGGGGCTGAAGGGGACTCACACAGCAGTGATTTACAACTTTTTAGTTTCTTTATCTTTCTACAACTCAAAGAAGATTTGAACATATCGGACTTTTAATCTATTTTTCTTGCTGTTTACAAAACAAGTTTAATTGCAATATATGTTAAAATTTAAAGACACATTTTTTACCAATATTTTCTGGTATTTCATCTATATGTAGGTTAAGCTTCATACCAAAAAAAATAATTAATTTATGCTTTTGTAACCTAGATGTCCCAAATTTAGACCAATTTTTCAGGATGTATTTGAGTCATGAGTTCATTCTCCATGGCGGAAGAGAGAGAAAGAAAAAGAGAGAGAACAGCTAAAAGAAAGGCACAGAGGCCTTCCCCTTTAAGGGAGGAAGGAAGTGGGACTCAAATCAGGAAACCTCTCCTACTACAACAAACCTTTGCTACTTTGGTGAAAGTAAATCACATACTAACTTGTAGTTAGCCAAAGCCGAAGAGAAATGGCAAAACTGAGACCAAATGTTAACTCATGGTCAGCCAGAAGAAAAAAAACAAACAGAAGTCATAAATAAAGGAACGAACTCATCCGTCAAGGGAAGGAGACAAACCAGTCCTCTGTCCTAACCTCATGAGCTGATTCCATCAGCGGCTGGAAAGGGACTTTAAGTTCAGCAAGTGAGAGTACTCCAACTACATTCTTATTTTTTAAGATCTTTTTGGCTATTTGGAGTCTCTTACCATTCCAAATAAATTTGATAATTGGTTTTTTTATTTCTGCAAAAAAGGCTGTTGGGATTTTTATTGGGATTTCATTGAATCTGTAAATTTGGGTAGAATTGACATCTTAATTATATTTAGTCTTCTAATCCATGAACACGGAATGTCCTTCCATTTATTTATATCTCCTTCAGTTTCTTTTAGCAGTGTTTTAAAATTTTCTGAATACAGGTCCTTTATGTCCTTGGTCAAGTTTATTCCTAAATATTTGATTGCTTTAATTGCCATTATAAATGGATTTTTTTCTGAATTCCTCCATAGATTGCACAGCAGTAGTGTATAGAAATACTATAGATTTTTGTATATTAATCTTGTATCCTGCCACTTTGCTGAATTCGCTCATTAGTTCTAGTAGCTTTCTTGTGGATTTTTCAGGAGATTCAAGATATAGGGTCATATCATCGGTGAATAGCAAACGTTTTACCTCTTCCTTTCCTATTTGAATGCCTTTTATTCCTTGATCTAGCCTAATTGCTCTAGCTAGAACCTCTAGCACAATACTGAATAACAATCATGACAGTGGGCATTCTTGTTTTGTTCCTGATCTCAGAAGAAAGCTTTCAGTCTTTTACCACTGAGTACATTGCTAGTTGTAAGTTTTTGATATATGCACTTTACCAAATTGAGATAGCTTCCTTCTATTCCTATCTTTTGGAATGTTTTTATGGAGAAAGGCTGCTGTATCTACTCAAATGCATTTTCTGTATCAATTGAGAGGGTAAGGAGAGTTTTCTTCTTTAATTTACCATTACGGTTTATTACACAAATTGATTTTTTTGTCTTGAAGCACCCTTGCATACCTGGAATAAAATCCATTTGATTGTGGTGTATAATTCTTTAATGTGCTTTTTGATTCTCTTTGCAAGTATTTTGTTGAGGATTTTTGTGTCTATATTCATTAGTTGTATTGGTCTGTAAATTTTTTTTTTTTTTGTAGTATCTTTATCTGGTTTTGGTATTAGGGTGATGTTGGCTTCATAGAATCAGTTTGGTAACGTTCTTTCCTGTTCAATTTTTTGGAAGAGCTTAAGCAAAATTGGTATTAGATTATCTTTGAAAGATTGGTAAAATTCACTCGTGAAGCCATCTGTTCATGGGCTTTTCATCTTTGAGAGGTTTTTGATGACCGTTTCAATCTCTTCATTCGTGATTGGTTTGTTGAGGTCTTCTGTTTCTTCTATGGTCAGTGTAGGTGGTTTGTGTGTATGTAGGAATTTGTCTATCTCCTCTACATTGTCTAGCTTTTTGGCATACAGTTGTTCATAGTATCCTCTTATGATCTCTCTTATTTCTGCGGGGTCAGTGGTAATATGCCCCTCTCATTTCTGATTGTATTTATTTGTCTTCTATCTTTTTTTCTTTGTCAGTCTAGCTAAAGTTTTGTCAATTTTGCTGATCTCCTCAAAGAATCAACTTTTGGTTTTGTTGATTCTCTATTGTTTTTTTTGTTCTCAGTTTCATTTATTTCTGTTCTGATCTTTACTCTTTCTTTCCTTTGGCTTGGATTGGGATTAATTTGCTATACTTCTTCTAGTTCTTTTAGATGTGTACTTAGGTATTCAATTTTATCTAGGTCTTCCTTTTTAATATAAGAATTGAGGGGTATAATTTTCCCTCTCAGCACTGCCTTTGCAGTGTCCCATAGGTTTTGATAAGTTGTGTTCTCATCTTCATTCATCTCAAAATAATGCTGATTCTCTTGCAGTTTTTTCTTTGCCCCACCTATTATTTAAGAATGTATTGTTTAATCCTGATATAGTTATGAATTTTCCCCTATTCCATCCATTATTGATTATTGATTCCCATCTTTATTTCATTATGATCAAATAAAGTGTTTTTTATAATTTCAATCTTTTTAAATTTATTGAGACTTGTCTTGTGACCCATAGAAAAAAATCAATTAGCACTTGAAAAGAAAGTATATCCTGCTGTTTTGGTGTGCAATGCTCTATAGATGCCTGTTAGGTCTACTTCATTTATCATATTATTCAAGTTCTCTGTTTCTTTCTTTATCCTCTGTCCAGATGTTCTATCCAATACAGAGAGTGGTGTGTTGAAGACTCCAATTATCATTATAGAACAACAATTTCTCCCCTCAGTTTTGCCAGTGTGTGCCTCATGCATCTGGGGGCATTCAGGTTTGGTGCATATATATTTAGTATAGTTATTTCTTCTTGGTGAATTTCTCATTTTGTTAACATATAATGACTTTCTTCATCGCTTATAACAGTTTTGTATTTGAAATATATTTTTTATGATATTATAATCACCACTCCAACTGTTTTTTGGTTACTATTGGCATGGAATATCTTTTCCTAACCTTTTCCTTTTAACCTGATTGTGTCCTTACATCTGAATCGGGCCTCTTGAAGATAACATATAGATGACTCTTATTTTTTTATCCATTCAATCAGTCTATGTCTTTTGATCAGGGAGTTCAAGCCATTAAAATTCAATGTTTTTACTGCAAAGGCATTACTTTATCCATTTTTTCATTTGCATTTCTGTTGTCATATCAGTCTATGGTCTTTTTACTCTTTAGTTTACTCTTCCTAATAATCACCATTTCTACACTTTCTCCAAGTCTTTTGCCCTTGCTTTTTCCTTTTGCCTGCAGCACTCCCTTTAGTATCTCTTGTAATTCTGGTATTTTGGTTATATATTCTTTCAGGGTTTTTTTTGTTTGTTTGTTTGTTTGTTTTGTTTTTTGTCTGTGAAGCCTTGGAACTCACTCCTTTTTTGAAGGACAGTTTTGCCAGATGCAGAATTCTTGGCTGGTAGTTTTTCTCTTTCAGTAACTTAAATACATCTTAGCACTTCTCATCTCCTTAGATTCTGATGAAAGGTTGGCACTTAATTTTATTGATTTTGCATTATATGTGATGTGTTGTTTTTCTCTTGCTGCTCTCAGGATCCTCTCTTATCTCTGATATTTGTCATTCTGAATTGAAGCTTTCCCAGGGTAAGTATATTTGTAAGTATTCTGCTTGGGGTACATTGTCCTTCTTGGATAATGATATTTATGTCTTTCATAATGGTTGGGAAGATTTAGGTCATTAATTCCTCAAATATTCTTTCTGCCCCTTTTCCAATCTCTTCTCCTTCTGGTACAGAAATCATGTGAATGTCTGTGTTTTCACATTGTCTTTCAATTCCCTATGTCTCTGTTCCATTTTTCCCATCCTCTTATTTTTCTATTCTCTTGTCTTTTCCATTTCAGATGTTCTGTCTTTGAAATCACTAATTTTGTCTTCAAGCAATTAAAATCTGCTCTTATGTGCATCTAATGTATTTTTTTATATTTATTTTATTTATTTCTTCACCTTGCCATCATTGTTTGTGTTTGTCTTTGTTCTCTGCATTCATTCGTTGTGTGCTTGTCTTCTTTTCTTTTAAGGAGGCACTGGATACCAAAACTAGGACCTCCCATGTGGGAAATCAGTGCCCAATTTCTTTTTTTTTTTAATTTATTTTTATTGTGGGTAAAAATCAAAATTCTCACAATACATACAAACATTTGCAAAATGATATATAAATATATATGCATATATGTGCATTTGCTTACAAAAATGTTATTTATATATATATATATATATATACATATACATATATTTTAAGAGGTGCTTAGATTACCCAAAATATTACACGGAACCCACTGGGATTCCCATGTTGCCCACCTCCCTCACCTCCCACCACATCCCACACAAACATCTCCCACAAGTGTGGCCCACCACCCTCAATGAACTTACACATCCTGGAGCCTTGCCACCAACCATAGACCACAGTTCACACTGTAGACCACACTCTCTCCCACTCAGTTCTGAGTGGTGTGTGCTGATTTAAAATGGCCTACATCCGTTGCCACAACAGTACTCAGGACAACCTCCAACTCCCAAAGAAGCCCCTGTATTTCAACTGCTCATCCCCTCCCTACCCCAATAGTGTCAAGTGGCCACTGGCTCCACCTCATTGTTATAATTTCTTGCATTGCTAGAATCACCATATGTGAACAAGAGAATACCATTAAGTCCACTCTAGTCCATAGTTCTTACCCCAATCCTGAGGGGACTGGGATGGTGATGTCCACTCCAACTCCAAGTGAGAGAGGGCTTATATCCCATGGATATGGTGGGTGGGATGATCCTGCCTGCAGATGCAGGCCCTCTCCATTCCCTGGGATGGCCATTGCCCATTGTTGTCTCCTCACCAGGTGACTTGGATGAGTCCATTGAGCTGTAGGGTAGGAGTTGCAGCTCCACCTAGATTTCATGCACACCTGGCACATAGGTAGGCGGGAGGCTCCAGTCTCTGGAAGTATACCTAAAAACTCCAGCATCACATATAGGTTTGAATAGAAGGGACTGGTGAACCATGTGCAGGGAGGACTTATTTGAGTCTAATTCTGTCACTCTCAGGAGCACAGATTCCAAAATAGAACTCACTGATAAGGCATCAGTCTCTGGGGCTATCCCCCCTTATATAGGGCCAGGGTGTCTCCGGAGCTCTCAGGAACCCCTCTGAGTGGGGTGATAGAGTGCCCAATTTCTTGAGCCGCCTCCGCTCCCTACATGTTGTGTCTCTCATTGTGTTTCTTCATTGTTGTCACTTCATTGCTTCATCTTGTTGCATCATCTCATTGCATCAGCTGTCACATCATCTTGTTGCATGAGCTTTCCGCGCCAGCCCATCACATCAGGTCACTGTCTTGCTCGTCTTCTTTAGGAGGCAATGGGAACCAAACTGGGACCTCCCGTGTGGTAGGCATGCACCCAACTGGTAGAGCCACATCTGCTTTCCTCTAATGTATTAAAAAAAAAATTACTTTATTTTTCTTTATTTATTCCCCGTTCCCCCAGATGTTTCACTCACCTGTGTGCTCATAGTTTGTTCACCTTCATCAGGAGGTACTGAGAACTAAACCTGGGACCTCATACATGAGAAGCGAGTGCCCATAAGACTGAGCCACTTCTGCTCCCCATGGACTGTGGCATCTGCTGGCTTGTGCCCTCTGCTTGTTGCAGTGGGGGTGGAGTCTAGCTCTGTTGCAGCAGTGTCTAGCTTTGTGGTGCTGGGAGATGGCATTTAGCTCTGTTGTGGTGGGAAGTGGCATCTGCCTATCTTCTTTTAGGAGGCACTGGGACCCAAACCCAAGATCTCCCGTGTGGCAGGCAGGTGCCCAAGTGGTTGAGCTACATCTGCTTCCCTCTAACATATTTTTAATCTCATCTACCATGTCTTTCATTCCCATAAGGTCTGTTACTTTTCTTTGCAGGCTTTCACATTGCTCTTTATGCTCACCTAGTGTCTTCTTTATATCCTTTGTTTCTTTAGTCATATTTTCTTTAAATTCTTTGAAGTGATTTAGAGAGTTGTGTGATTATCACTGATTATTTGTCTTAAATTAAATATCTCTTTGGATATCTGGTTAGTTCCTTTAACTGGGATATCTCCTACTTTTTCCTAGTATGGCTTGTAACTTTTTGCTAATGTCTAAGCATCTGAATTGGTGAATTTGTTCTGATGGCCAATTTATCCCTCTTTCCTATTGTTTTTTTTCCCCACAGCTCTTCTTTGATATTTGGTTCAACTAATTCTAAATCTTTAAAATTGACTGACTTACGTTACCAAATTTGGGCCAAGGACTCACTAGTGGGGTGCAGATTTTCTCCCATAGGTAAGGATACAGAGAGAACCAAGAACAGCTTTTGTCTATGCAATTGCAAGACCGGCCAACAGACGGCGCTTGTCAGCACACCTTTTGCCAAAGATGTTTCAGTCTTGCCTTTCCTGTGCTTCTGTGTTGAATCTCCAGAGTGGAGATTCAAACAGGCTCTGCTGGCAGATTCTCTGAAGAAAAGTCCCCAACTCCCCCTTGCTTTTCCCTTGAAAGAGCTGACAGGGAGGAAGGTGTCTGTTCCCCTTTCAGTGGCTGCAGTGAGCCAGGAGCTTTACCCCACCTTAATATCTTGGGGGTGGGGGAGGGGAGCCCTTCCCAGTTGGTGGGGGCTTGATAACTCACGTTTTTTGTTTTGTTTTTTTAATTAAAAAATATATATTTTAAAAGATGCTTAGATTACATAAATGTTACACAAAAATTACAGCGATTCCCCTGATCCCCACCTCCCACACCTCCCACAACCTCCCACATAAACATCCTTCATTTGTGTGGCACATCAGCTGCAATGGATATACACATCATTGGGCTTTGCCACTAAGCATGGAACATAGTTCACCTTGGAGACCACATTCTTCCCCACACAGTTCTGCATGTTATATGCTGATGTAAAATGTCCTATATCTGTCACTGTAATGTCACTCAGGATAATTCCCAAGTCCTGAAACAGCCCCTGTATTACATCTGCTTTTCCCTCTCCCTGCTCCGAAAGCATCCAGTGGGCACTGGCTCCACATCAATGTTGTAATTTCTTCCATTGCTTGAATCACAATATATCTACAACAGAATATCAGTAAGTCCACTCTAGTCCATAGTTCATCCTGAGGAGTCTGGGATGGTGATGTCCGCTCGACCTCCAAGTGAGAGGGGGCTTATATCCCATGGATAGGATGGATAGGATTATCCTGACTGCAGCTGCAGACTCTCTCTATTCCCTGGGATGGCCTTTGTCCATCATCATCTCCCCGCCAGGTGTCCAGGATGAGTCTATTGAGCTGTAAAGTAGGAGTTGCAGCTTCACCAAGATTCCAGGCACAGCTGGCACATGGGGTGGTCAAAGGCTCCAGTCTCTGGAAGTATACCTACAAACTCCAGTACCACATATAGGTTTGAATAGAAGGGACTGATGGACCATGTGCAGGAAGGACTTATTTGAGTCCAACTCTGTCACTCCCAGGAGCACAGATTCCAAAGTACAACCCACTGATAAGCCATCAATCTCTGGAGCTACCCCCCTATAGGACCTGGGTGTCTTCAGAGCCCTCAGGAATCCCTCTGTTTGGGGTGATATCCACTTTGGTGTTCTATGAGATCCTACTGAGGTGTGCGTAATCATTACCTCTGGGATGACCTCCCGACTCTCTTTGAAGTCTCTTAGTCATATGAACTTATTTGTCTTTACTTTTTCCCACTTTTATTCAAGGTCTTTTTCCAGTGGTATTCCAGTTGCCTTTGGTAGTAATCCCTCATTGCCAGGGACACTCATCCCCGGGAGTCAAGTCCCACGCTGGGGGAAAGGTAATGCATTCATATGCTGAGTTTGGCTTAGAGAGAGGCCACATTTGAGCAACAAGGAGGCTCTCAGGTGGCAACTCTTAGGCACCCCATAACAACAGGCTAGGTTTCAATTACAAGAGAAAAGAGTCATAAGGCTAGTCATCAATAACAAGAACCCATCAGTGGACCATCCTCCTTAGCCAGACACTACCCCTGCACTCGGGGGACTGTTGCTGCACCCTTGGAGAATGTGGCAGAGCTCTCCAGGCTGGGAATTCATAGTCTCTCATTTACTGAGTGATTCTCCACCCACTGTGACCATGCCCCACCCCTTGATCATTTGAACAATTTTATAAATCTTTTATGTGTATTCAGGTGAACTTCCTTCCATGAGACCCCCATCCCTGACACACCCCACGTTTGTTGTTTTGTCTTCTTCATCTTTCTGTCCCTTACTCTCTTGGATTTGTGTTGCACTGTTCTGGTCTGCTGACACTCAAAGCATGTCCTTGGACATTTTTTGTCTCTTTCACCATTGTTTTTGTGGGAGCATTGAGCTTTGCCTCTTAGTCTGATCCTATCTTCCCACAATCCTCTCCTGAGCTTTGCCTTTGCACCTTTGGTACATCTTGATCACAAATGACAACATAGTGAAGAGAAAAAGTAATGTTTTAGTATTATTATGAAAATAGTTTCCCCTTTTCTCTCAGCTTTATTGTGATATAATTACATACAGTAAACCAAATATTTTAAGTTTGACAAGGTTTGACATTGTTTGTACTTGTGAAACTGCCCATCCCATTCCATATAGTGAAAGTACCAATCATCCTCAAATGTTTCTGCCTGTACCTTTCTAACGCCTACTTTTTACACCCCTGTTCACCTACTCATCTCTCCCCATTTCTGGGCAACTGTTTATCTGCTTTCTGTCACTATAGATGCTTGCATTTTCTAGAATTAAAAAAAAAAATGGAATCTTACAATATCTGCTTTTTTGATCTGCTTTCTTTCACTTGGAATACTTATTTTGAGGTTTATCCATGTACTTGCCTGTACCAGTATTTCATTTATTTTTATTGCTCAGTAGTATTCTTTCATGTGGATATACCATTATATGTTATATTCATCTCTTGATGGACATTTTGTTTTTTTTCCCCTCCAATTTGGCTATTACAAATAAAGCTTCTATGAAAGTGCCTGACACTTCTTAGTATGAACACATATGTCCTTTTCTCCTGGGTAAATACATGGGAGAACTGACTTGATCACATTGTGGGTATATATTTAACTTTTAAGACTGTCATACTGTTTTCCAAATTGGTTGTACTATTTTACATTCCCCCACCAGTACATAAGAGTTCCAATTCCTCTAAATCCTCACCAACACTTAGTATGGTCAATCTTTTTAACTGTATCCGTGTTAATGTGTATGTAGTAACAAACTGATGATTTAATTTGAATTTCCCAATTGACTAATGATGCGAGCATTTTTTCTGTGATTATCTTCCTGTATTGCTTTGGGCATGGTCTCTGTCAAATATTTTGCCCATTTTTATATTGGGTGTGATTTTTTTCTTTTATTATTTTATTTTGGTAGTTCTGTTCATATGCTATCAAGTCCTTTATCAAATATTGACTTTTTAAACATTTTATTCCTGTCTTTGACTTGTGTTTTAATTTCCTTAATAGTGTCATTTGAAAAGCACAAGTTTTAATTTTAGTGAAGTCCAGTTTATCAATATGTCTTTCATGCATCATGCTTTCTGTTTCCTATCTTAGAAATCTTTGCCTAACTCAATATCACAGATGCATTTTTATGTTTTTTTCTTTAAGTTTTATAGTTTTAGCTTTTACATTTAAATTTATGATCTATTTGGAGATAATTTTATATATAGTAAAAGGTATGCATGGAAGTTCATTTTCTGCATGTAGATATTCAATGATTCTAGCACCATTTGTTAAAAAGGAAAAATTGTTTGGCACTTTTATAAGAAAGCAGTTGTGCATCGATGTGTGGGTCTAGATCTGCCCTCTCGCTTCTGTTCCATGTATTTATTTATCTATCTGGACACCAATATCACACTCTCTTGGTTATTGTAGCTATAGGACAGAACTTCAGATTAGGTAGTGTCAGTCCTCTTGTTTAGTTCTTTTTTGTTTTTTAAAAAAAATTTTAGGACTTTTGCATTTCCACAAGAATTTTAGAATCAGCTTACGAAAAAGCTCACTGTGATTTTTTGAGATAGAATTGATTTGGTTCTTTTCTGCAGAGATGCAAAATTTCTCCTCAGTTTCAACTCTTGGAAAGTGATCGGTCAGGGACCTAAAAGCCAATACTTCAATGTGTTGGCTTTTTCTGAAATGTCTGAAAATATAGGGTCTCTAGACTTAAACTCCAAGAAAGGAAAAGGTCAATTATTCTTTGGTCATAGTTCCATATTGTGAACAATTAAGGCCATATTTAGGCCTTTATTGGTCCCAATAAATCATTGTTATCTCTCATCCGTACACTTTTTTGAAAGCCAGTCAATTAGCTAAACCCACACACCAGTTTTCACACATCCTGAGTTCATGGTTAACTCATCCCTAAACATACCTGCTTATTAATGTCTTAAAATCCTTAAAATCTATGACTCTCCAAACCCTATATAAAATCAGTAGTTTGCCTTGTCCAATGTCCAAAACTTAAAAAAGCTGCTCTCTCTTTCTTAATAAACAATAAATTCAACTATTTGTTTTATATATTAAGTAGTGGTCTTTTACTTCAATAGTTATATTTCCCATCAATATGATTTTGAAAAATTTGCTTACCAAGATTCTGTGGAACTCTTGGACAAATAGACATATTCCTTGACCCTTGTTCCCAACTCCAATGTCCGCTTGATTCACTGCCAGATGTCAGATGATTTGAGCTCTAACTTATTTTCTTGAGGTCTCATATCTGAATTTTTTTATTCCAGAATTTGAAAGCAAATATGTGTTTATAGCAGATAATTAGACCTACTGTTTTAAAGATGCCATGTTTGGTAAATACTCTTTCAATTAATCTGCTTACTTGTTTGGCTGCTCTCCTTACTTTTGCTTTTTTTCATTAGTACAAAATATATTTTCCTGTGTGTTTGTTAGTACTTGATTGTCTAGTGTTTCTTAAGTATTATAACAGAATGTTCCCCAGGGAATGGATGGAGGCCTAAACCAAATAAAGCTCCATGACAAGCCAGCCCTGAGAACTGATGATTGTAGTTCTATTTGACTGGTGACTAACTCAAGCAGAAGACATTGTTTAAACATTTACACTGGAAGCTCATCAAAATTTATAAAATGATGAAAGAAAATCATTTTGCTAAATCCATAGTCTGACGTCAAGAGCTGTGAGATTATTGATTGTTTATCTCTTCTTATCCTCTGCTTAACTGGAAACCCAATACAAAATTTTAAACATTTAATAGAAAGGTAAGTCCTTTTATATTCAATCCAATTATTGATATGATTTTTTTTTTTTTTTTTTTACCGGGAGTTCTCGGGTATCGAACCCGGGTTCCTCCATATGGGAGACGGACGCCCAACCATTTGAGCCACATCCGTCCCCCTGACTGGGTTTTAGTATATCATTTTTGTATTTATTTTCTATTTGTTCCTTATTTATTTGGTCCTCTTTTCCTATCTCCTTTTGGAATAAATGATACATTCTATCTCCTGAACTGGTTTTTAAACTATATCTCTGCATATCCATTCTTAGTAGTTAGTCAAGTAATTACAATGTACTTTCTTAATTGGTCTCATTTTATCTTAAATTAATGTTATGCCTCTTCACATACAATGAGAGACCGTTTGCCTCCTGTTGAAACAAAGCCTGCAGCATGCAGCCGCCTGTGTGACCAGGACAGAAGTTAAACGTTAACGACCATCCAGGGAGGGAAAAGAACATACAGATCCTACCAAGCTTCTCAAGGCAGCATCAGGATCACATCACCAGACCCCATTTGTGTGCTCATGTCACCCTCGCAGAAACTGCTCTCATTACTCTGTGCAATGTTTTTATTCTGAAACCCTTATGGGGGCCTCATTTTCCCACCTTTCTGTGGAGTGCTGCCTTCATTCTCCAGACCCCCACCACTGGACACTCTCCTCTGTTTGTAAGTCCCCAGAAGTCCATGTCTGACCCGGTGCTAGGTGCACTCTTAAGTCTCACAGCTGCTCTGACACATTCCCTTCAGGAGCTGGGATGGAACACCTCCCCTTTTTGCTCTT
>JAKSZT010053991.1:1424620-1709657 GCA_026826555.1 Tolypeutes matacus | reverse complement strand
CTACTCCCCTCCTCTCCATTTCTCTAAAATGGGGGTAGCATTACTGAATTTTTCTTGCCGAATAGTTGCCTTAGTTTGGTGGCTCTGGCACATGCCATATGTTGCTATGACAAATACCACTGATTGGCTTACACAACAGGAATTTATTGTCTCAGTTTTGGAGTTCAAAATCAAGCTTTTGACAGTCCATACTTTCTCCAAAGCTGGCAGCATTCTGCCGGAGGCTCAGTCTGTGCCTCGATTATCTGGCCACCTGTCTTCCTCTGTCTCCTCCTCTGGCTTCTCCTGCTGCTCAGCTGTCTGTGACTCTGTCTCGATTTCTTCTGCTTATGAGGACTCGAGCCATATTGGATTAAGGCTGACCCCTGATTCAGTTTGGCCTCAACCTTAATAGGATCTTCAGAGATCCCACTTACAAATGAGTTCCCACCCGCAGGAGGGAAGTGAGGACTTGAATATGTCTTTGTGGGCAGCCTGATTCAATTGACCACAATCTCTATCCAAATAAGTAACCCAACTGACTGGCTTTATATTATCACAGAATTAAAAGTTCGTTAATCATTGCCCACGTGGTTTCTCAGAAACTGGAATAATCATGAGAGTGGTTTGCTCTCTGGGAGAGGATGCATGCAAGTGCACAGAGTGCTGTGTTTTTTGTGATCATGGTAGCAATGCTGTCTAGCTGCTGACGTGGCTTCGTAGCAGAAAGCAGTTCACTGCTTCTGTTTCTCCCATTTATTCCTGTATAAAAATACCTCCATCTCGATTCTTCTAGGATAGTCATATAAACCACTGAGTGAACTTATATGGGAACAATAACTTGGGAAAAATGATTTGTTCCTTTAGGCAGTCAAATTTTAGGGTGTGTGTTTGCTTATGAATAATCTATTGTATAACCATTGCATCCTGTTATTGTAACTTAAATACAAGGAAAATACTTCTCTAGTTAGCTTTCCTAATTAAATCACTGTTTTAGAATGTTTCAAGCCTGGAGGTATTGGCCTAATTGTGGAGCTCGATTCCTATGATATCAGCCAGCAGTCCAAAGTTCAGGCAGTGTGCAGAGAGGTGTGACCCATGGCTTCATTTCTGCAGCTGTGGGCTCCCCAAGCCTGGTTCTAGGTGAGGTCTAGGAACAGGAGCACAGGCCCCAGGAGGTGGTCCCCCAGCTCAGGGCTTCTCAAGCTCTCTGTGCAGGAGGCCAAGATTTTAAAAAAAATTCTAATGCATTGTGGACCAATGCTCTTGTAAAATATGGTAAAAATGTATTTTACTAGGAAAATAAAATTAAAACGTCATAACAATTCAAGTCCAACTTTTTATTAGAATCAGCAGGCACAAAATATGCTGTAATAAATATAATCTGCCCTAACATAACAAACATTGGAAAATAGAAGAGAATTTCAAAACTGAAAATGTTGTTTGAGAGGAAATTAATATGATCACTGTTAAATTTATAACTTGTCCTTTCAAAATTGTAACTAGACTAAATTTTATGAAGGGAAAAATGATTTCCTGTGTTCAAAGTCTGTACTCACACTTTGTATATGTCTCTATTTAAATTTTTAATGTGGCCAGTGGGCTGGCTTCTTGCTTGTTAATTTGTCTAATCTAAATTGGATTCATGGCAATGCTACTTGCAGAGGATAATGCATTTCTTAAACTCTATGTTATATTTTAATAACATCCATAGTAGAAATCAATCTCACAGGGGTATGTTGATAGATGTGGAAGAAAAGATTTTAAAATAACTTCTGCAAACACAGAATATTCATATTAAATTTTTATCCCGAAAAAGGCAGTGATGCTGTATTTTTAAAATATAACTTCAACCATCAGTAGTCAGGTCCAACAATATATTGTGAAAAGTTATAGAAAAACTTTCTCTTTTGATTAAAATTGGCTTCTGGATAGATTAATTTCCAATTTATTGATCTTCTTTTGATGGAATATAAAATTCTTAAGGTAATTGGTAATAACTTTTAAAGATGTGATTTAACAAGAATGAGCAAGAAAATAGTTGATGATTTCATCAACTATTTTCTTGCTTATTCTTGTTAAATTGTGCTACAGGTCATCACTACCTGTAAAACCATCTGTTCTTAGAATCTTTTACCATTTGTTTTTACCTCTCACGGTAAAACATGTTGCATTCCTTTCGTGGAATTATTAAGATCATTAAAATCTTGAAGATATCATACAAATAAATATGTCTGGTCATATTCATATCTTTGAAATGTTGAACCCAAATTGACTTTTTATCTTGAGGAAACAGAAACAGTTCATTCCCTATTTCAAATATTCTTGACAGAGCTTTTTCCACTGCAAATATAAGTTCTAAAGAATCTTTGTATTTTCTTATTTTTTATATATTGTGGGGGTATTACAGCTGATAAGCCAAAATTCAAACATCACATGCTGTAACAGTGTCCTGCAAAGCATATTCCATTTGCAGCCGGTGCCATAGGCAACTTGAAATGCATGACAATAGCTGAAATAGGCTATGCCCTCTTCAAAGAGATGGAAGTCCCTAAGGGCTTTACTCTCATTTGTATGTTTATCTTTTCAAGGATTGGTAAAAAAATGGGTTAACAAAAAAGTTAGTGTTCCAGTATGTGGTCCACAGTTCCAGCAGCACCAGCCTATGTCCAACACCATGGCTCTACATTTGCCAAGCAAGAGCCATCCCTCAGGTAGAGGTACAGGGCAGCAGATCCAGTTTTCTGTAAAAGGGTTGTAGAGAGTTCAGTCACACAGGCTGCAGGGCTCAGAAAAGAAACTGAGGCCCAGTCATATAAACTGTCAGAAGGAAGACAGGAAAGGGAGAGCCAGCATGCTTAAACCTAGCAATCTATGGGAATAAGACACATGTTAAAATTCAGTTACAGGCATGCAAAGGATGCTAGTATATTCCATATCAGGTTAAGAGTAGTTTAGATATAATATCATGTGTCAGCTGTTGGACACTAGTTGGCTTTACAAAATCTCCTTTATTTAATTTTTATAATAATTCCCTGATAGAGCTAATTCCCCTATTATATGGGGAAACTGAGTCTCAGCTTGGTGAGCAATCTGTTCAAGATCCCCAAGGTCATGTAGTTTGGAAGCAGCACTGGGTCTCAGTCCAGGTGTGTCTGAGTCCAAACCCTGCACTCTTTCTGCTAAAGCAAGGCACTTGCAGGGACCTGGGCCTGACCAAGTTTGTAGGTCATTATTGCCAAGTCAGGAAGAGCAGAGTCCGACAGAGGTGGAGTACTCTCATGAATGAACATAGGGGGCTCCCAGGGTTTGGGTTTTCACAGGATGTGGAAATTCTGCTTGGGTTTTTGTGGTGTCTGAGCCTGAGCAGTGGCCTCGAGTGGCAAGGGTAGCAGCACAGAGGTACAGAGGGGAGCATTTGTGATGTGAGAGTGACAGACTTCACCACCAGATGTCCTTCATGGTTAATCTTTGCTTTTTCATGTTACTTGCATATTTTGGGTAATTAGGCTTTTTAAAATGTTTTCTTTTCCCTTGACCTCAGGAAGTTAACATGAGAACTTTGAAGAGCCAAGAGAACCTGCTCTTCTGCTTCTCACTCCCCTTGACACTATGTAACCCCAATAAGTAACAAATGGTTGGGAATCTGTTTTAGTTTTTCTGGATACTAAAGCAAATACCATGCAATGGGTTGGTTTACACAATGGGAATTTATTGGCTCATGGTTTTGAGGCTAAGAGACATCCAAAATCGAAGAGTCATCAATGCAGTGCTTTCTGACAGAAGACTTTGGGGTCCTGGGACAGACTGCTTGGCTTTTCTTTCACATATAAATGCACATGGCAGCCTTTCCTCTTTCTCTGGATTCCCTGGACTTCTGGTTTCTGGCAGTTCCCTGTGTGGCTTTTTTCTCTCTCTGTGGTCTTCCCTATAAAGCCTTCAGTAATAGGATTAAGATCCGCCCTGTTTCAGTTAGGTCCCACCTTAACTGAAGTAATCTCCTCAAAAATGGGTACAAACCCACTGGAATGGATTAAGTTCATAAACATGTTTTTCTGGGGTACACAGCTCCAAAGCACCACAGAATCTGATGGGAAATGAATCTTGTCCTAGAGAAGACCTGTTCAGGCCCTAACCCATGGTAAATAGGACCTTTGGAGATGTTATTATTAGTTAAGGTGTGAACGCATTCTAAATAGGACCTTTAAGATCCTATTTAGATGAGTCCATGTGAGTCAGGGCAGGCCTTTCTTCATATGCCTGGAGTCATTGTAAGTCCTAGGAAGTTTGGACAGTCAGTCTGAGAAAACCACAAGAGGAGACCACCAGACAGTCTTCCATTTGACAGAGGCATAAATGCAAGCCACAGATCCTGCTGAATTGTGGCAAGCCAGCTCCTGAATACCACAGACTCTAGATGAAGGCATGGCTGGTTGAGACCTTGATTTTCAACTTAAGACTCTGCATTAGTCGGAAACAACAGGAGATATCTGTAAATATTATGATATTTTATAATATCGTCTCATGCAAATGTGGGGATGCATGAGTCCAAATTATATAGGGAAGACTGCAAGCTAGGAACTCCAATTAAGGTTCACAATGAAAGCTGCCTGTCTGAAGTAGAGATAGGAATCCTCTCTTCTCTCTTCTAATTACTGAAATCACTTCTCCTTTTAAGGCCTTCCGCTGATTGGATGAGACATCTCTCATTGCTGAAGGCAGTCTCTTCAGGAGATTGTAGATGTAATCAGCCATAGATGCAATCAACTCATTGATGGCAAAAGTCCACGAAATGCCCTTGTATTACAATTAGGCCAGTGCTCACTTGAATAAACAACTGGGCACCATTACCTGGCCAAGCTGACACCTGAGCCTAACCATCACAGCCTCCAAAAGTGTGAGATAATAAATCCATGCTGTTTAGCCAAGTCCTTGTGTGGTATTTGTCATAGCAATCCTGCCAAACTAAGACAGACTCTTATAACAATACTTGCACAGTTATGTCTATTTCGGGTCATGTGTTTGAACATAAAGTATTTGTCTGCCGAAGACCAGCTATTTAATTCCACTCGTTAAGGATTAATTAGTCCTGTGACTCTGGTTAGCACTAGGAAGGTGCCAAAGAGCAGAGCACACTTTTAAATTCACTAAGTCTATACCGAGGGCCAGCTCTGGGCCAGCCGCTGCTCTAGGTCCTGATGCGTGAACATGACGGGAAGGGCTTGGCCACATTCCTGTGGCCCGTGTGCCTCAGGTGCTCCTTTTCCTGCTACTCTGCATGAAGAGTTCAATTGGGCAGGCAAGTCAGGTTTCCTAAGATAAGAGCCTATCATCAGAGTCCAAGTTTGTGGCTGGACAGGGGACTTGGCATAAGTTTAAGATATAAGGGTCAAGATTACAGGCACTGTTAGCTACTTATCCCCTGTTTGTGCAGGGACAGAAATATCTCTAAAATGCCTTGAATACCTTTAATTTTGCCAATGAGAGCTGATTTCTACCATGCCTGTGCTATGTAATAAACACTCATTTTCACACAAAAAAAATCGTGACAGTGATGATGCTAATTAGAAAAGTGTTGCTCAGTAACACTAGTTGCCCTGGAGAGTGCATTCCTGATTAGAATGCCAGTTAATCATCATCTTTCCTGATGTAAATGGAGGCTGCATTGTTTTCTAGCTTAATGCAACTAAAAAGCAACTGATACTACATTGTCTACATTGAGGTATTTAAAACTTCAGATATCCTAACAGTAGATCTTACCCACAGATATTCATATTGTGTGGCTCTGAAAGGAGTTCAGATTTCTGCATTTGTAATAATTATACCTAGATGCAGTAATTCCTCCCACCATACCTTGAGATTTGCTGGATGATCCTGGTAGAAGAAGCATTGAGGGGCTAGATAAAACTGTAGGTGGCAGATAAACTGTACACCCATTAATGGAATACTACTCCACAATAAAAAGTAACAAACTAAAGATACACACACCAACTCTTGGATCTCAAGGGCAGTATGAGGATTAAAAAATGTCATTCTTAAAGTTTACATATGATATGATTCTGTTTACTTCTTTTCCTCCTTCTCTTCCTCCTCTGCCTCCTCCTCCTCCCCCTCCTCCTTTTCCTCCTTCTCCTTCTCCTTCTTTATTGTGTAAAGCTATAGAAAGTTGGGTTTGATGGTGAAGCATAACCTAGGGCAGCAGTTCTTAACAAACAGGTCCATGAGCTTGAATTTAAATAAAATAAAACAGCATTCTTGTGAGGACGTATTGGTGCAGGTGTGATATATTTATTAAATAATACATAGTATGATGTGGACTTATTAAGGGGTCTGTGGTTTTTACCTGACTGGCAAAGGGGTCTGTGGAACAAAAAGGTTAAGAACCCCTGGTCTAGGGTCCTTGACTAATACCAGGTGTTACTGCCCTCATTCTCACTGGGCAGCTGTGGTCACTGTGTCTGTATCACTGCAAATAGCTAAGGTATCCTCTGCCCTGCTTTCCCTTCCCTTCCCTCTTCTTGTACTATAGTCCCTCTCCTTGCTGTATAGATAATTGTGGGAATGGGTTTGGTGAATGTGAGGGAAATGTCTTTAGGAGATATGTACGAATGAGCCCCACTTATAGTTTGGTCTTCCCTACAGACTTTGCCCACTGAATCATATAAATAATCCTAAACATATAAAAAGCCCATCCAAGGTTTAAACATGAGCAGTTCAAAGGCAGTTTTTTTCCATTCACAGGAATATACCATTACTGAAAAAGAAGAACGCAAAATTCTCTCCAGGAAGTCATCATTTTAAGGCTTTGATGCGAGATCTAGTTGGGTCCAGGGCTACTTTTTACTCTAGGCCTTAATAAAGAGGAGGTGAAATATTCTTTTTTAATTTAGTGGTTTTTTAAAAATAAGCACACACCCTCTTCCTCCCTCTGTTCTCCCCCTTTACCTGGTAGCTGCTAACCTGATTTCTAGATCTACAAATTTGTTTTTTTTGGTCATCTAAGTGTTACCATATGATTTTTGTCCTTTTTCACAGAGCATAATGTTTTCAAGTTTCCTCCATCTTGCAGCATGTCTCATTACGTCATTTTTTTCTTATGGCCAAATATTTCATTGTGTATGTGAACCACATTTTGTTTATCCATACATTGGTTGATGGGTATTTGGGTTGTTTCAACTTTTGGATATTGTGAAGAATGCTGCTATGAATATTGGTGTACAAGTATCTGTTTGAGCCAGGTTTTCACTCTCTTTGGGTACAGACCTCGATGAAGTATTGCAGGGTCAAATGGTAATTCCATATTTACCTTTTTGAGGAAGTGCCATATTGCTTTCCACATTGGCTGTCCCATTTTATATTTCTAGTGATAAAGCACGGGAGTCCCAAACAACACTCGCTATTTTCCTTTTTTTTTTTTTTTAATGGAAAAATAATAGTCTCCTAGTAGATGTGAAGTGATAGCTCATTCTGGTTTTACTTTGCGGTTTCCTAATGGCTAATTACTTTCAGCATCTTTTCATGTATTTATTTGTGTTTCTTCTTTGGTTATAATATTCTTAAAATGAAAAAATATATGATGTAAAACAGATTAATGGTTCCCAGAGGTTAGGAATCCATAGTTACAGATGGTGTGACTATGAAGGGGTGACACAGGGAGTTTTTTTGTGGTGATGGAAGAGTTCTGTATTCTCAAGGGAGTGGGTTTTTTTGGGGGTGGTGGAACTGTTCTGAATTCTGTTTGTGGTGGCGGTTGTGTGATTCTCTACCTGTGATAAATCAATTGTGCTATATATATACACACCAGAAAACATAGTGAGTGCATGTAGAAACTCGTAATAGCTGAATAAGTTCTCAGGTTTAGTTAATGTATTTTACAAATGTCAGTTTTCAGGTTTTGATTTTTGTACTGTGGTTATATACGACGTCAACAGGGGGAAGGTGGTGAAGAGTACACAGGAGTTCTCTGTACTCTTTTAGCAATTTCTATCTGAGTCTAAAATGGTTGCAAAATAGAAAGTAACAAGTAAAAGAAAATAACCTAAATGGATGTGAGGTCATGAATGTAAGGATTAAAGATGGTTTTTAATAAAGAAAAGGGAAGGCAGTTAAGTTAAGAACATGATGGAATAAAATCTAGACACCCTGAGTTCAGATTCCTCTTTCTCCTCTTGCTAGTTGTGACCTTGGACAAATTATTGAAATTCTCTCTCTTTAGGTCTCCTCATCTTTGAAATTTGGGAATAGCAGTACTTATCGAAGAGGGTTGTTGTGGGGATGAAATGATGTGTGTTCAGAATCCTTAGTCTAGCTGGATACGTAGCTTACATTGTTTCCTAGGCGATGGGGGGTGGGGGAAAGAGCCATCACGTCTTGGGTTAAAGTGGCTGGATGTGAAGAACAGGCAAGTGTTTGTCCTTGCTAGAGAAGTGGGGATGGAATTGTCATGGGGAGGCTGGATAGGGGTTGCTGGTTGAAGGAGGACAGAAACTGTCGTGTAGAATACACAAATGGGATTCACCTGCTGCCCTTTGGGGTCATTAGGGAGGTATAGTTAGGAGGATTATCTACAAATAGTGATTTGTACCACCCTCCACAGCCCAGGATTGAGCCTTTCGAATGAAAACTGAAGGGCTTTCCATCCATCTCTGGAATATTTAAAGGAAATTAAAGTTGTGTAGAAGATAAAGCAAGTGTTAACTTTTGTTCTAATGTGAGTGCCTTGAGAAGTTAGCGTTACTGAAGCCAATTGTTTCTGAGATGATTTCACTAGGTTCTTAAAGGACAGTCGACCATACTTATTTAGAAAGTATTAATTGAGCAGAAGCTGGGGATGCTGATGTTAGTAAAAAATGGTTCTGTCTTCAAGAAGTTTATATCCTAAGAGAGAATCAGACCTAGCAAAATACACAGCTATCGCAAAATGCAAGCAGCCCATAAACTAAGAATTTACAAAGTTCTTGGTGAGGCACATCCTTGAACCTGCCTCTGCGTAGGACTTCCTCTGAGACTGGAGAGTCTGTGGGGCCTTTGGTTTAAAAGCAGTAGTATGAGAATTTAATTTTGGCCAATATCATGGGCCATCAGTGGCCTCTTCATAGTCATTTGCTCTTCCTCAGGTGTGGACCCCACTCATTAGAAAGGGTGAGCTCCCTGGTTATGTGAGGAAAGCACCTTTCATCTTGTTCCCTAGGTCTGAGAGTGAGAGAAATGGAGCCCTACACTGTCCACATGGTAGGAGGCAGAGCCCCTACCTTCACCAGCAGATGGACATCCTGTTCTTTCCCTTTCTCCTCCCCCCCCCCATGAGTTACTCCTCTCTGGAGGATGAGGAGAAAAAGGCCCAATATAGGCCTAATCCCTTGGGGGCCACGTGTTCTTCTCTCTCAGCCTTCTCTGAATTGTCAGAACACCCCCAAACACACCTTAGCATTTGCATTAGTAATGAAAGATTCTTTTTGTGGGTGCCGTCTGTCAGAAAAATGTCCACCTTTCAGACAATCACAGTCAAAGACTTCCGTAAAAATGATTTTTGCCAAGTGTCGGAAGGTAGACTATTTCAGGACAAGAGCCATCATCCAAGTGTGACGAACATGGTGCTAAACAAAGAAGCCACCTCTGAGAGATATTCTGCTTCGTGCCCCTGCTGTCATCCGTGAGGTGAATAGCCAGATCTTTCTAGACTATGTTATTTTTTTATGTTATTTTTTAGACATCTCTGCTAAGGCTTCCCTCTGGAGCCCATTCATATATCTAAATATTTCATTAAATCTATTACACTGTTTTTAGTAAGCTGTGCCGATATTTTACAGAACACTAAAAGAAAAAAAATTCTGCCACTTAAAGTATGACACCATGAGATTTCAAAGACATTTCAATGTGAAAAATGTGCTTTATTGACTTGATGCTTTATGATATATGTATAGATGGAATATAGGGAGATTTTTCCTTTTAGTCTTGAAGGAGTCAGTAGGAGAAAGGAGGAGAACTTCCCAATTGGGCTGAAGTTTGAATCCCAGCTGCCCTCTTACTAGCAGTGTGACCTTGGGAAATGATGTTGCTTAAAACTCCATTTCTTCCTCTATAAAATGCAAATGCACCCACCTCAAATGAGTTGAAATGAGGAATAAATGGCTTACTGCATGTGTGCTCTTTTATACTACTGCCTTCCACATGTTGTATATTTAACAAAAATCAGTTTCCCTTCCCCTTCTTCTGAACCAGTATCTTTCTTGTATTAATTTAAATCAATTTCCTCTTTTTCAGCCCTCTGAAGTATAGAAATAGTTCTAAATTAAGATACCTTAAAAGGAGGAGTCTCAGTTATAGCATAGTAGGCAGAGCCTTGCTTTCTGTCCACCTCTGTCTCCTTGCCCTTGGTCCTTATTCCTCCTCAGTGTTGCATTATCTTGACTGCTTCTAATCATATCCTTTTTAACCCATTGTTCTTTTCCTCCTTTCCTCGCTTAAAATGTTTTAACCCAACAGTTTATCTCACTTTCAAATCTTATTTTCCCTGTTTTCATTTTCTCTCTTTTTAGCTGAATTGTGAATGCTGTATCTTTTCTTATATACACTGATTTTTATTAGTTTTATTGTTAGAAATTTAGAGAGCTACCTCTAGTGCAAACACACAAAAAATTATGATACATTTATGGTCTTCCCAACAAGCTAAGAAAAGGATTCCATTTCTAGAGCATATTCTCTTTGTTCCAGAGTTTCCCTAATTATTGACCACACACACACACACACACACACACACATGCACACACATATATACATTCTTTCAAGTGTGTTTTGTGTCCTAAGACATCATATCCTCATATGTGCATCTCAACAATGGTTCATATGGAGTCCTGCCTTTTCTTCCCTGTGGGAATAGCTGTTTGTCTCCGTTTGACTCCTTCACAAAGTATGTGGACATCTGATTGCCACTAGAATAGATTAATTTTGCCTCATAACAGATATATCTGTTCTTTTCCCCAAAAAAGTTGTGTTTGAGACTCTTCCTCTGATAGTAAATAAGTATCTTTTATAACAATTAAGCAATCCTTAGGAAAGAAACTGAATATATGCAGGAATGCCTATTTTTCTATATAGTTTCCTATGTTTTTAAACCGTGATCTTAAGAGGAGAGTCTCCTTTAAAGGTAAGTATGATTTTTATTTTCTCTATCACCAACTTTACTGTCTTTACCATTTTATATCTTTAAAGGGATTCACTTTATTTCATTCCTTCAGAAATTACATCATCTACCCCCAAAATAACAAAACAAACCAATAAACACAGAAAGAAAGAAAAAGAAAAACTTTACACAGTTTAGCTTTTATAGATTGGTACACCTCATGTATCCATTAATTTTTGAATATTTGATATTATTAATTTAGTGAAAACATAAAAGTAAACTACATTTTAGTGGACAGAAAATATGGACGGAAAATAAGGGTAAATTCGTTTAGTATATTAGAATGCTATTTCATTTCTCTAGTAATTATCAAATTATTGAAACCATGTATAATTTTCTGCTTAATGAATTGGTAAGAGAAAGAGTGTATTAAGGTTCTTCAGATAAACAGAACCAATGGAATCAATACATAAATATGGGGTTTATTATAAGAAAATTGGCTCATGTGATCATGGATGCCGAGAAAGCTGAATTCCATAGGGTGGGCTGCAGGATGGAAACTCTGATAAAGTTGATATTGAACTACTTAGTCTGAATTCCCCACAGGAAGCTGGTTGACCAGAAATTCTAGAAAGAGTTAATGTTGAAGTTGAGGCAAAAATTATAACCTCTGAAACTCTCAGTTTGGTTTTTAAGACCTCCAACTGATTGGATGAAGAGATTACCCATAGTACTGTGGACAATCTCCTTTTTTGATTGTAGATGCAATCAACTGATTGTAGATGCAAATCCATCTGAGAAATACCTTCACAGTAACAGATAGACGAGCGTGTGACCAAAGAACTGGACTCTAAAACCTAGCCAAATTTAATATAAATACAATTAACCTCAAACAAACCACTTTTTACCCATGTATAATTCAATAATATTGACTGAGGACCTACTAAGTGCCACATACTCTTTTCAGTGCTTGGATTTTATTGGTGGACAAGATAGACAAGTCCCAACTCTCAGGAACATTTATTCTAATGAGGAAAAACAAATTAACAAACATATAAGTGAATGATAGGAACATCGGATGGTTTTAAATAAGTGCCAGGCAGAGAATTAAAATGAAGTGACTAGGAGTGTTTTGAGAACAGGATGAGACTGGGGTGATGAGGAAAGGCCTGCTTGAAGGAATTCTATGTTGCTTTTTTTCCTTTCTTTCTTCAAATTTCTTGCAATATTGTCCTTACAATTCAAAAATATATTTTAAAGCTATTTCAAGTGATACTTACTGAAATTGTTTTTTATTCATTATTTAGATTCCATAGAAGGAATTTAGAATAGTGGTTCTTAAACTGATAAAATTAGAACAATGTAGGAGTTTTTAGAAATCCTGATACTCAGGCCAAACCCAGACCAATTATTAGAATCTTTGGACTGGGACTTGGTTTCAAATTTTAAAAAATCCTCCCGGCTACATTTGAAAATATGCCATGTCTATCCTTTTTAAACTGTTAAAATGCGTGCACAAAACTCAATTCAGCTTCAGTGTACTATTTTTTGCCCATTTCAATAATACATGCTTTGAATTTGTCTTTCTCAGTGCTTTCCAAATTATAAAGTTTTCAGGAGGACTTAGGAAAGAGAGAGTGTTTAAAATAAGCCCCCTTTGCCTCTCCACTTTGCCAAACAAAGTGTTTGTTAATAATACTTGCTAACTTATTATTGTGCCAAGCAATTCAGTTTATAAGCAAAACTTCTTATGTCTATTTAATTTAATAAGTTTTATAACATTTTTTTCCTGTCCTGTGACACAGATTGTTCCTATCATATGAACTTTAGATTCATTGCAGCTGTTTCCTGCAAAATGCAAAAGCATAACTTTAACAAGTTTCATTTCCTATAAAGACAAAAGCACTGGGAGTTGAGAACAGGTCTCCAGGCAGCTCTTTTACTGCAAGGGCTGATGAAGAATGGTGTCAGAGTTATTTACATCATGAGATCTTTCTGACACTTTGGACCAGGAACTTCTCTCTTCCTTGTCTTACCTGATCTATGGAGCATTATTGCTTTTGTCATTGATGCTGCAGCCCATAATATTTTTCTACTGTATTGGCCATTGTTCTTTTTTCAAGCAATTTTATTGAGATATAGTCGTATACCATACAATCCATCTAAAGTGTACACTCAGTGGGTTTTGGTATGATCACAGAGTTGTACATTCACCACCACAATCAATATTAGAACATTTTCGTTACTCCAGAAAGAACCCCCCACCCTTACTATTACCTTTCAATCCCTCCAACCATCCCCTGCCATAATTTTCTGCTAATCTAATCCCATTTCTATAAATTTATTTATGATTATATTTTATATAAGTGGAGTCAAACATTATTATCCAGTACTTTGTGTCTAGTTTCTGTCACTTATGATAATTCTCTTTCTTTTGTTTTTGCAATTGATGAAAAAATATTACTATTCACTAGTCCATAGTTTTCTTTAGGTGTATTCTGGCTCAGATACCACCCTCTTATTATCATCTTGTAGCATTAATGTATACTTGTTCTATTTCATTGAAGAACATCCTTAAATTTGTACTATTAATCACACTCATCACTTGCAACAGGGTCCACTATGCATTTATAATCAAACTTATTACCAATTCTGCACAAATTAAGCCACTGTTCTCATTCTCTATCCTCATTCTATATGCTGATGGCCAATATTCTAGCTATTAACTCCATGACTTTGCTCATTATATTTAGTTCATATTAGTGAGACCATACAGTATTTGTCTTTTTGTGTCTGGCTTACTTCACTTAACATGATATTCTCAAGGTTCATCCATGTTGTCATGTGTATCATGACTTCATTTCTTTTTACAGATGAACATTATTCCATTATATGCATATACCACATTTTGTTTATTCATACATCTGTTGATGGACACCTGGGTTGTTTCCATCTTTTGGCATTTTTGAATAATGCTGCTGTGAACATTGGTGTGCAAATGTCTGTTCACATCCCTACTTTCATTTCTTCTGAGAATATACCTAGGAGTGGAATTACCAGATCAAATGGCAGTTCTATATTTAATTTCCCCTTCCACAGCAGCTGCACCATCCTACACTCCTACTAACAGTGAATAAGCCTTCCCACCAGCAGTGAATGAGTTTTCCTATTTCTACAAGACTTGTAGTTTCCTGATATTTTTAATAGTGGCCATTCTAATAGGTATGAAATGATATCTCATTGTAGTTCTGATTTGCATTTCCCTAATAGCTAGTGATGTTGAACATCTTTTCATGTGCTTTTTTGCCATTTGAATTCCTCTTTGCAAAAATGTCTATTCATGTCTTTTGCCCATTTTTTAATTGGGCTGTATAACACAGGCGGTCAAGCCCGACCAACTAATTTGATATTCCAGAGAAACCACATGTGAGCCCAGCGATGGCCATGCCTTTATTACTTAGTGGTACACAGAACCCGGTGGCAGCAGGCCAGGGGTTGCCCAGTCTACTTATAGGGACCCAGTGGCGACAGGCTGGGTGAAGCTCCATGCCATGCTCTGCACCCTGCTTACACCACCTAACAGACACAGGCAGCTTTTATAAGGTTACAAACAGTAAGCTTATAAAACAGTGGGACAAAGGGTTACTACTTAACAATTACCAGACCGCCTGATTATTATCACAGGTGTCCCTTCAATGCTTACATTCAAACTCCCTGTTAATGAGGGTCAGGTGGCTGGCCAGACCAACCCATCCTCATTCCAGGGCCTTGGGTTCACAGAAAGGGCATTCTGTCTTCATCTACCCTACAGCTTGTTTGTCTTTTCATTGTTGAGTTGTAGAATCTCTTTATACATAGTGGATATTAAACCCTTAATGGATATGTGGGTTCCAAAAATTTTCTCCTGTTGAGTAGCTGCCTTTTCACCTTTTTGACAAAGTCCTTTGAATTATAAAAGTATTTAATTTTGAGAAGGTCCCATTTATCTATTTTTTTTCTTTCATTGCTCATGCTTTGGGTATAAGGTCTAAGAAACCACCTCCCACCACAAGATCTTTAAGATGTTTTCCTACATTTTCTTCTAGTAGTTTTATGGTCCTCTCTTTTATATTTAGATCTTTGATCTATTTTGAGTTAATTTTTGTATAAGGTGTGAGATAAGGATCCTCTTTAATTCTTTTGCATATGGATATACAGTTCTTCCAACACCATTTATTGAAAAGACTATTCTGTCCCACTTAAGTGGACTTGGTAGCCTTGTCAAAAATCAATTGGTGGGAAGCGGATGTGGCTCAATCAGTAGGGCTCCCCTTTACCATATGGGAGGCCCCGGGTTCGATTCCTGGGGCCTCCTGGTGAAGGCAAGCCAGCCCGCGCGGCGCAGTGAGCTGACGCAGCAGGACGACCCAACAGGGGGAGACAAGCAGACACAGAAAAATGCACAGCAAATGGACACAGCGAGCACAAGCAGCAAGGGGGAATAAATAAATAAAAAATAAAAATCTTTATAAAAAAAAAATCAGTTGGTTGTCGAGAGGAGGGGCAAGATGGCGGTAGAGTAAGGAGCTCCCAGAGTCAGCTCATCCTGCAGGGCAGTTAGTAATCACCCAGAGCTATCTAAAGCACCTGTTTGGGGGCCTCAGGAGACCAGAAGAGCATCCTGCAACATCCTTGAAAGTATGGAAGGAGGATACTGCCCATCTGCAGAGAGGATTCATGAGTAGAGCACTCTACACTGTGGAGGCTGGTGCCTGAGGCACAAGCTGCCTCCGGAGCTATTTCGTGACTGAAGTTGGAAGCTCCATTTCCCAAAAATGGGAGGAAGAGATGGTTGGGCTCCGACTTCAGAGCCCAATTTGGTTGGCTAAAGTATAATCCTAAGAACAGCTAAAGTTTAAACCTGTACTAGTCAGAAAGAAGCCAGTAGCTGCCATTTTAACTCCACCCCTGGCATGAGGGGAAGTGAGGCTGAATGAAAATCACAGTGCTGATAGGGACCAGCTTCTTTCCATCCAGATCAGATTGCAGCTCTAACCTAAGCCCCATCCCCACTTCCGGCAGGGATGAAGTTAGGAGGACCTGCACCAGACTCTCTGGGTAACTGCAGGTGCTTTCAGCCAGCACAAACTGCATAGTTGAACACCTGGGGCTCCATCCCCACACCCCCAAAATGATAGGAGAGAAGCTGTGTTTCCTTGGCCTCTCCTGACTACTGCAGGCAGTTTCAGCCCACAGGAACGGTCTGAATGTCTTCTGTTCCATCTCTACCTCTGCTCCTGTCCCCACACCCCCACATGGGACAGGAGGGGCCTGGTGTTTCCTCAGCCTCACAGGGCAATGACAGGTGCTTTTGGCCTGCACAGACTTGACTGTTGGTAACCTGTGGCTCCAGGCCACCCCAAATAGGACAAGAGAGGGACTGTGTTTTCCCAGCCTCTCTGGGTAACTGCAGGTGCTTTTGGCCCACACAGAATGAGTAGTTGGACACCTGTAGCTCCATCCCTGCCCCAAGTAGGCTAGGAGGAGAGCTGGGTTTCCTCAGCTTTTCTGGGCAATGGCAGGCAATTTTGGCCTGCACAGACTGGACTGTTGGTACCTGTGGATCTAAGCCCACCCCCTAATAGGACAGGAGGGGACTGGTGTTTCCTCAGCCTCTTTGGGCAATGGCAGGTACTCTCAGCCTATAGGGACTGAACTGTTGGGCGTCTATGGATCCACTCCAACTACCCAGTAGGATAGGAAGGGGCTTGTGTTTTCCTCAGCCTCTCCAGGTAACGGCAGCCACTTTTGGTCTACATAGACTGAACTGTTGGATGTTGGTGGTTCCCTTCCCACCCCCTAAAGGGCAGAAGGGACAGTACTCCCTCAGCCTCTCATGGTAACTGCAGGCATAACCAATCCACATGGATTAGATTTTTGAGCACTTCAGAGAGTCCCTCCGTACCCCAGGCAAGGAGCAGGGCTGGTGCTACATCGGTCTACCTGAGCAACTGCGGTCATTTTTGACCTGCAGAGCATGGATTGCTGCCCACACATGCAGCTCCATCCCTGCCCCAGGTAAGGGAGGAAGGGGTATGAAGCTTCGTCAGTCTCTCCAGGCAACTACAGACAATCTTGTCCTGAACAACTTGGATTAATATACATGGCTGTGGCCCTGTCCCTACTTCTGGCAGATGAGAAAGGTGAGAGAAGCTTCATCAATTCCTGGGGCACATGGGCAGCTTCAGCCTCCACAGCTTACAGTACCAACTACATCCTCAGCTCCTACATACATAATCAGCAAGGGAGAAAAGACAAGAAAGCCCTAAACTAAAGAGAGAAACTACACCCAGAATAAATACACCTAGTAAGCAGGTGCCAAGACATCAACAAAAAATTACAATCCATACCAAGAAACAGGAAGATATGGCCCAGTTGAAGGAACAAGACAAGCCTCCAGGTGACATAAGAGTTGAGACAACTAATCATAGATGTTCAAACAAATCTCCTCAATAAATTCAATGAGATGGCTAAAGAGATTAAGGATGCTAAGAAGACACTGGGTGAGCATAAAGAAGAATTTGAAAACACTCATAGAAAAATAGCAGATCTCATGGGAATGAAGGTGCAATAAGTGAAATAAAAAATGCACTGGAGGCATTTAATAGCAGATTTGAAGAGGCAGAAGAAAGGATCAGTAAGCTTGAAGACCTGGCCTCCAAAAGTGAACATACAGAAGAACAGATGAAGGAAAGAATGGAAAAAATTGAACAGGGTCTCAGGAAACTAAATGACAGCAAGAGACCTGCAAACATACATGTCATGAGTGTTCCAGAAGGAGAAGAGAAGGGAAAAGGAGCAGAAGGAATATATGAAGAAATAATGGTAGAAAATTTCCTAACCCTAATGAAGGACATAGATATCCATGTCCAAGAAGCACAACATACTCCTATTCAAATAAATCTGAATAGACAGCTCTGAGACACATAGCAATCAGAATTTCAAATGCCAAAGACAAACAGAGAATTCTGAGAACAGCAAGAGAAAAGTGGTGCATAACATACAAATGATACCCAATAAGATTAAGTGTCAATTTCTCATCAGAAACCATGGAGGCAAGAAGGCAGTGGTATGATATATCTAAGATACTGCAAGCAAAAAAGTTCCAACCAAGAATCTTATATCTGGCAAGATTGTCTTCAAAAATGAAGACGAGTTTAGAGTATTCACAGATAAACAGAAACTTAGGGAGTTTATAACAAAGAGACCAGCTTTGCAAGAAATACTAAAGGGAGTGTTACAGCTTGAAAAGAAAAGACAAGAGAGAGCAGCTTGGAAGAGAATCTAGAAATGAAGTTTGTATCAGTAACAGTAACAAAGTGTCAAAAGAATGATAAAAGTAAAATATGACAAATAAAACCCAAAGGTCAAAATGTGTGAAATAAAAACTGCCTTTACAGTAATAACATTGAATATTAATGGGTTAAACTCCCCAATCAAAATATACAGATTGGCAGAATGGATAAGAAAATATGAGCCATCTATATGCTGTTTGCAAGAGAATCACCTTAGACCCAAGGATACCAATAGATTGAAAGAGAAAGGTTGGAAAAAGATATTCCATGCATGCAGTAACCAAAAAAAAAAAAAAAAAAAAAAAAAAAAAAGCTGGAGTAGCTATACTTATATTGGATGAAATAGATTTAAAAGCAGAATTGTTGTTAGAGACAAGGAAGGACATATATATTAATAAAAGGGGCAATTCACCAGGAAGAAATAACAATGATAAATGTATATGCACCTAACCAGGTTTTCCCAAGATACATGAGGCAAACACTGGCAAAACTGAAGGGAGAAATAGATATCTCTACAATAATAGTTGGAGAATTCAATGCACCACTCTCAGCATTGAATAGAACATCTGGGCAGAGGATCAATAAAGAAACAGAGAGCTTGAATAATATGATAAATGTACTAAACCTAATAGCCATATACAGAACATTGCACCATTATTTTCAACTGTTCATGGATCTTTCACAAGGATAGACTATATGCTGTGTCACAAATCAGATCTCAATAAGTTCAATGAGATCGAAATTATACAAAGCACTTTCTCTGATCATAATGGAATGAAGTTGGAAATCAACAAGAGGCAGAAAAAGGGAAAATTCACAAATTTATGATGATTAAACAACACAATCTTAAATAATCAGCGGGTCAAAGAAGAAATTTTGAGAGAAATCAGTAAATATCTTGAGACAAATGAAAATGAGAACACAGCATATCAGAATCTTTGGGATACAGAAAAGGTAGTGCTGAGAGGGAAATTGATAGCCCTCAATGCTTATATTAAAAAAGAAGAATGACCAATGACCTAACTATACAGCTGGAGGAACTAGAAAAAGAACAGCAAACTAATCCCAAAGCAAGTAGAAGGAATGGAATAACAAAGATCAGAACAGAAATAAATGAAATTGAGAACATGTTTATGCTCTCCCAGTGTCTTCTTAATATCCTTTATCTCTTTAGCCATATTTTACTTCAACTCCTTGACTTGATTTATGAGATTTGTGTGAACATCAATGATGAGTTATTTTAAATCCTGTGCTTTATTAGGATTTTTAATCTGTTCCATTGCCTGGGCTATATCTTCCTGTTTGTTAGTATGACTTGTAATTTTTTGCTGATGTCTAGGCATCTAATTATGTTGGTGAGTTTACTCAGATGGTCAGTTTCTTTCTCTTGCATAAGATTGTACTGTTGAGTGGTTTTTGTTTCTTGCTTTTCTTTGATTTTTGGTTTAATTTATTCTAAATCTTTAAAATAGCCCTATTTAAGTTACCCAAACAGAGCTGGAGATCCACTAATGGGACACAGACCAGATCCAAGGGGGTTTGGGGATAGGGACAAGAGAAACTCCAAATAGCCTTCTTTCCCTTCATTTCCTGGCCTGACAACAGATGGTGTTCTTTGGCAAACCTTTCCCCAGAAGTGTCTCCTCCTAACTCCTCTGGCAGGTGTTTCTGTGCCGGTTAGAGCTATGATTCAAAGCTGGGCCCTGCTGCTTAAACTTGCTGAAGAGAAACCACACTCAGCCCTCTGCTGCACTCTCGACCTTCCCAGGGAGGAAACCATCCTCTTCCTAGGCAGGATACATCCATTCCCTTCTCAGCCACGGGTTTAACGGAGGCTG
Source organism: Tolypeutes matacus (assembly GCA_026826555.1). Classification (NCBI taxonomy): domain Eukaryota; kingdom Metazoa; phylum Chordata; class Mammalia; order Cingulata; family Chlamyphoridae; genus Tolypeutes; species Tolypeutes matacus. The sequence goes on along the minus strand of JAKSZT010053991.1, from coordinate 1,689,384 downwards.
TTCCCCTCGAGGGTGGTGGATGGGTGCCTTTCCCTACTGTGGGAGTGAGTAACACATTTTCATTTAGGCCTCTTTGTCTCTCTGTCCCACTTCCTCCTGGACGATGCACAGCCTTCCCCTGGTCTTCAGATCTCCAGAGCTACTTTGGACAGCTTCTGCCCTTCCTCCATTGTTTTTGTAAGAGAGATGAGCCATGCTGACCTGTTCTAATGCCATCTTCCCACAACTCCTTATTATGGTTGTTATTATCAAAGCTGAGTAAATATTGGTTTGAAGATAAAGAACATTGTAAACCCACCCAAAACTGTTCATTTGAATGTCAGTAATTTAGAGGTGACATGACTGACCCCCCACTCTTAAGTGAACAGAAGAGTGCAAACTTTGTGACACTCTCTTGACCACTCATTTGTCAGCTGCAGTCTATGTCTCTGAATGATGAAGCTACACAAAGGCAGGACTTTTTGTCTGTGTTGTTCACTGCTATATCCCCAGCATCAGAACAGTACCAAGCAGGTGATCAAGTGCTCAAGAAATACTTTTTAAATTTCTTAAAAGAATGTAGCCTGGTACCTATCTGCATGCTGGCTTTAGACACTCATCATTCAGAGGCAATTTCCTGCCCTGCTTCTTACTCAACCACTGAATCATCATTCTCTTTCCCTTTATAACCCAACACCCCAAGAGCAGAGTCTGCTCTCCCAGCTTAAATGTGTTTACTTCACATTCATTTTTCAGTGAATTACAGACTGTATTTTTTCCTTAACACTTTTCTAAAATTGTTTCCCCTAAAATTATTTCCCTTATTCCTGAATCCAGTAGCCTCTACTCAGTTCTCATTCTTTAGGACTTGAGAACAACACTGCTCTGCTGTCTCCTTACCCTTTGAGACACTTGCCTTTCCTTAGCTTTGAAGATAGGGCCCTTTTTACATCCTTCTTCTTTCTTAGATGTCCTTAATTTCACTGTCACTAGTTTCACTTTCTATGACAACTAAATGTGGACATCTGTTACAAAGTGACATCTTCCCTGGGAACTTTCATCCATTCCCATAAACTTGATCTGTATATTTTAGGTGAGCAATTAATATAATTCCATTTTCAAGTATTTGCAAATGTTTCATAATGATTCTCCCATCTATAATATGAAACTATAGAACTGGTTCAATCTGAGCTTATGACCCAATTTCCATGCTTCCCCCTGTTTGCTTGCCATCTCTCTCCCTTAGGATCATTACCAGGCTGACCCCTTCCCCAGAACTATCATCCAAATTACAAAGCTGAGAAATTCTTTGATTTCTTCCTCATTTTTGCTCTTCACATATAATCAAGTCCTTCACATCTATTAAGTCCTGTCTACTCCAAAATATCTCTAAAATATTCCCCCTTTTTACTAGTCTTTCAATTCAGGTTTAGTTTCTAGTTCTGTTTACTCTTATTGTCTTCCTTATTTTTTAAACTATTAGTTGGAATTTATTATTTCCCTACTCTCACACCTTCAATGATTCCATCGTGCTTACTGATTAAAGTCCAGGTGCTATGGGCATTTCACTGCCTTGCATGATGTGCTCCTTGCCTTTTTCTAGTGCCTTCATTCTTATTACACCTTGATGTAACCACACGTCAGCCAGGCCATTCTATTATTGCCTCTTGAACACAACTAGAGTGTGTCTGTGTTCGTCTTATACAAGTATTGTTCCCCCTACCTAGAATATTCTTTTGTTTCTTACTCTATACTTTCCACCTATTCATTAAGATTCAACTCAAATTCATCCTTTTCATTGATATTTTCTTGTGATGACACCAATCTGCATTGAACTCACTCCCAAATTTTTGTGTGAACATAGTTTTCAGTTTTCTTGGGTATATACCAGGAATGAACTTGTTGGGTCATATGGTATCATTATGTTTAACCTTTGTTAAAGGAATTGTTAAACTAGTTTTCAAAGTGGCTGCACCATTTTACTTTCCAACCAGCGATGTATGAGGGTTCCACTTTGTTTGCTTCCTCACCAACACTTGTCATTTTGTTTTCTTTTTTTGAATTTTTATTGAGGTGAAATTGACATAACATAAAGTTAACCCTTTAAAAGTGAACAATTAGGTAGCAAAAATCAGAAAATAACAAGTTTTGGTGAAGATATAGAGAAATTGGAACCACCACAAGTGTGCCTTGATACTGGGCATGTAAAACGGTTCAGCTGCTCTGGGAAGACAGTTTGGCAGTTCCTCAAAAAGTTAAATATAACATATGACCCAGCAACTCCTCTTCTAAGTATCTACTCAAAAGATTTGAAAAGCAGGAGAGTGGTGGAAGATGGCGTCAATTTAGGTGGGCACTCACCATTTCTCTCATGTAAGACGGCCGATTGGGGGCAGGATCCTGCCCAGGTGGTCTCTTCTTGGAGCCTGCAGAGCAAGAACCTTGGGGACATCAATCTGGAGGGAGCTGGACAGTGATGTGGACTGCTCAATATAAAATTGTAATATTTTTCCCCAGCTAGAAATTGTGGACGCAGATGGCTAAGCCCCACCCTCATGGCAACTGGGTGAAAGGGAGCACTCTCTGAGAGTGGGAGGGTCCTGGCAAAGGGTGAGATGGGTTTTTTTCTGTCAGTTTGGCTGCCTGGACCCCCTTGCAGCTTTTTGGGAGCAAACCAGCTGGCTAGAAGTGATGCCGGGCTGAGAGGAGAGGCCAATCTGCTGAGGAAGTCTGATTTACCTGACAGCCGTGGGACACAGAGGCTTGGCTTGGGAGGGGGCAGAGCCAGTGAATTTTATAATTTCACATTGAGTGTCAGAGTCTCAGCTCCCCTGGGGGTTCCAGGCATTGGGAAGTGTTTAATAAGTTTCCACGAGCCTATTTAGGGTCTCCTCAGTAGAGGGGGTGGTCCAGAAGAGGCGATTTTTTGGGTCCCTTATTTCTTCAAAAAATAAATTTTTAAAATTTAATTTAATCACTACAATCTGCCTCAAAACCTGCAGAAAGAAGGCTGCAGGGTAATTGATTGATGAACGCAGGCTGAGAGTCTCCACAAGGGCCCAAGAAAGAATGCTGTTCTTCCTTAGCTTTGTTCGACTGAATGCTTGTGAGTTTGTTTGGTTTTTCTGTTTGTTTGTTTCTTGCTTTTCTTTCCTCTTTCCTCCCCACCCCCCCTTCTTTTAAAAAGGTGCTGCTACCTTGTTTCTTCTTTGCTGTGCTTCTTCTTCCTTGATTTTCCATTCTCTGTGTATATTGATTTTGCCTAACAACACTATCTCTCTCCCTTCCTTCATCTTTCCACCTTCTGCTTTCTGTTGTGGCTCTTACATTCCACCTTTTTTCATTAGTCCCCAACTTTATGGGTGTCGATTTCTATCCTGTCTATTCTGTTTTCCTTATTATTATTATTAACTTTTTCCTTTCAGCCCTTTCTTTACTCTTTCCCTCTCTCCTCATCATTCTGGCCTTTTAAATCATTCTATATATATTTTTCTATTTGGTTTCCCATTCAATTATAAGTACTTCACTTTTTTCCCCATATTACTCTACACTGCCTACATGAGTTAAATATTCATTTCACTAAATCTGATACAGCCACTCTTCTAACTTTATAAATATTACTATTATCATTTTTCCATTCTTACCTCTTTCGATTCTTCTGGCCCTAATCTTTTTCCTTCAAGGGAACATAGGAAAAAGCAAAGAACTACAAGAAGAATAAAGTGTCAAAGAGAAAACTTAACACGCACACAGAACCACCAGTTACATAAAACTCTAGAGCAGAGAGAGAGAAGCTAGTCAACTGAATAAATCCATCAAGATAAAATGATGACCAGAGGGCAACAAAAAATTACAAACCATACTGAGAAACAGGAAGACATGGACCATTCCAATGATCAAACTAAAAACCAGGAAGAGATGCAGAACATCGAACAACTAATCAAAGCTGTCCAAACAAATATCATGGACCAACTTCATGAAGTAAAGGAAGAAAATAAGGATATTAAGAAGACACGGGGAGAACATACTGAAGAAATTGTAAACTTACATAAAAATATAACAGATATGATGGTGATGAATGGCAAAATCCAAGAAATCAAAAAGACTCTGGATTCACATAACAGCAGATTTGAACAGGCAGAAGAAAGAATTAGTAATGTGGAAGACAGTACATCTGAAATCAAACAGATAGTAGAACAGACAGATAAAAAGATAGAAAAAAATCCAGCAGGGACTTAGGGATTTAACTGACAACACAAAATGCACAAACATATGCATTATAGGCATCCCAGAAGGAGAAGAGAAGGGAAAGGGAACAAAAGGAGTGTTGAAGGAAATAATGGCTGAAAACTTCCCAACCCTATTGAGGGAGATGGATGTACAAGTCCAGGAAGCACAGCACACCCCAAATAGTATAAATCCCAACAGGCCTACTCTAAGACATATACTTGTCAAAATGTCCAATGATCAAGACAAAGAGAAAATACTCAAAGCAGTAAGAGAAAAGAGAACCATCACATACAAGGGAAGCACAATAAGATAAAGTGCTGATTTCTCATCTGAAACCATGGAGGCAAGAAGACAGTGGTATGACATAGTCAAGGTACTAAAAGAAAAAAACTTCCAGCCACGAATTCTCTATCCAGGAAAACTGGCATTCAAAAATGTTGGAGAGTTCAAAATATTCACAGATAAACAGAAATTAAGAGAATATGCCAATAAGAAACCAGCACTTCAAGAAATATTAAAGGAAGTTCTACAGGTTGAAAGGAAAAAACAGGAGAGAGAGAGTTGGAGGAGAATATAAGAACAACTAAAAAGACAAAAAAGAAATAAAAACAACATATAACATACATAAGCCCAAAGAAAATATGGCTGATGTAAGAAATTCATTGAGAGTAATAACACTGAATGTTAATGGATTAAACGCACCAGTCAAGAGACACAGATTGGCAGAATGGATAAGGAAATATGACCCATCTATATGTTGTCTACAAGAAACCCACCTTCGACCCAGGGATTCAAGGAGGCTGAAAGTGAATGGCTGGAAAACAAATTTACAAGCAAACAATAACTGAAAAAGGGCAGGAGTAGCTATCCTAATAACGGACAAAAAAGACTTTAAATGCAAAACTATTGTAAGAGACAAAGATGGACACTATTTATTAGTAAAAGGGGTAATCTTTCAAGAAGAGAGAACAATCATAAATATTTATGCACAAAATCAGGGTGCCTCAAAATACATGAGGCAAACACTGGAAAAACTAACTGGAGAAATAAATGCCCCTACACTTACAGTGGGGGACTTTAATACACCATTATCACCATTAGATAGAACATGTAGACAGAGAATCAATAAAGAAACAAAGACTCTGAATAATACATTAAAGGACCTGGGCCTAATAGATATATACAGAACGCTACACCCAAATACAGTGGGATATACATTCTTCTTGAGTGCACATGGAAATACTCCAAGATAGACCACATGCCAGGCCATAGAACAACTCTCAATGAATTAAAAAAGATTGAGAATATACAAAGTAATTTCTCTAACCACAATGGAATGAAATTGGAAATCACTAAGGGCCAGAGAACCAGATTAGGCACAAAGATATGGAAGCTAAACAACACACTCTTAGACAAACAGTGGGTCAGGGAGGAAATCTCAAAAGAAATGAGTAACTACCTCGAATTGAATGAAAATGACAACACAACTTATCAAAATCTATGGGATGCAGCCAAATCTGTACTGAGAGGGAAATTCATAGCCATAAATGCATATATTATAAAAGAAGAAAGAGTTAAACTCGAAGACCTAACTGCACACCTGGAGGAATTAGAAAAACAACAACAAACTAAATCCAAAGGAAGTAGAAAGAAAGAAACAACAAAGATTAGAGCAGAACTAAATGAAATAGAAAATAAGAAAGCACTAGAAAAAATAAACAAAACCAAAATTTGGTTCTTTGAGAAGATCAATAAAATTGACAAACCCTTAGCCAGACTAACAAAGAAAAAGAGAGAGCAGATGCAAATACACAAAATAAGGAATGAAGAAAGGGATATCACTACTGACCCCACCGAAATAAAGAGTGTCATAAGAGGATACTTTGAAAATTTAAATGCCAACAAGAATGATAATTTAGAGGAAATGGACATATTCCTAGAAACTCACAAACAGCCTACATTGACAAAAGAAGAAATTGATGAACTCAACAGTCCAATTACAAGTAAAGAGATAGACTCAGTCATCAAAAACCTCCCAACTAAGAAGAGCCCAAGACCAGAAGGTTTCACAGGTGAAATCTGCCAAACATTCTGGAAAGAGTTAACACCAATCCTGCTTAAGCTCTTCCAAAAAATAGAAGTAGAAGGAACATTGCCTAACTCATTTTATGATGCCAACATTACCCTAATACCAAAGCCAAACAAAGATACCACAAGAAAGGAAAATTACAGACCAGTTTCTCTAATGAACCTAGATGCTAAAATCCTCAACAAAATACTTGCTAATTGCATTCAACAACATATCAAAAGATTTATACACCATGACCAAGTGGAATTCATCCCGGGTATGCAAGGATGGTTCAACATAAGAAAATCAGTCAATGTAATACACCACATAAACAGATTGAAAGGAAAAAATCACATGATCATCTCTATAGATGCAGAAAAAGCATTTGACAAAATACAGCACCCTTTCCTGATAAAAACACTGCAAAAGATAGGAATAGAAGGAAACTTTCTGAACATGATAAAGGGTATATATGAAAATCCAAATCTAACATCATCTTCAATGGTGAAATGCTAAAAGCCTTCCCTCTGAGATCGGGAGCAAGAAAAGGATGCCCACTATCACCACTCCTATTTAACATTGTCTTAGAAGTTCTTGCTTGAGCACTGAGGTAAGAAAAAGATATAAAAGGCATCCAAATTGGAAAAGAAAAAGTAAAAATTTCATTATTTGCAGATGACATGATCCTGTACACAGAAAGCCCTGAGAAATCTACAGCAAAGCTTCTAAAACTTATAAAGGAGTTCAGTTTCGTCACAGGCTATAAGATCAATGCTCAAAAATCAGTAGCATTTCTTTACACCAATAACAAGCTGTCTGAGGGGGAAATCAAGAAAAACATACCATTTACAATAGTAACGAAAAGAATCAAATACCTAGGAATAAATTTAACTAAAGATGTAAAGGAGTTATATACAGAAAACTACACAACACTGTTAAAGGAAATCAAAGAAGACTTAAATAAATGGAAGAATATTCCCTTTTCTTGGATAGGAAGACAAAATATCATCAAGATGTCTATCCTACCCAAACTTATCTATAGATTTAGTGCAATCCCCATAAAAATCAACACTGTATCTTTTAAGGAACTGGAAAAACTAACTACAAAATTTATTTGGAAGGGTAAGAGGTCCCGAATGGCCAAAGACATATTGAAAAAGAAAAATGAAGTTGGAGGTATCACACTACCTGACTTTAAAACATACTACAAAGCTACTGGGGTGAAAACCTCATGGTATTGGCACAAGGATAAACACACTGACCAATGGAACTGAATTGATAGTCCTGATATAAATCCTTGCATATACAGTCATCTGATATTTGACAAGGCCACCAAGCCCACTCAGTTGGGAGAGAATGGCCTCTTCAACAAGTGGTGCATGGAGACCTAGATATCCATATCCAAAAGAATGAGAGAGGAACACCATCTCACACCTTATACAAAAATCAACTCAAGATGGATCAAAGATCTAAATATAAGAGCCAAGATCATAAAGTCCTTGGAAGATACTGTAGGGAAGCATCTACAGGACCATGTAATGGGAAATGGTTTCATGAACTTCATACCCAAAGCACAGGCAGCACAAGAAAAAATAGATAAATGGGATCTCCTCAAAATTAAAAACTTTTGCACCTCAAGGAAATAAAAAGGCAGCCTACCCAATGGGAGAAAATATTTGGCAACCATATATCTGATAGGAGCCTAATATCCTGCATATGTAAAGAAATACTACCACTCAAAAATAAAAAGACTATCAACCCATTTAAAAAATGGGCAAGTGACCTGAAAAGACACTTCTCCAAGGAAGAAATAGAAATGGCTAAAAAGCACATGAAAAAATCCCCGATATCTCTAGCTATTAGAGAAATGCAAATCAAAACTACATTGAGATACCATCTTACACCCATTAGACTGGCGGCTATTAAAAAAACAGCAGACTGTAAGTATTGGAGAGGATGTGGAGGAATGGGAACCCTCATCCACTGCTGGTGGGATTGTGGAATGGTCCAGCCACTGTGGAGAACAGTTTGGCTGTTCCTCAAAAAACTAACTATAGAGCTTCCATATGATCCAATGATTCCACTGCTGCGTATATATCCAGAAGAACTGAAAACAAAGACACAAACAGATATATGCACACCAATGTTCATAGCGGCATTGTTCACTATTGCCAAAAGTTGGAATCAACCCAGGTGCCCATCAACAGATGAATGGATAAACAAAATGTGGTATATACATACAATGGAATATTACTCAACTGTAAGAAGGAATGAAGTGCTAACACATGGGAAACATGGATTAATCTGGAAGACCTTATGTTGAGTGAAGCAAGCCAGGCATTGAAGGATGAACAGTACATGACCTCACTGATATGAATTAAGGAAATTGAGCAGTCTCTGCGAACTCTTGTCTGAAAGATAGGTGTACAAGAAAGAGAAAGAAAAAAGTAAGTTGTGAGCCATCACCCATATGGACTTAACCTATGGTAAAGTGATATAGTGTAGTTGTGTATTGAAGGGATAGGACAGGAGGGTAGTGATATATTGCGTTGGGTGGTGCAGTGTTGACAGGTGTGTAGATTGGGAAGGGTGGGTTAGAATACCCAGGAAACTGAGGGGAGAGCAGAAATAGATAGGTGGGCATCTCTGAAGAGCAAGAGTGGTTTCTAATAGTGGAGGACAAACCAGTGTGTCATGACCTCTTGTTGCATGTAACTATGAACCTTGTCATCCAATGAGTCAAGCCAGGGGGTCGTCATGGGACCCAGGGGGATGGGGAGGGAGGAACAGAATAGATCAAACAGGGGGTATTTAGTGGTCAATGGAAATGTTTTTCATTACCTGACAGTGATGGACACAGGACATGGTAAATATCATCAAAATTTATAAAAGTGTACGATCCAAAATGTAAACCATACTGTAAACTGTTGACAATGTTTAGTAGCTATGTTTCACTATCTGTATATCAGTTATAACAATGCTACCATCCACATACAAAAAGGTTTTAATATGGGGTGAGGAAAGGGGGAGGAGGTTGGGTAAATGAGAGTGTCTTGTATTCGGTGTGTGACTTTGCTGTGACCTAAAACTTCTTTGAAAATTAAATAAAAAATAGTGAGACACTGGGGAGTGAGAGGGGGAGGGTGCCACAGTACAGACTGGACACCAGATAGTGCAGTGATAAAAGGCAAAATGTCAAAAAAAATTTTTTTTTAATTAAAAAAAAATGTTTCTCATTTTTTGAATAACCCAATCCTTTAATTTTATTTTTAGTTTTTTTTTTTTTTAAGTTTTCATGTATTTTATCTCTTACATTTAAACATCATCATTATTTCATTTTCCTGTAGTATTTGGCTATTGTATTGGCTTCATCTTTAAAGAAGCTTTGAATCACAGAAGGGTTATAACTGGGGTGGGAGAAGATCATTAGTGGGGGTTGTCAGGCATGGGGAGGATGCATGAGATAAAGTTCACCTCAACATACATAAAAGTTATATAAAATTGTTCAAATGCTCATGGGGCATGGTCACAGTGGGTGGAGAACCACTCAATAAATGAGAGAATACTGAATTCCCATCCTGAAGAGCTCTGCCACATTCTCTAAGGGTGCATGAACAGTCCCCAAGTGCAGGGGCAGTGACTGGCAAAGGAGGATGATCCACTGATGGGCTCTTGTTATTGATGACTAGCCTTATAAGTCTTGGCTCTTGAAATTGAAACTTAGCCTATTGTTATTGGGTGCCTAAGGGTTGCCTCCTGAGAGCCTCCTTGTTGCTCAAATGAGGCCTATCTCTAAGCCAAACTCAGCATATGAAAGCATTACCTTCCTCCCAGCGAGACATGACTCCTGGGGATGAGCCTCCCTGGTAACGAGGGATTACTAAAAAGTGCCAACGGGCAATACAATTGGAAAAAGACCTCGAATAAAAGGGGGAAAGGTAAAGACAAATGAGTTCATATGGCTAAGAGACTTCAAAGTGAGTCAGGAGGTCATCCCAGAGGTAACGCTTATGCACATAGGACCTCACAGGCTTCCAATGTGGATACACCCCAAACAGAGGGGCTCCTGAGGGCTCCGGATACACCCAGGTCCTATATCAGAGCAGATAGCCCCAGAGTTTTGTGCCTTATCAGTGGGCCGTACTTTGGAATCCTTGCTCCTGAGAGTGACACAGTTGGACTCAAATATGTCTTCCCTGCACATGGTCCATCTGTCCCTTCTATTCAAACCTATATGTGTTGCTGGAGTTTGTAGGTGTACTTCCAGAGACCACAGTCTTTGGGCTGTCCATGTGCCAGCTGGGCCGGGAATCTTGGTGGATCTGCAACTCCTACCCTACAGCTCAATGGACTCACCCTGGACACCTGGTGGGGAGATGATGATGGACACCCATCCCAGGGAATGGAGAGAGTCTGCAGCTGCAGGCAGGATAATCCCATGCATCTTATCCATGGGATATAAGCCCCCTCTCACTTGGAGGTGGAGTTGACATCACCATCTCAGACTCCTCAGGATTGGGGGCAGTGCTATGGACTAGAGTGGACTTACTGGTTTTCTGTTATAGACATATTATGATTCATGCAGTGGAAGTAATTACAACATTAATGTGGAGCCAGTGGCCCCCGGACGCTTTAGGGGCAGGGAGAGGGAAAAGCAGTTAATATAGGGTTTTTTTCGGGACTTGGGAATTAGCCTGAGTGAAACTGCAATGACAGATATAGGCCATTTTATATCATCATATAACATGCAGAACTGTGTGGGAGAGAGTGTGGTCTACAATGTGAACTATGGTTCATGCTTAGTGGCAAAGCCCCAGGATGTGTATATCCATGTGGGAGGTTGTGGGAGGAGTGGGAAGTGGGGCATATGGGAATCCCTACAATTTTTGTGTAACGTTTATGTAATCTAAGTATCTTTTAAAAAATAAAAAAAATAAATTATTATTAAAAAAAAGAATTGAAAACTGATACTCAAGCAAATACATGTATACACAAGCTCATAGCAGCATTATTCACAATAGCCAAGAGTTGGAAACTAAACAACCCAAATGCCCATTGATGGTTGAATAGATACACAAAATGTGGTATATATGCAATGGAATATTATTTATCCATAAAAAGGAATAATATAGTGATACATAATACAACATGGATGAACCTCTGTGGTTTTGATGTGCATTTTCTCTAATGACTAATGATGTTGAGCATCTTTTCATGTGCTTATTGGACATTTTATATCTTCTTTGGAGAAATGTCTATTCAAACTCTTTTCAATTTTTATTGGGTTACCTTTTTATTGCTGAGTTTCAAGAGTTTTTTATATATTCTGGGTACTAGACCCTTATCAGATATATAATTCACAAGCATTTTTCTCCCATTCTATGGGTTGTCTTTTCACTTTCTTGATAGTGTTCTTTGAAGTACAAGTTTTAAATTCTGATCATTTCAATTTATGTATTTTCTCCATTTACTTGTGCTTTTCGTGCCATATCTAAAACCCATTGCCTAATCCAAAGCCACAAATATTAAACCTATATTTCCTTTTAAGAGTTTTGGAGTTTTAGCACTTACATTTAGGCTTTTGATTAATTTTAAGTTAATTTTTGCCTATGGTGTGAGATAAAAGAATTGAAAAAAACAATTTTTTTTGGCATGTGAATTTCCAGTTGCTGAAAAGACTTTTTTCCCTATTGCATTGTCTTGACTTCCTAGTGGTTATTTTTTAACCTAAATGTTTTTATTATCCCCTATTTAGCACTAAGATTTTTGAGGGCAGAGGGCTTTTCTTTTCTTTGTGTATACTCCTCCATACTTAAAAGTATGCCTTACCTATAGGAGGTGCCTAATGGATATTTTACTAATGTCTTTCTCCCCAATCAGATTGTAATCTCCAAGAGTAGAGGATTTTGATTGGCTGGGACCAATAAATGTTTGAGGCAATGAATGAATGGTTCCCCAATGATTAGTTTGTGTCCTCTTTTAGGGTTTTATTCTCTCTTGCAGCAGAATGTATTCAGGGTAAGTCAGGGTAATTTTCTTACTCTAAGTCACCAGGGGAAGAGGTGAGTGAGGGGAAAACCTATTTACTTTGGATAATCCTAATTTACTTTGGATTTGCCACCACATAATTCTGCCAAGTTCTTTTGATGTTGCTTGGTACTCTTTAGCAGAGAGTACACATCCAGATTTTGAATTAAAAGGAAACCCCTTGAGGGACTGCAGACTTAACCTCAGAAATTTTCAGATTTTTACATCCCAGTCCAACTGGTGTTTTAGGTTATGTACCAAGAATTTTTAAAAATCCATAAGTTAACTCATGCTAAATCAATCTGAAGCTACCATTTATGTTCATTGGATATCTGACTAATTTCTCTTTGAAGTAAAATAAAAATTCATTGCCTGTCTTGTTTTATTATCTGCTAGGACTTCCTACTGATAGATTTTAATAAGGCCTGAAGTATGAAGCCACATTTTGAATAAGAATAAAGGGAACTATGTAACCTACTCATGGTTTTTGTAGCTCCAAAAGTGATTTGAAAAAAAATTGGAAATACTCTCCACTTCTAGAGGAATGGTGAATTAACCTATATTGAGTCAAGGAAATACTAAGTTGCCATAAAAAGAATGCTTGTGAAAACTACATATCCATAAAAATATTGATGATAAGTATAAACCATATTTATTCATGATTGAATAAGTATGATTACAACTGGGAGCAATTATGTATTACTATGAACTAGGGTGACCAGCCATTCTGGTTTGTCTGGGACTAACTTGGTTTTAGCACTGAAAATCCCTCATTCTAGGAAGCCCATTAATGATTTATCACCCCACCGAGAACAAGAATTATAACAGAAAAGGAAAAATGCAAACAGGTGAAGTCAATCTCCTAATCAGTGGGTGAAATAGATTTTTAAAGCTTATTTCTTGTACAGTTATGTTGTTTATAAATATAAAAACGGAGAGAGAGAAAATAATTTAAGAACAGAGAATTTATCTTTAGTGTAAAACATATTTTCTTTTGGCCAAAGTTATTGATGAGGGATAATCGGGGAGAAGGGCAGATCAAGGATTTTCATTCTTCTTTAACAGTAGACATTAAAGGTGTCTCTTATGATAAGGAGTTATGTGAAGCCAGTAGAAAAACAATTATTGGAGATCATGAAAATGAATAAAGTAAAATTCTTAAGGAAACTGTAGGTTTAGAGAGGGATCCTGCTACATATTTCAGATGTGGAGAAAATAAGGGAGAAATCAGATCTTGTATTTTTTGAAGGTGTTCCGATTTCAACTTTTTCCCCTTTAATCTGCCACTGTCCCTGCCACAATCTCTTCCCTCCCCTCCAGTTCAAGGCAGGAGTGCGTGCCGTATATTTCAGTTATGTTTTGGAGTGCTGAGAGTGAGGAATATATTACTAATGACCTATTCCATGAGAATTTTCCTTGGGAACGTGTATGTAAGAATACATACACATGAATATTTGGTGGCCTGGCATCTCACAGTTCAAATCCAGATTGGGGTTATATGAATGTGAACTCAAGGCTATAGGAGCCTCCCCATGATCTGGCAAAATAAGAGTAAAGAAGTCTGGGGAAGCACCAATATTGGAATCATTAATTGTAAACCAGAACACAGCTATAGTTTTATTCATTTAGAGCTAATTTTGAGAACTTTACTTAGAGAAATGTCCTACCTCCTTTTTTTTCCTAATTACAAGAAATGTCTTCAAGTGGTAGTTTCCAACAAAGTAGAAATACCATGGGGAGTGGAAACCACATTGTCTGTATACTTGCATCAATCTGACAGCACTCAGCATATAGCTAATACTCAAAAGGTAGTTGACAGATTACGGTGATGTCTTCCTAGTCCAATATTATTTCCAGGTAAGCTAACTATCTCTGAATGTGACCAGGAATTAAGAAATAGAGTGACTATTTCCTGAGATTTGGCATTTTAACTAATTGTTATTTTCAAGTATGATTTTCTTTTTGAGAATTTCTGTAGTACTTAGTGTCTATATTATACAATCTAACTAATTATATATTAATGATGTAAGCAGTTTCCAAAATGTTGTGAATGTCTAAGTCTTTTTATCCCCCAAGGGGTAAAATTTGATATCTGACTCCTCTATGTCTCTCTCAACACATTGGTGGTCCAGAGAATAGGTGCATTGAAAGGACCAGTTGACTTGGCTCTTGGTTTATGAAGACATTTCGATGGGCAATTTGGTTATTTCAAACATCACAGGATTTGAGTAAGAAGATCTGCCTTTGATGCAAGGCTTTCACAATTACTAGCTATGGCCCTGGCAAGTTACTTTACCTCTTTGAATCACTTGTAAAATAGTAACAGTGATTCTTCCTTGATGATGCATGATCCAATGGTATTATAACTATTTTGTGAATTGGGAAGATTCTATAAACACTTAATGTTGATTACTACTTGAAATTTGGCTACTCATTATGGCATTTTTCTTTCATTCATTTTCTTTCTTCTCTTGCCTAAAGACTAGAAGTAAGTAGTCATTGCAAACCAGAGTCTAATTCCATAACCAGGAGTTAGGGAAAATTAAGAGAAAAAGAGACATGTACATGTGTAAGCTATGCTACTTGTACAAAGGGTTGAATAATGGCCACTTAGAGCTTCCCTAATGAGAAGTGGGAGCTCTAAGAAAGTGCCACAGTATCAGCCTTATAAGATGGAAGAAATAGGTTCCTTATTTTCATTTTATTATTTTACTTTCTTTGAAACAGTGGTGCAAAAGGGATTCCATCAAAAATGTGGATGTGGAAAGAGTGACTTGAAGACAGTTTAGGGATGGCATGGAGCAGTCTTTCATCTTTTCTATCAGATGTTGAGTCTCCCTGATTCTGAGGGAAGAAGTGAAACAAAACTACTACACTAAGAAGTCTTATCCATGGAAAAGGCTAGTGGGATTTCACATTCTAAAGCACTCATTTGACTCTTTTTCAATGTACAAAAGTTGCCCAAAACAAGAAACAAGAAAACACAATCTGTCAAGGTGGCTACGTTCTCTGAATATGCGACAGAAGGGTTCTGAGGTCACCCCATGCAGAAGCTAGATACAGATGCAGAAATGCATGCCGAGTGCCTTAAGATATGGGGCAACATGCCTTCTTGGAAGCTGTGGCACTAATGCTTGAAGAGAGAAAGAGAAAACAGGAAAATAGTTTAAGGAGAGCTCTCATTTTCTATTGGTGAGGATTCCTGATCTTGGGGAGGTTCTGGAAAGTTTATTTCTGTTTCTTCTACTTCTTCTTGGACCAGAATAATTTCAATGTCTTCTTCATTGTTTGCCTGGGAAGATTTTTCAGTTAGCTCAACCACTTCTTCTTTTATTTCAATCACCTGTTCTTTTTTGTCTTCAGCTGACAGGAGAACAATGTTCTAGAACACAAAATTAAACAAATTTTTCTTGACCTTTACCATTTAGCACCTTTCTGAACAATCTCTACAAATAATATCAAATACTTCTTAGTTTTTATGCTACTTATGTTATTTCCCATCTGCCTCCAAATACCAGGACTGATTTCCCAGAGCTCAGATCCTTATCAAATCACTTACTTATTAAACTCAAGTCTGAGTAAATCCTCAAGGTCAGCAGTCATTTGCCACTCTGCCTGACATGATCACATGGTATTAGGGGAAAGAAACTTGCAGTAATAGAGACATTTAGATTCTAATTCTGATTTACCTTTAGTGTATATAACCCTGGAAAAGTAATTCTGTCTTTCTGATCTTCTTTTCCTCATCTGCAAAAGGAAGGTGTTTGTGGTGGTTTTTTAAATCTACTTTAACGTTAAGATTCTATGGTTTAGAAGCAGTTGATAATAGATCTAATTGCTGAGATATCCATATCTCCCAATTGTGGAGTCTCTTTGAACCTATTGCTTGTGAAGAAGAATGAGGTGAAAAGGGGGGAAAAGAGAGGAAAACAGAAACAGAGAAATGACATCAAAGAACTACTTCTGTCAGCTTTCAACCTTTAACCACCCTGCATTCACACATTAAGTATGGAATCAATGAAACGAAGATGGAAGCCTGACGTCAAGCAGAACCAAAAGTTAGTAAGAGGATACGCATAGTTTAGAATTTCTTCCTCTGTCTAATCTTTGGACTTATTCCAAATGTCAAGATATTTTCCCTCATTATTAGTATTTTCTGCTTTAGAGAAATATGCTAAGATCATATTAGAGAATATACAAAGCTCACCAGTCACAATCTCAGCAGATCACATTCTCCGTGAAAGACCCTTTATAGAAGTGGTTTTCATAGAGGGAGGTTGTGGACAGAGTGGCTACTACTTACAGCTTTTGGTCTGGAGCACAGTATTTTCCAGTCATTCTCAGCGATACCACCTGCCACAAGTTTCTGGAAGAAGGAGAAGATCAGCATCACTGCCAAAATGCCCTAAAGCACAACAAAAGAATGAGGGTGAAAATGTAAGAATGGTCCAAGCATGGAGTTGGTACTCAACAAATGACTCGTGAATAAAAGGACACAAGTGAAGGCACTGTTGCTTAGGTGAATAACAAGCTGTGAGAACTGCTAGTATAGAAAGTGTCTTATAACCCTGGCCCTTAGCAAAACTTCTGGGCAACCATGGCTGCTTACTATACATTTCTGATAGAAAGTAAGGCAGGGATAATCAATTGAAGAATCAACTTTATATAAGGAAGAATAATTACTGAGTATCAAATTTAATTCTTTCCAGCTTTAGGTGGTGTGGTATCATGCCAAGGAAACTTTTCCACCCTTGGGAGATGCCCTTTTTTTTCCCTTTAAACTCTACGTTAAAAATCCCTCAAGGCAAAAGAGGTACATAGCAACTTAGTTATTTCTTCCACTGTTCATCCTATTTCATAATAATAAATATTGATACCATTAATAATATTAATAGTAATGTGAATAGCAAACCCTTATAGCCCTTTCTATGTACCAGACCTATTCTAAGCACTTCGTTATATTAATTCATTTATTTCTCGAAACAGTCCTGTAAGTACTGTTACTATCCCCATTTTCACCTGAGGAAACTGAGGCAGACTGTGGTTATACTCTTGTCCAAGGCCACATAGATAGTATCAGACTCAGCAGTCTGGATCCAGAGTTGCTGCTCATAATAAAAATGCCTTATTTCCTCCTTGGAAAGAAGCCCAGTTTCACACTTACCAAGAACACAGATCGTATGTTGTAACAGTATTGTGTAGATGTAGAGCTTTTCTCAAAGGGCATAGCTGGTTCACAGTTGTATACATTAATATGTGGCATAGCAGTATTAATAAGATTCGGACTCTCGATTTTTAAAAAATGGGACATTGTAATATTAAATATGTCCATGATTAAAAAAATTATCCCAGAAATGGCAGCAAAGAGGCTCAATGAGTTCATTACCATTTTCCCTTTGACCTGAAATAGAGACACAAAGGTTCATTTATTGTTTGTTTTCCATTTGGAGGATATAAGGTAGGAAGGAATTCCAGATGCCATTCCCCTGCCTCATAAATGTACCCCACCTATTACATACTAATGTTCTTTCCTCAGTTGTTTTTAGCTTCTTTGTCATGTAAATGGATCCTTGATCTCTCTCTCATTCCTTTCTCAGTATTCTACATCTCATTTTTTGATGCCACTATCCATTGGGTTTATCAAGCCAAAATTCTAAGAGTGGTCCACAATTCTTATATCTTATATACTTGTTCTTCCCTTTCATTCCACCGTCCTAAGTAGGAATTCAATAAATATTTATTGAATACATGAAGATAGTTAATGTCCAGATTATCTGTCTACATTAGAAGATAGAAGGAAGAGAGGGAGGGGGGTTCTTCCACCACTGAAGTGGGACGATATTTTGAGTACAGGTAGAGAAAGAGCAGGTAACACCCTTTAGGTCCAAATCTTCAAGTGGAAACAAACAAAAACAAAACGTACTCCCTGTTGACATAGGTTGCAGTTAGAACCAGTCATCAACCTTTCAAAATACAATTATGGCTTATATCCTGGGGGGAGCATAAGTGAGAGGATGTGGGTCTAAATGCCTTTCCTTGCAGGGCTGATAAAAGATTGAAACAGGAAAATAAATATGAAAAGTACCGTAATGGTATGGGATTATTAATGATTATTTTAGGGCACATGTGTTTCATCCCTGGCTATATGACTTATAGTTGGCAGTAGGTTTGGCTGAATTTGGAGAGTGTGACAATTTGATCTTCTTTATAAATTATTTTTCCCAAAAAACTGAGTTTGTTAGACTACCTCTAGACATCCCAATCTACCCAGTCCCTCCTCTAACTTTGAAAGTGATTCAATTTAGTAATAGCTCAGTAAGTATAAAAAGTGTTGGGAGTACTGATGCTTAATGTATGTAGAAGTTTTAATCAACTTGACGGTAAATGTGTGGAAATGGATAGAGTTGATGGTAACACATTATAGTGAGTAGCAGCTGGTTTATAAATGGGATTGTGGCCGAAAAGGGTTGTATAGGGATATAAATGTCAATTGAAAGAAAGCTAGAAAATAACCTAGGGTCTCAATAACACCGTGAACCCAGTGATGGGTTGTGGTTAATAGTACAAATGCAAGAACATCCTTCTGTGAACTAGAATGATGTACATCACTATTGCAGGGTGGTGGGAATGTGGAGAAGCATGGAAAAACATAGTTAATGTAACCTATGGACTATAGTTAACAGCAGTACTGTACTATTCTTGCATCAATGCTAAAGATGTACTGTGTTAATAATAGGGAGGTATGGAAAAAAGATGCCAAGTGTACGTTATGGACCATAGTTAGTGGTAATAGTCTGATGTTATAATCTCACAATCTGTAATAAATGTTCCACAATGGTGTGGTATATTGGTGAAGGGTTGTTGTATGGGAATTCTACACATGTGCATAATTGTTTTGTAAGTTCACAACTTATGTAGTAAAAATATATATTTTTAAATATTTTAAAAGGTGTTGAGAGAAGATTTTCTTCAAACTGTATGTGGGAGGAAACTTGCTGGAGAGGTCCTAACCCAAAGGGAAGAATAAGGAGCTTTGAGGGGCAGCCTCTGCCTGGGCATCTTTGGATCTCCAGGGGTTACATAAACAAGACCACACCATGTAGCTCTTTATGGTCTCTGAAGCATTTTCCCATATTACTCCATTTTATTCTCATGTCCATTTCATTTTGTAGCAAGAACTGTTACCTTCATTTTATAGGTAAAAACTCAGAGGTACATAAATGTTAAACTGACTTGCTCAAGGTTACAGCTAAAAGTTAACTTAGCTCGTATTTGAATCAATCACAACATCCATTAGAAGATCTTCTCAAATGATTGGAAGAAATACCACAGCTTTCAGAAGGGTCTATTATTCTCACACTGTCACTTAACTTTCACAAGATTAAATACGTTCTTTCTGGATCTGCCTTTAATTCTATTTCCTTGGACATATTTCAGGTAGATCTCATTTTGAAATATTTAATATGACAACAAGATTGTGGAGGACTCTTTGTATATTAGGGTTGAGAGAGAACTCAATGCTACCCTGATTCCAAGGCTCTCTAAAGTTCCCTGTTTAGATGGTAATAGATATTTCACTGATGTGTGGGAAAGAAGGACATACGATTACTTGCCAAACTATTCCTGGGGTTTGTCTCCGCCGCTGCCAGGAGTGATCCAGAAATGATGTACTGTAAAAAGAGAAGGATTGGGTGGGAAAGGGGTGGGAGAGAGAGAGAGAGGAAAAGGAGAAGGGTGGAGAGGAAGATACTATTTAACCTTGAGAACGGGTCACTGGTTGTAAAGAAGTTGTCTACACTTTCAGCCACTTTCACAAAACTATCTACCCATTTTTATTGGAGCCATTCATTTTTCAGCAGTCATATTTCTCCTTTATTCAGGCTCAATGACATTAAATCCATATACTTTACTCAGCCATCTGAGGAGTGTGATTAGGAATATAATAAGATCAAGGAGACAGAATCCACGTTTCCACTTTAATTAATACTTGAGCTGTGAATTTGAAAGATATCTGTTTGCCTGTCTGTCTGTTCCTGGAATTGATCTTTGGGGTTCACAATGACTTAAATGACTTTAATACCAGTGAAGAGTGAATCAATGTGGAAGGAAATACTTGGCCTGAGTGCCTTAAACACTCCAATAAAATGTTGATTGCTACAGGGGCAGTGACAATGATTGTTTATTATCTTCCTTTCAAATGTTCATATGATGAAATGGAGGGAACTCTTATTTTAACCCATCTCTTTTTGTTATGAAAATGTCACTCCTGGAATCATTTTTATAGTGGCAGCTATGAACATGTCATGGTAAAATAAATATCACTGCCCCATACTACACACACAGGGGTACAAGCTTGGAAACCAAGGACACAAAACAGCCAGAAGGAGTGCTGCTCTCCTGATAAATAAAAGGAAATTGACTTGAGGTGGGGCTCACTTTCCCCAGGTACTATAGTAACTAAATAAAATGGTAAGGAAGAAGGAACAGGTGGGAGGAAGTAGGATGCTTCTACTCCCTCTTGCTTTCCAAGTCACCATGCTCTAGAGTGCAAATGTCTAGCCCCTCTCTCCACCTCCGCACTGACTTTGGAGGAGTCCTTCCTTGAACAATCTTCCTCCTCTGTGTAGATCCATGACCAGTATCTTTCTCTGAAGTCACATGAAACATGACCACTGATCCTTAACCACGAGATTCCCACTCAATTTAGTCAATCCTTCCTCCCACTAAATTATTATATTCCGATAACCTATTTTTAGCCTAATATTTCACACAACACAGAAATAACATGGCATGTTCCTTTGGGGCTTTTTAACATTTTGTCTGCATCCCTTATCAAATGGTTCTTATTTTCTACTCACCATAATGCCTCCCCAGAGAGGGTACCAGACAATGACACAGATGGGTGCATACATCCCCATGGGGACCATCAGGATACCCCCCAGGGCAATGTGGAAGAGCCCATTCATGATCTGGACAGCCTAGAAGAGAGAACAGGGGAATAGGGACACTGAAGGATAAACTGAAGTCATCATCACATGAGAAGGCAAAGGGAAGGCTGGAATCCCTGACTACTGGCTTGCGGTCGTGTGAGATGCTTAAAGTGGGGAAGCTGCCAAGATCTTTGTCTTTTCTTGTTCAGACCAGTTTTCCCCACCATCTAGGGTATCGCCAAAAACCAGATATTCCTGAGATGATGGCAACAATCTTGGTTGGGAGACCCCTATTACTCAAGCCTCCTAAACCTAAAGAGAGCATCAGATCACTGATAACTTCTCTGACACGTCCCTGATCTGACCCACTGTGTCAGACATAACAAATATCTCAGGATGGGTCAAATCCCTTCAAGTTGGATCAAATCCTGTACCTAGACTACAGCATCAACTTCAGTACTTAAGATTCAGTAGGATCCCTAGGACATGGAAGGGAGGACAACAGACTTACCCCCAAAACCTTAGATTCCCTCATGAAGAAGCTTTGTGTGGGTCCCACCACCGAAGATGTCCCCCTGGGACTTGCTTTCTGAATAGGATGCATGGCAACAGGGCCTTTCATAGAATCAGCTGGGAAAGTTCCACTCATTGAATTTCTGGGTGTTGTCATTTTGCCCTCAAAACTTCTAAAAATAGAAGCAATAATACAATGAGGAGAAAGAGAACATGATTTTTCATAATCTTGTATTTTGTGTGACAGCTGTGTTTGGGCATACTTTATCTCTATAAAGAACACTGCTCATGTGTCTGCATCGTCTTTGTCTCTAATCCCAAATGTGTTCTTTATGTTTAAATGTTGGAAAATGCATTTTGGTTTGACTTCTCCTTGTCCTTTGACTTATCTGCCTCTGTTCAGTGGATGGGTCAATGGCAAGATAACAGAGTATGGTGAGGATGGTCCTTGGGACCAGGAGGGCTACTTCTAGTCCTCCCTTTCCCCCTGACTCTGCAACCTTGAATAGCCAATTTAAGAAGGCCCTGTAGGGTTGCATGGAAGAGTGTGGTCTCCTGAGTCAGGTTGAAATTTGCCTAGGTTGAAATTGTGATTCTTCTGTTTGCAGTGAGACTTTGGAAAAGTTATTTAAATATTCTGAGCCTCAAATTCTTCAGCTGTAGAATGGGAATAATAATTTTTGTCTCTTGGGGTTGCTATAAGACTTAAATGGCCCGGTGGTCTGTGCCTGTCTGGTTTCTTTCATTCAGGTGTAGCTCAAATGTCACTTCCACAGAGACGCCCTCCCTGAACCGTCATTATACAATGCATCTTTCTAGTTACTCTCTCATGACACCCTATTTTATTTGCTTCCTGACACTTATCATCATAGGAAATTACCTTGATTATTTGCTTACTTGATTATTGCCTGGCTCTCTCTACTTAATTCCATCAAAGTAGATACCTTGTTCTGCATTGTCCAGTATCTTAACACAATGCCTGGATTTAGTAGGCTCTTAATAAATATTATTGAAGGAATAAATATATGTAAAGCACCCATGCCTGAATAAATATTAGCTGCTGTTTTACTGTTCTTCTTATTTTTACCTTTCTGAGCATTAGTTTGTAATTTTTCCACCTGTAAAATGAAAAGAACAATACCCCTCACAGAGATGTTTTGAGAAATAAGTGAGTTAGCCTATGTGAAAGGACCTAGTACACAGGAATAGCGTAGTAAATGCTATTTGTTGTTAGTATTTATACATTTTTCATTTTTAAAATGAGAAGGTGATTGCCAAAGTCCTGCCTAGCTCTAGCACTCTAAGATTGTTCACCCTTCTTCATCCTGTGCGTCCTTTTGATTCATTTGTTATGGGAATTCTATTGGATCTTTGCCTGGGACCTGGAAATCACTGCCTGGGGACACATTTTTGGTTTTGTCTTTATTGAGCGTGAGTCACGAAATGGGCCTCGGAGGCCAGACTGCCTGTCCAGTTTGCTTATCTCCTCAAAGTCACACAGAGCTATCCCTGACCTCACATTTGAGTCCACGCCTGTCATCTCATCTGAGCCTCATGGCATAGACAGAGGATCAATCATTGCCCCTATTTTGTAGAAGTGGAACAGTGGCACAAAAAATGTAGGTAACTTGTTCAGTTACATGACTATTAAATACTAAAAATGAAGACTGGGACATATCTTACGCTGGCTGCTCTGCTCTTTCCATGGTTCCAGGTTTATCCCCCAAGGGGAATAGGAGTTTCCTAAATCCCTCTCATCTCCTTTCAAATATAGATGCTGTTTAAGTGACTCTAAATCAATTGATGGAGACGGCTGTGGCTCAATCAGTAGGGCTCCCGTTTACCATATGGGAGGCCCCGGGTTCGGTTCCCGGGGCCTCCTGGTGAAGGCAAGCCCGCCTGCGCAGCGTGGTTGGCTGACCCAGCGAGCACAAGCAGCAAGGGGGGGATAAATGAATAAATAAATAAAATCTTTAAAAATAAATAAATAAATAAATAAATAAATAAATAAATAAATTGATAACCGAATATTTGCCTTGGGCATGGGCTGGAGGGGAGAGCAGAAGCTTTAATGAGTGTTTCTCATTTGATTTCCCCCCAGTCCTAGATTACCAGCTGACAGGGTAAGGGGACTTTGCTTTGCCCCACAAACCACCCAACACCACCAACCAAGAGTTCATTAACTGCTTCTGGTCACAGCACAGAATTTTCAGCGTTAGGCAGAAACTCAGGCACCATCCTGTACATTTGACAAATGAGGAAATTGTGGCCCGAGGCTGGGAAAGATCTTGTTAAAGATCTCACCCCCAGCGACCGAGCCATGCCCGAAAGGGGCCACCTTGGCCATAACATTGACGCTCTTTCTGCTGCACCACGTCTACACCAGGTACATAGAGTTGTTATCCTGAGTACACACCGTGTGCCTGTGATACTGTGTATGCTCCTTCCAGCTTTCCTGGCACCTTCCTTACTAAGTGGGCATTTTCCCTTCTTTCTTGCAGATGTGGAAATGGAGGTTCAGAGATAAATTAATTTTCTCGAAATCCCATGGCAGAGTATGGAATGAGCTGGGAGTCACCGAATGCCTCTCCAGAGGAGTAATTTTAGTGAAGATACTCTTGAGAGCAGAGGTCAGCTGAGGAGATGACTAGACTACCCTTGTTTTAATTGCTCCTTTATGAACTCCTTGAGTGTGGTTGTTGTCTGTATTGCTGATGAAATGAACCTTTTGTGTAACCCAGAGCTACTGCTGTTGTATCTGTGCTGGCCAGTGCTAGTGATAACCATTGGGAGAAAATATTTTATTTCCCTCTGTTAAAATGGCGTCTCATTAGGCAACTGTATTTCTTCAACAAATGTTTTGGTAAGATGTTAGTCTATAAACACGAACATGATTATTTCTCTGTTACTTCATTGTAATGTAAATATTCTCCCTAAACTATTTTACCAGGGTATTAAGGGCTGTGTAATGAAAAAGTTCATTTCACGGGACTACGTAAAACAAGACCCCATACATCTAAGAACAATAGATTCCTGAAGCCTTACCTTACTTTAAAAAAAATTGTTCACAATGATTTAACCAGTCCCCAATGTGCAGTTATGATCAAATACTAGTTGGTAGAGTAGTGGAGGTTATTGACCACATTGGTCAAAATATGATAACAGTAGGGTTTCATTTATGCTCAACTATCTTAAATTGGGACTCGGTTCATCTCACGCTGCCCCATTTCATTACACACAAGTTTTGTAAGCCATTTTTAAGTTTTTAAAATGCACCATCATTTCTTTTCCACTCACTGAAGAAGAGCTTATACCCTTTCTGGGTAGTGGTTTGAATGATGATTTTAGGTCCAATAATTCTCACCATTTAGCGAGAAGTTCAAAGCTGACTGACTTTCATTACCTCAGTTTTCCCCTTCACCACTCAAAATAGCTTTGCATGTTTATCTTTTCCAGCCTTCTTTGCGTTTATCTCTGAGGAAGAATCTTCTTACTTCCTTCCCCTCTGCGTGAGCTCCTCAGCACCTCTCCTTCCACCACAAATTTGTTACTTCAAAGAAATCGGTTCTTCCTTGCATCTTCAGTC
This sequence comes from Tolypeutes matacus, assembly GCA_026826555.1. Classification (NCBI taxonomy): domain Eukaryota; kingdom Metazoa; phylum Chordata; class Mammalia; order Cingulata; family Chlamyphoridae; genus Tolypeutes; species Tolypeutes matacus. The sequence continues at coordinate 1,664,051 of JAKSZT010053991.1, read as the reverse complement.
TCTTACTCTATTTGGGTATGAGGTCACAGAAAGAGCCAGTCCCAGCTCTGTTTGCTACTTTTGTGATCACTTTATAAATTTAGGATATTTGCCTTACCCATTTCATAGCATTCTCTTAAGAACACGAGATAATCTGCAATTTATAAAGTACCAAAGGATCATAAAGAATAATTATTACTGGATCCTTCTTTTTAAAACTAAAATGTGCTGTGGTTTCCCTCTGCTCCAAAGCCCAGTTCCTTTAACCAAGCAGTGTCCTCAGCTACTGCCCCGTTTCCTCTTGACCCCCGGTTTCTTACAAGCTTAGCATTCCACTCTTTCTCACCTCCCATTCACTCCTCCATGCTTCGCAAGTAGCTTCTGCTTGAGCTACTTAACTGAAACCTCTCTCGGCAAGCCCTGTCTGCAAAGGTGGTAGTCCTTTCTCAAGCGTCAGCCCTCAGATTGATCTATTTCTATTTGGTCCATCGCCGAGGCTTAACAAGGTGGAACCATATTTCACTCCAGCTCCTTCATCTCCCACATTCACCCAGTCACCAAGTCCTGCCGTTTCAACCTCTGCAATGTATCTTGCACAATGGACATTTTTTTCTACTTCCACCATCACCCTACGAGTTTGGTTCTCATTTCCTCTCCTGGTTTAGCACAAAAATCTTGTTTGTCTACTTTCAATTTCTCTTTTCTAATCCATCTTCCACATAACTGTTAAGAGCAGACTTCCTAAACCACTGAGCCAGTCATGCTCTTCCCAACTCAACTCTTCCACTGACCTGCCGTTGCCTACTGGAGAAGCCCTTTCCCTGGCCCCCCAAGGCCTGCACACTGCCGCGCTACGTAACGCTCTAAGCTCATATCCCACTACTCTCCCCGCCAACCCCTCAGCCACTGCTCTGCAAAGTCTCTTCTCTGATGCCTCTGAACTCTGACAGTTCCTCTCCTCCACCCCCATCTGTTTCAGTCAAACGCTCCATTAGTCATTCACATCACCTGAGTCCTCCATGCAGCCCATAGTCCTGTTCTCCTCACCTGTTTGTGAGGACTTCTCCTTCAAAACCCCTAGTGCTTTGTCTTCCTTGTCAACTGTTTTCTTCCCTTTTTCACATCTTAACTCCTCTAAAGGAGTGTAAATTCCTCCAAGGAGCTTGTTTCCTAGGATTACATACTATGAAATCAAAACACCTTCAGCTGAACATTAAATTGAATTACTTTCACAGGGCAGGTTTGCAAATGCTCAGGGTGCCAGGTCAAAAGGTGGTAATGTCACTTCACCTCGGGGTCGGGTGAGCAAGCGACTGTGTGGGAAACAGGGAAGGGGGATCACATTATATAATGGTTTCAGGAAACAGTTGTGGTATGGTTAAAATCCCTCCTTGCTGCCCTCCATCAGAACTTGTCTCCAGTGCCCATTCTCACTCTGAGCTTCTCAGGTGATCAGTTTGAGTCAGGATTTTGTACTTAGTTTGGTACCAATCCCCTCCAGATGTTAGCTTAACAGTGTCTCAGAGTATTTATATTTATTGGGATATCTTCGGAGACAAAATCCTTTAGAGCAAGAGGAATGCAATGGAGTTATTTTCATTATAACCATGATTGATTACTTTCCTAGTTGGTACCAGGTAATTCTCAGAAGGGCCAGAGTTTAGCTCCTATAATCTTAATACATGATTATTTTCCCCCATTGTTAGGTGAGGACACTTAGTCACAATTTGCTGATGGTTATATGCCTTGTAAGTGGTGGAGCTGAGGTTTGAACCCAGCAGGTTAGAAACCATGCTTTAATCGACCTGCCTTCTTACACTACCTTTGCAGAGTGCCTTGCGGTAGGTTGCCCAGGGAAATTGAGGGGGAGAGTGGTTAAAGGAGTGCGTGGGAAGGGAGCTTTGTTATCACCCCTCAATTCATGAAACTGTCAGAAAAATCTGACCACAGAAACCCTAGGATTAAAGCTGAAAACCTCAGACCCCGAAACCCAACCTGTGCCTCATCCATTTAGTCATTTAAAGGAAGCAAATTCATTCCTTACCTGCTTCTCCAAGGCCTCAGGGCTCGGGGGCTGACTGGGGTGCTGGCTGCAGAGTTCAGTTGATGCTGCCAGTTTCCCAAGACGCGGGGAGGGCAAGTGAGATAGGTTCGACCTGGGGCTGGGATCCCTGAGAGATACCAAGTGACGGGAAATCAGTAGCTTCTGCTACCTTGGGCTTCGCTCCAATTGCTTTGGTTTAACACAGACTTACCAGAGCCGAAGGAGATACAAAAAAAGTTTCTGTGTTACCAGGAGGTTTCAGTTCTTGAAAAAGACCCCAGGGGACAGCCTGGCAAGCTTCTTGCTGCCTTAATTAGAAGGACTTTGCAGTCCCCACCCTGTAAGCAGGTGTGGATGGTGGGTCCCCAAGGACAAGAAGGGCTCCAGAAATTCCCCATAGATAGGTTGATAGGCCTGACTTTTACCTTTTTATTTCACTTTTTGGGGTGAGTAGGCGGGGAGGAGGCATCCATGCAGATAGATTCAAGAATCATTGAGCACGTACATTTGGGAGTTTTGTACACATTGACCTCCAAATAGTGCCCTCATTTGCTCATACCTATCAGGCCTCTAAGTGGGACCACCTGTATCTTGTGTTAAGTTTAGCAGAAATGGCCAAAAATACACAGGACTGAAGAGCATGCTCCCAGAAGTTTGAGGCAGGGGTTAGCCTCTGCATTTGGGGACATAATTTGAAATGGCACTTTTACCTGTCACCCACTCTTTTCCGCCCTTTGTCTCTTGTGTCTCCCCTCTTTTCAGTCTGGGCTGATGCCACATGGCAATCAAATTCAGTGCTGGATCAAGCGGGGAATTGGAGGAAATTCGTGGCCAGGTGAGTCTAAACACTTGGGGGTGAGTCAAAGAAAATTTTGCCCTAAGGTATTGTTACCCCACCATATAACCCTTCATATGTTGGATTTTTTTAAAAATCATTTTTGTTGTCCTTGCCCATTACTTTATTTTGTTAGAGACCCAGGGCTGTAATTGGATAGCTAATCTAAGGTCTGAAATAGGGCTCTCTTGTAACATTGCCCAATCTGAAGTAAATTCATCTCTCCATCTTTCTCTCAATCTCTCTTTCTCTCTCTTTGCCTCTCTTTTATTTCAAATAGTTTGGAACCATAGTGTTAGAACCAGTTGGTATAAGAAGTTCTGGTTCTGTTGCAACATAAAAAGGTGCCATCTCTGCACCATTGGAAGAGGCTACCAGTCAGATAGAGAACTCACTATGTCAGGAACAGTCAAGAAAAACTCATGCTACCACCTCTCAGAAATGCTGTGGAAAGGAAGGTGGAAAGAAGACTCACTCTCCTTTTAAAATGCTCTGATTGCAGGCCTGTGAGTGCCGAAATGCTTCAAAGGCTGGCCCCAGGTTTGAGTCCAGGATGGTGCATGGTGAAAGGGGTGGGACTTCATTCTGGGGGCAAGGTCAGAGCTTGGCAAACGTAGGCACTGATGAGGCTAGGATTGGGATCGCACGACCTGATGGCTTGTATCTTTTTCTCTGTTCAGCCCCGTTTCCCCCACCCCTCCCCAGACAGCCTTGGGTTGTTTGCTAACCTCATCTTTGGGGCAGCAAGATCATGTAGGTGGTTCTATGTGAGATTCCTCCAAAAGAGGATGAATTAGTAAACTTTTGCTTTCTCTTTGCTGGTTTCAGCTGACTAACCTTTCAGAGCCTGCGGATGTTGAAACCCCTACCAAAATCTAGATTTGTCAGTCGCTCCTTCTTTGTTATATTATTTTTGTTTTCTCTGTAATTTTTGAGGATATGGGTTCAAAACACATTTACAGTTTTTCTCTTTGAATTGAATTTGAATTGAATTTGCTATTATCTAGTGGCCCTCTCTTTCCCAAATGTTGATCTCTATGAAAGTCTGTACAAAAAATATGCCAACTTTTGTCTAGTCAATATTTGCCTGATATAACCTTTTCTTCCTTCCATTTTCCCCACTTTCTAGCACTCCATTTTTCTTAAATCCTTGGAACATTGTGTCTCCAAAATATCCTGTCTGCTTTATATTTATTTGTCATTGTCTTAGCCATTGGTCTATAAGTCCTTGGAAGCAGGGCAGGTTTTTCTCACTGCTGTGTCCTCCAGGTGCTGTCAGAGAAGATGGTTCTGCTTTGATTCCTTGCTCTCCAGTATTAGGCTGTAACATCATGGCCTGTCCCTACCTTCCCAGCAAGGCACTGGCACCCATAATTATCTGCTGATGGAGAGTGCACTTTGGTTTCAGAGAGTTGGTAAGGGAGAATGCAGGGCCTCTCAGAGGTAAGACCAAGAGTCTAATTGCAAAGAGAATTTGGTTACAGCTCAGACAACCCCACTGTTGTAGTTAAAAATAGTCTATACTAAGGAAAGTGTACACTCAAGTACTTAAGAACTTTATACTTTATGAACTCTTCTTTCTGCTCTCTGAGATACTACCTTAAATCCTTAAAAGTGAGGAAATTATCATTAGGTGAATACCTACATATATGCCAAGCACTGTCCATATAAACATCTTATAAGATATATATTACTTCTCTTTTATAATTATGGAAACTAAGAAATGGAGGTAACTGGCCCAAAGTCACACAGCTAACAAGTGATGTTTAGAAACCAAGAATTATAACAATAAAAAAACTACCATTTACTAAATGGCTTTGAAGTTCTTGGCACTGAGAAAATCACTTTACATATTGCATTTAAGGCTCACCGTAAACCCATTGGGAAGGTATTATTATTGCATTTTTACTCAAGGAATTGAAAGCTCCAAAGCCTAAGGCATTTGCTCAAGTCACAGTTTTAAATGGCAAAGCCCCCATATTATTTTTATTTCTTAAAGCAGTTTTAAGTTTACAGAAAAATTGTGCAGAAAGTAAAGCATGTTCCCATATGCCCCCTCTCCCTGCTGCACTCAGTTTCCTTTAGCATTATGTTGCATTAGTATGCCATCTTTGTTATGATTGATGGACTAATATTGAAACATTATTGTTGACCTAAGTCTACAGTTCACATAAGGGTTCATTCTTTATGGTGTACATTTCTGTGGGTTTTGATAAATGTCATCATATCCACCATTTCAGTGTCATACAGAATAGTTTGCCTTAAAGTGCCCTGTGCTTTTCCCATTGATTATCCTTCCTTCCTCCCTCCCATCAGCTCCTGGCAACCACTGGCCTTTTTTCTGTCTCTATAGGCAAAACCCATATTTAAACCTAAATCTGCCTTAGAACTAAGCTAAGGGCCATTAGGTGATAGGGCCTCCACCCTTAAGTGCACCTCAAACCCCACATATCTAAACCTCACTCAGTTGCTGAACATTTTTCATCAGAACCTCACTCCAATAGAAATTAAAAATTAAGTTTTTCTCCTAGTTTCCCCTTTGTCTCCCCGTCCTCCCACATGCACTTTTAGGCCTTTTTCCTTTCAGATTATAGCAGAAATGAAAGCTTGTGTGTTAGTTTCTTTCTTTGTGTATGCTAAGTTGTTTTGTTTGTTTTTTTCTTAATGCCAAAGCAGCATAAAATAGTGGGATTTGGGGTTAGAGGGATCTTGATTCAAATCCTCATTCTGCATTTTCCTCCCTTTGTGGTCTCAGAAAAGTTACCTACTTTGAGCTTCAGTTTTCTTGTCTGAGTCATAAGACTAGTTACACCTACCTCAGAAGGTTGTCATGACATTTAAATGAGATTATACAGGTAAGACCTCTAATACTTAGCAGATATTCAGTCAGTGGAAGGTAATATAATATAGGGCAGAGGTTTTCAAAGTGTGGTTAGAGGTTTCCCTGGGTCCTCAAGATCCTTTATAAGGGTCTGTGACCTTAAAACTATTTTCATAATAATACTAAGATGTTATTTTCCTTTCTCACTCTTTTTTCCATTTTTTTTCACAAAAGATTGGGTACAAAGCAGATAAGGGAATCAAGTTATCTTCCACTGAGCTAGAGTAAAGCAGTGGTTTCAAAACTTTACTCTCCACTGGAATCACCTGGAGATTAAAAAAATAGATGCCTGGCGCCCACCACATTGATTTAATTGATGCATGGTCTGGCCTGGGCATTGGGGGGTTTAAAAGCTCCACAGGTGGTCTGAATGTTCAGGCCAAGTTTAGGAACGCCTGCATTGAAATGTATTTGCAAAAATATAAGGCAGTGTCTCCCTTCACACTAATTTTCTGTTCTGGAATCTATAGTTATTTGAATAAAAATATTTATATTAACAGGTGAGTCCCCAACAATGTTTGAGAAAGTAAAGGGGTTCTGAGATGAAAAGTTTAAGAGACATGGGTTTAGGGATTGAGGCCTTGGACCCTGGAGACAGCCAGCCTGTTGATATTAGGGCTTTGCCATTGCAAGCTTTGGTGATCTTTGGGCAGATGGCTTACCCTCTCAGTGCTTTAGCTTTCTTGTCTGTAACATGGGGATGGTAATAAAACCTTAAATTTTTTTGAGATTAAATCAGTAACATGCCTAAAACACTCATGACAGTGCCTGGAACATAGCAGTGTCTCCACAAACATTAGTTTTCTTTATTGTTACTCTTCTAGTTGTTATAAGGGGATTTTGATACTGGTGACCCTGAAGCACTGATGTAAAATTTGTGTTCCAAGCCACTTTTCCCACCAACTCATCTTTCCACATAACAGTGTTGTAGGAAGCACTGGGTGGAGCTTCTTGGGGAGATCAAGAGGAGATGTCATGAACCAGATGCTGGGCTTCATTTCATATCTCTGTTTATACCCACACTATGCGCGTTAGCTGAATGAATGCATGACTAATGGGGGAGATGACACTGAGATGACCATGTGAATTGGGAGGAGATGCCATCTCAAAGAAGCAAGGTGTGTTTTACCAGTCAAAGAGTCAATGAACCCACTTCCCTTTTGCTCCAAAGAGTTGCCAGCCTTAGGATTCTACATTCCCTTTTGGCTTTTCCTCAAAGCAAAATTCACCTGTAAGTAATAGTATAACACATCTTTATTCTCATAGTGCTATTCAACACCATTCCTCACATTTACAAGAGATTTTATGGGTCCCCAAAATTGAGAAAGATGAAGAAATGATTAGTTCAATAACGGCGAAGGCCATCAACATAATCAAAATTCCCTGTAATAGATGAAGAAAAAAATAAAGTGTCATGGTATTAGCACAATAGTTGGTTTTCTGATTACAATGATGTAGCACTGCCAGGCAGGACGAAAAGCTCCCCCCGTCTCTCTGTATCTGATGCTTAGGAAATAAATTAATGGAGGAGCATGAGAATATACAACTATGTTATCAAAGAATAGTATATTGTTTTCTTAGAGAAAGCCATACAAAAGAAACCATTTTCTACATTGTATATAGGAAATATTCCATTTCAGAAGTCCATAAAATATACTCACACAAAAAATACAGATATAAAAGCCTCATCTACAATGTGGCCTGCTGAAGGGGAAATAAAGGAGAGGGTGAAGAAACAGAAGAAAGATAAAAGCAAAAATAGAAAAGGATAGAATGAAAAAGACGAGGGGAAAAAAAACAAAGAAAAAGAAACCATAGGTCTAGAAAAAGAGGAACATGCAAAAAAAAGAAACATAGGCTGATAGTACCATCATGTGTTCTTAGGATAAAATGCAAAAGACCTTTAAAATGTTTTGTATTTTGGCAACTAAGAGCACAATTAGGGATACACACTTTGTTAGTAGCCCAGAGGCTAGATATATTAGCACTAAACCAGTTAAGGTTTATAATCTTCTAAGAACAATATTTTACACTTAAATTGCAAAGGTTAAGATGGCTAACATTCTGTTTTATAACCATATTTGTCTGCCATGTTTGAACTATAGATTGAAAAACTATTTATTTTAGAGTCACATGGCTTTTAATGGCCACATGATGTTTTATGATGTAGTTTGCCGTAATTTATTTCTTTACTAGAATTAGGAACTCATTTTATTCTTCTTCCTCCACTTCCTCCAACTCTTCTTTCCTTTTTCTTTTCTTTTTTACCACTTGGAGCAATGCTACAATAAACATTCTGTATATATACGTATGTATTGGTGGTATAATTTCTATGAGGATAGATACCTGGGTTGAAAGTTATGTGTATCTCTCATATAAGTAGTAACATTTCACATTTCTGCTACTGATATACAAGAATAACCTTTCACTGCATCCCTGGCAGTGTTATAGCTCTTTAATTTTTACCATGTAAATGGTAGTTCATTGTCAATTTAATTGGCGTTTTCTGGCAACTAGTGAATTTGAGTATCACTCATTTGGCCATAAGATTTGCTTTTTTGTAAATTCCTCCCTCATATTCTTTGTCCATTTTTTCTATTGTTTTCTTGACTTTTTCTTATTGGTTATATGTACACATTGTATGTAAAAACATTAAAACTTTGCTGTCATCTGCTTTAAAAATATTTCTACAGTCCTTTTACCATACCAAAGGGCATATATAAAGATTTGTATTTTTTCCATATTTTGATTTCCAAATCACGATATAGCACATTTCCATCACTCCAATAAGTTTTCTCATGTCCCATCCCATTCAATCCATCCACTCCACTTTTCTGATTTAAAACACCATTGACTGAATTTTCCTGTTCATTTTTGCACCTGAATTTGTTTTGCTCAATGTAATGGATTGAAATTCATCCATATCCTCGTATGTATCAGTGGACTTTTTAAATTGCTGAGTGGCATTCTATTGACTGAACAATCACAGTTTGTGTAACCATTCTCCTATTGATAGACATTTGAACAGGTTCTAGCTTTTGACTATTATGAATAGAGTTGCTGTGAACATTCTTGTATATATGCATATGCATCCAGTTCCTTGGAGATATATATTGCTGAGGCATAAAATAGGTGTATGCTTAATGTGACAGTTTGCAGCTTTTTGTGGCTCCCAGAAAAGATCATGTTGTTAAAGCTAATCCATTCATGTGGGTGTGGGACCCTTTGATTGGATTGGATTCAGCTGAAGGGGGTGGGGGGCTTTGAATGGATTACTTCAGTGAGATGTCACCCAGGGTAGGTCTTCGTCTTCTTGCTGGAGTCATTTATAAATGGGAGAAACAGGCAGAGACACTGAAAAGGGCAGCAGAGGCAAAGAAACCCTAAGAGGCTGCGAGAAATGTCCTGGAGGCCAGAAGCTGAAATCAGTGGTGCAAAGAGGCTTGGAAAGAGGCCCCTAAGAGGCTCAAAGAGAGGAGCCATGTGCCTGATTGCCCACAGCTGAGCTCGGGAGAAAGTAAGCCCAGAGGAGAAGGCAGAGACCCAGACCAGCAGATGTCACCATGTGTCATGCCACGTGGAAGGAGTCCAGGATAACCAGTAGCCGGCCTTCTGTGGGGCAGCATATTTCATGATGCCTTGATTTGGAAACTTTCATGGCCTCAGAACTGTAAACTTTTAATCTAATAAATTCCCATTATAAAAGCCAACACATTTCTGGTATATTGCTCCCAGCAGCCTTTAGCAGACTAAAACACTTAACTTTAATAAACACTGTCAAATAGTTTTCCAAGGTGGTTGGAACACTTTCACTGCCACTAGAAATTTCTAAGAGTTCCAGTTGCTTAACATTTCTGCCAACACTTGCTGTTGTATTTTAATGAAAGACATTTTGGTATAATGATATTGTAATTTTAATTTGCTTTTCTCTGATGACTAATAATGTGTGTGTTTGTACATGCTCACTAACCATTCATTTACCTTTACTTGTGAAGTGCTTGTAGAAGCTGTTCACAATTTTTGTCTTTTTATTATTGATTTTCAGGAGTGCTTAATGTATTCTGGATATGGCTCCTCTGTCATATACATGTATTGGAGATATTTTCTTCCACTCTGTGCCTTGCCTTTTTGCTTCCTTAATGATGTCTTTGATGGGAAAGTTTTTGTTTTAGTTTTACATTTTTTTTTTTTAGATTGACGTTGTCCAATTTATTGTTTTTTCCTCTGTAGTTAGTCCCTTTTGTGTTCTATCTAAGAAAGTTTTTCCTACCCCAAGGTCATGAGATATTCTCCTACATTTCTTTTTCTTTCCTAGAAGCTTTATAGTTTAAGGTTTCACATTTAGGTTTATCATTGACTGATTTTTTAAAAATATATAATTTATTTTTAAGAGCAGTTTAAAGTTGAAAGAAAAATTACACAGAAAGTATAGAGTTCCCATTTACAGCCTCCCCATCCCCATCCCCCACGTTTCATTATTAATATCTTACATTAGTGTGGTGCAACGTGTTAAAATTGATGAAGCAATATTGATGCATTATTGTTAACTCAATCCCTCAGTTTACATTAGGGTTTGCTTTTAGCATTGTACAATTCTATGGGTTTTGACAAATGCATAATATCATTTTTCCACCATTATAGTATCAGACAGAATAATTAGAATAGTTACACTGCCCTGAAAAATGCCTTGTGTGCCACCTATTTATCTCACCCTCCTCTCCCCCCCCTCCCCGCAACCTCTGACATCTACTGCAATTACTTGTAAATTTCATAATCTTTAATGGTTTTAGTTTTAGTCAAGATAGCTGATAACTGAGAAATGAAACAGAAACCATGATTTTAAAAACTGTACTGTGACTTACCAAATTGATAGTGTACCAAAGCTATAGTGTGTGAGACAAACTAAGCTTTAAGTTTTCACATCAGGTTACTTAAAGCCTATGTTTAAGATAATATCTCAGAGAAACTGTTTCATCAGTAATTCCATGTACAACATCCATGTGTTCCAATCATAATACCATTGACTGTTCCAGCAACTTCTGTAGCTTTCAGAGTCTAACCAGTTCCTGCCCAGACTACTTATTCTGCCTTCACACCAACTTATGACTAAGTCCTGCTGCTGAAACTGTGTATGTACCCTTCTCTATTTCCCCTTTTTGAGACTGAGCCTCTATGCTCTCCCTCACTTAGCAAGTTTAATAAACACAGAATTTTATTGTCATAGATTTCCATGGTGGTCTTTGAATGGGTATCTTTTAGTAGTCATAGAGACCCAAGTGAGGTCTAGCCAAGACCCCTTGCCATTATGGTGTTGGTCCTGTGACTCATTTACTACCTATGTCACTGAAGCCCCTTGAGCCTTCCCATCAGGGGTTTGCACACCCACTGATAAGGTAAGTCTAGCAATTTTCATTGAGCTCTCCCAGCAGGGTTTATCTTCTGTTTGTCCTAAGAATCAAGTTTTCCAGGACTTTTTAATTATTTTCTTAAGTTGGTACTTGTTTTTCTTTTTCCCCAATGAAGATCTTCCAAAGCTTTTCTACTAATCATTCTGTCTGTCTATATTTTGTCTATATTGTGTGTGTCCATAATAACTTCATAGGGCAGAAGTCCTGTATAGATTTTATAATTATGCCTTCTTAGTCAGCCTTAGGGACTAATGAGTAAAAGTCCTTCTTAGACCAATCCTTTCTAGGACAAACTTTGTCTTGGGTCAGTCATGAAAAGCTTATAAGAGCTTTCTACAACCATGCTTGTATGTAAGAAATTGGCTTTAGGAGAGATACTTTGTTATACATTCACCTCCCAGAGGTGCCTGATTTCTTGTGTTAACAGGCTGAAGTGAATTTTTCTAGGCCTTCACTATCCCTAATATCTATTTACTTTCAGGTAAATAATCGACTAAATCCTGATAACTTAATTTTGTAATATCTTAATACAGGAGGTCACTATCCTATTCTGATAATCCTTATTTATATAATAAATTTGTCAGTGTTTTCCTCTAGCAGATATGGACTACCTTCCCTTGCCAGTCATCTAATTATTCTTTATTATCTTAGACAGGAGACTGGTTATTTTGGAAACATCAACAGAGAAAGACTTTACACTTGAGCCGTGTTTGACAAGATCTTATTAAGACTACTACAAAAACAAGAATATACACCTATTAAAAACCTTAAATTGTAGTCCTTTAGAGACTATTCAGAAGCAGGTAGTCCAAAAGATTGGACACTTAAAAGACAGCTGGCTCAAGTTCCTCAGAATTAGCAACTAGACCATTTCCACTCAAAACTATTGGAACAAGGCTACCCTCTTCTGAGAAGCCCTGATGTCGTTGATTATGATGTACTTAGCCTTTTGGCTCTTTTTTCCCCATCTGTCAACTTAAGGTTCTAGATTATTGGTGGATGACCTACTAACATAACACTACCAAGACACTCTTTCTTGACGATCAGTATTGTCATATTCCTCCAGTCACTAATGCTGAGAATAAGGAACAATCTACTGGAAAGACACAAACTACTGAAACTAACTCAAAAAGAAATAAAAAATCTGAATAGATCTGTAACTCGTAATTATAAAACTTCCCACAAAGAAAAGCACAGGCCCAGATGATTTTACTCATGCATTTAACCAAACATTTGTTATAAAACTTTTTTTAGTTTCCTAGCTGCAAAAACAAATACCATACAAAGGGTTGGCTTAACAATGGGAATTTATTGTCTCAGTGTTTCAGAGTTTAGAGCTTGCTTTCTCCTGGGGTTGGTATCTTATGACTGGTCTGCAATCTTAGGGGTTCTTGGGCTTTTGTGTCACAAGGCATTGCACATGGTGGCATCATCTCCTTTTTCTTCCATGTGCTGTTGACTTCCAGCTTCTGGCTGCTCCTTGTGGCTTCTCTTTCTGTGTCCAATTTCCTTTGCTTACAAGGATTTCAGCCATATTGAATTAAGTCTCACCCTCATTCAGTTTGGGCATACCTTAATTTGTAACATATTCAAAGGTCCTATTTACAAATAGTTCACAGCCACAGGACAGGTTTTGGGACCTGAACATGCCTTTTGTGGGGAGCATGTTTCAATCCCAACAAAGATTTAATACCAATACTTCATAAAAATTTCCAAAATATAGAAGAGGAGGGAATACTTCCCAAGAAATTCTATAAGGCATTTTCAATTTGGATGCCTTTTATTTCTTTTACTTTCCTAACTGCTCGGGCTAGAATTTCTAGTACAATGTTGAATACCAGTGGTGACAGTGGGCATCCTTGTCTTGTTCCAGATCTTAGAGGGAAAGATTTCAGTCTTTCACCATTGAGTATGATGTTAGAAGTGGGTTTTCCCATATATATGCCCTTTATCATGTTGAGAAAGTTTCTTTCTATTCCTATTTTTCTAAGTGTTTTTATCAATAAAGGGTGCTGGATTTTGTCAAATGCCTTTTCTGCATCATGGAGATGATCATGTAGTTTTTCTCCTTCATTTTGTTAATGTGGTGTATTATCTTAATTGATTTTCTTATGTTGAATCACCCTTGCATATGTGTAATAAAACCCACTCGATTAAGGTTTACAATTCTTTTAACATGCTGTTTGATTTGATTTGCAAGTATTTTGTAGTAGATGTTCCATCTATATTCATAAGAGAGATTGGTCTGTAATTTTCTTTTCTTGTAGTATCTTTATCTGGCTTTGGTATTAAGGTGATGTTGGCCTCCTAGAATGCGTTAGGTAGTATTCCTTCCTCTTTAATTTTTTGGAAGAGTTTGAGCAGGATTAGTATTAATTCTTTTTGAAATATTTGGCAAAGTTCATCTTGAAGCCATCTGGTCCTGGGCTTTTCTTTGCCGGGAGGTTTTTGATGACTGATTCAATCTCTTTACTTGTATCTGGTCTGATGAGATGTTCTATATCTTGTAGAGTCAGTGTAGGTTGTTTGTGTGTTTCTAGAAATTTGTCCATTTCATCATGGTTGTCTAATTTGTTGTTGGCATATAGTTGTTCATAATATCCTCTTATGATCCTTTTTATTTCTGTGGGGTCAGTAGTGATGTTCCTCTCTCATTTCTGATTTTATTTATTTGCATCTTCTCTCTTTTTTTTCTTTTCATTCCAGCTAAAGGGTTGTCACCTTTATTGATGTTTTCAAAGAACCACCCTTTGGTTTTGTTAATCCTCTCTATTGTTTTTTTATCCTCTATTCAATTTATTTCTGCTCTAATATTTGTTAATTTTCTTCCTCCTTGCTTTAGGATTAGTTTGCTCTTGTTTTAATGGTTCTTTCGGGTGTGCAGTTACGTCTTTGAGTTAGCTCTTTCTTCTTTTTTGACACAAGCATTTAGGCCTATAAATTTCCTCTCAGCACTGCCTGTGCTGCATCCCTTAAGTTTTGATATGTGGTATTCTCATTTTCATTCATCTCAACATATTTTCTGATTTCCCTTGCAATTTCTTCTTTGACCCACTGAATGTGTAATTGTATGTCATTTAACTTCCATATATTTGTGGATTTTCCAGTTCTCCACCTGTTATTTATTTACACCTTCATTCCATCATGGTCAGAGAAGATGCTTTGTGTAATATAAGTCTTTTAAAATTAGTTGAGACTTCTTTTGTCAGCCAACATTTGTTCTATCCTAGAGAATGATCCATGTGTAGTTGAGAAGAGTGTATATCCTGCTGTTTTGGGGTACAATATTCTGTATATGTCTGTTAGGTCTAGTTTATTTATCATATTATTAACATTCTCTGCTTCCCTATTAATCTGCTATCTAGTTTGTCTATCGGTTAATAAAAGTGGTATGTTGAAGTTCCCAACCATTATTATAGATGTGTCTAATTCTTTCTTCAGTTTTGCCAGTGTTTGCCTCATGTATTTTGGGATACTTTGGTTAGATGCATAAATATTTATGATTGTTATTTCTTCTTGGTGGATTGCCCCTTCTATTAATATTTAGTTTCCTCCTTTGTCTCTTATAACAGCTTTTGACTTAAAGTCAATTTTGACTGATGTTAGTATAGCTACTTCAACTCTTTTTTTGGTTATAATTGCATGGAATATATTTTTCCATCTTTTGATTTACAAACTATATTTTGTCTTTGGGTCTAAGGTGAGTCTCTTGCAAACAGCATATAGTTGGATCATGTTTCTTTATCCATTCTGCCAATCTGTGTCTTTTGGTTGGGGAGTTAAGTCCACTAAGATTCAATGTGATTACTGCAAAGGCAGTACTTACTTTAGCCATTTCCTTATTGGTTTTTATACATCATATTTTTTGTCTCTCCTTTCTTTATTGCAACCTCCTTTTCTGTAGAGTTGATCTTTTTGATGTATCTGACTGATTCCTTCCTCATTTCTGTTTCTGTATATTTTAAAAATACTTTCTTTGTAGTTACCTTGGGGTTTATATTACACAACCAAAATCTATAATCTATTAATTTGAAAAGATACCAACTTAGCTTCAATAACCTACATGTTCTCTCCTACCATATGCCTCTGTTTCCCATCTTTATGTAGTTTATGTCCCAAGTTTCAACTTTATATATATATATATTTTTTTTTTAATATATTTTTATTAGAGAAGGTGTGAACTTACAAAACAATCATGCACATGTGTGGAATTCCCATACACTATCCCTCCACCAATACACTACATTGTTGTGGAATCTTTGTTACAAATTACGAGATAATGTCATCAGACTATTACCAAAAACTGTGGTCTATAGCATATATTTGATATATTTTTCCCATAACCCCCTAATATTAATTCAGTAGATCTTTGGCATTGATGCAAAAATATTACAGTATTGTTGTTCACTATAGTCCATAGGTTACATTAACTGTATTTTCCCCATGCTTCTCCACATTCTTACCACCTTGCCATAGTGATGTACATTTATTCTAGATCATAGAAGGACATTCTTGTTTTTGTACTATTAGCCACAATTCTCATCCATCTCTGGGTACACTATGTTATTCAGTCCCTAGATTATTCTCTAGCTTTCTTTCAATTGACATTAACATCCCTGGGCTATCCTTTACAGCCCCAATCCCATTTATAAACCAGGTGTGTTAGTTCACTCACTATAATGTGTTACCATCAACTCTATCCATTTCGATACCTTTACAGTCACTTAAAACTTCTACATACGTTAAGCATCAGTATCCCTTCTCAGCTCTCCTCTTATCTCTGAATAACCTATACTCTAGGTTTTGACTCCATACATTTATTATTCGTATTTAGTTCATATTAGTGAGACTATGTAATATTTGTCATTTTGTGTCTGGCTTATTTCACTTAGCATAAGGTTCATCCATGTTATCATATGTGTCCCAGTTTCATTCTTCTTAAAGCATCATAGTATTCCATCATATGTATATACCACATTTTGTTTATCCATTCATCAGTTGATGGGCACTTGGGTTTTTTCCATCTTTTGACAATTGTGAATAATGCCACTATGAACATCGGTGTGCAAATGTTTGTTCATGTCACAGTTTTTACTTCTGGATATATTCCCAGTAGAGGAATTGCTGGATCATATGGCAGTTCTATATTTAGCTTCCTGAAGAACCGCCACATTGTCTTCCACAGAGGCTGTACCATTTTACATTCCCATCAACAGTGAAAGAGTGTTCCTATTTCTCCACATACTCTCCAGCACTTAATGTTTTCTGTTTTTGTTTTTTTTTTTAATAATAGCCATTTTATGTGGTGTGAGATGATATCTCATTGCCATTTTCAGTCACGTTTCCCTAATAGCTAGTGATATTGAACATTTTTTTTTGATATACTTTTTGGCCATTTATATTTCCTCTTTAGTGAAATGT
Organism: Tolypeutes matacus; assembly: GCA_026826555.1. Classification (NCBI taxonomy): domain Eukaryota; kingdom Metazoa; phylum Chordata; class Mammalia; order Cingulata; family Chlamyphoridae; genus Tolypeutes; species Tolypeutes matacus. The sequence continues at coordinate 1,647,483 of JAKSZT010053991.1, read as the reverse complement.
CTATTTAAGACTTTGGCCCATTTTTAAACTGGATTGCTTGCTCTCTTATTGTTGAGTTGTATGATCTCTCTCTATATATAATGGAAATCAAACCTTTATCGGATAGGTGATTTCCAAATATTTTCTCCCATTGAGTGGGCTGCCTTTTCACCTTCTTTTGAATCACAAAAGTATTTAAGTTTGAGGAAGTCTCAGTTATTCATATTTTCTTTCGTTGCTCAAACTTTTGGTATGAGGTTTAAAAATCCACCACCTACCACCAGATCTTGAAGATGTTTCCCTACATTTTCTTCTAGGAGATTTATGGTTCTAGCTTTTATATTTAGGTCTTTGACCCATTTTAAGTTAATTTTTGTGTAAGGTATGAGATAGGGACATCTTTCTTTTGGATACGGATATCCAGTTCTCCCAGCACCATTTGTTGAGTAGACTGTTCTGCCCAGGCTGGGTGGGTTTGACAGCATTGTCAAAACTCACTTGACTGTAGATGTGAGGGTCTCTTTCTGAACCATCCATTCGGTTCCTTTGGTGTATGTGTCTATTTTTATGCCAATATTGTACTGTTCTTACCACTGTAGCTAGGTAATATTTAACGTCCAGAAGTGAGAATCCTCCTACTTTGCTCTTCCTTTGTAAGAACTTTCTGGCTATTTGGGGCCTCTTACTCTTCCAAATAAATTCGATAATTGTGTTTTCCATTTCTTTAATGGAAGTGTTGGTGAAAACTTTTATTGGGATTGCATTGAATCTGCATATCAATTTGGGTAGAATTAACATTTTAATGAAATTTAGTCTTCCAATCCATGAGCATGGAATGTTCTTCCATTTATTTAGGTCTTTTTAAATTTCTTTTAAGAATACATTGTAGTTTTCTGAATACAAGTGCTTTATGTCCTTAGGCTTATTCCTAAATATTTGATTCTTTTAGTCACTATTGTAGTGGAATCTTTTTCCTGACTTCCTCCTCAGATTATGCATTACTAGTGTATAGAAACACTACTGATTTTTGCATATTAATCTTGTATCCTGCCACTCTGCTGAAATCATTTATTATCTCTAGCATCTTTGTTATAGATTTTTCAGGACTTCCTAGGTATAGGATCATATCATCTGTGAATAGTGAAAATTTTACTTCTTCCTTTCCTATTTGGATGCATTTTATTTCCTTTTCTTGCCCATTTGCTCTAGCTAGAACCTCTAGCACTATATTGAACAACAGTGGTGACAGTGGGCATCCTTGTCTTGTTCCCAGTTTCAGCAGGAAAGCTTTCAGTCTTTTATCATTGAGTACAATGTTAACTGTGAGTTTTTCATATATGGCCTTTATCATGTTGAGAAAGGTTCCTTCAATTATTATCTTTTGTAATATTTTTATTAGGAAAGGATGCTGTATTTTGTCAAATGCCTTTTCTGCATCTGTATTCGTTAGGGAAATGGGACTGTAATTTTCTTTTTTTGTAATATTTTTATCTGGCTTTGGTATCAGGGTGATATTCAACTTCATTGAACGAGTTTGGTAGTGTTCCTTGTTCAAATTTTTTGGAAGAGTTGAGTAAGATTGGTATTAAATCTTAAAAATATGGAATACTTCACAAATTTACATGTCATCCTTGTGCAGGGGCCAGGCTAATCTTCTCTGCATCATTTCTATTTTAGTAAATGTGCTGCCAAAGTGGGCAGAATTATATTTTGCATGTCCATTATCATTAACTATGCCTTTTTCTTGTTCAATTGTATTCTTACTCTTATGGGATTACAGAGTAGAGTTGTGTATTGAGGTTACAGTACGACTTGGTTTTGCATTTACCCTTTTACTTACCCTTACTGATAATCTTCATTTCTTCACACTGCTCTAAGCCACTCTCTCTTCTCTTTTCCTTTCAACTTGAAGAACTCCCTTAAGTAATTCTCATAGGGCAGGTCTTTTGTTTATGGACTCTCTGAATTTCTGTTTATCTTTGAATATTTTATACTCTCCCTCATTTTTGAAAGTAAGTTTTGCCAGATAATTTTTGGATAGCAGTTTTTCTCATAGTACCTTATATATCATATCATACTATGCCCTCTCACTTCCATGGTATCTGATGAGAATCTGGCTCTTAGTCTTATGGAGGATCCCTTATATGTGATGAATTGCTTTTCTCTTGATGCTTTTAGAATTCTCTCTTTATCTTTGGCACTTGATATTCTTGTTAGTATGTATATCAGAGTAAGTCTATTAGGATTTATTCTGTTTGGAGTACTTTGCACTTCTTGGATGTGTGTGTGTGTGTGTGTGTATGTGTGTGTGAGTTGGAAAATTTGGGGCTGGTATTTCCTCAGATATTCTTTCTGCCCCTTTTCCCTTCTTTTCTCTTTCTGGGTCACCCATGATGCACATGATGCATATGTTTGTGCACTTCATGCTGTCATTGAAGTCCCTGAGAACCTGCTGTATTTTATTTTATTTATCTGTTCTTCTGACTATATGATTTAGATTGTCCTGTCTTCTAGTTAGCTGATTCTTTCTTCTGCAAAATCAGCTCTTCTATGCCTCTAGTGTATTTTTAATCTCCATTATTGTGGCTTTCATCTGAATTATTTCTGTTATGCTTCATTTTAAACTTTTGACTTTGTCTTTATGCTCACCTACTATCTTCTTAATATCCTTTAGCTCTATAGCTCTATTTTCATTCATCTCCTTGAATTGATATATGAGTTTTGTCTGAATTTCTTTGATTATGTTTTCCAAATTCTGTGTCTCCTCTGAAATTTTAATTTGTCCCCTTGATGGAACCAGATCTTCCTGTTTCTTAGTATGGCTTGTAATTTTTTGCTGATGTCTGAGCATCTGATTATTTTGATATGTTAACTCTAGAGGTCAGGTTCTGCCTAGGGTTTTACTGTTGATTGGCTTTGTCTTAAGGCTCTTCTTGATGCTTGGTCTAACTATTTTGGAGCTTTAGAGTAGCCCGTGTTTAGCTGTTCATATTTACTCAGCACTCCTGCATATGATTCTTGCCCTGGATATGCAGTTTATTTTTTAAGATTGCCCTATTTGCATGCAATTTTCTTCAGCTCCAAAAGAAAGCTTTCATTCCCCTATTTCTGTCCTGGGGATCTTGATCTGTTCTGTTTGTTTTCTGCAGAATTTTCTCCCCAACTCCTATGATTTGTTTAAACTCTCTCCCTCACTCAGTGTCCCCTTTTCACATTGGGGACCCATCCTGTTTACAGCAGTTCAGTGCCCCCCTCCCGTTTGTTTTTTTTTTTTTTTTTTTTTTTACCATGAGGCTTTTCTGCCTCTGGTTTCCTCCCTGTTAGGATATCCTGCCAAATGGGCTCAGTCCAGAAAGGCCCACTTTGTGTTCAGGTGGTCCAGCACACAGACTGGATTGAGTATTTGCACCTCTTGCCAATACTTCTACTGCCTTTTCCTTTTCCCTTGGGGGCACTTTTGTTCATGACTCTTCACAACTGCTTGTGCTCCACCCCAGGTCCCTGTGGCCTGGATATTCGTGGGGTTCTAACTCGCTGCTCTGAGTGGCATCCACCGCAGGAGGGCCCCGGCTGTGCTGCCTCCCTATGGCTCCTGAGCTGCACAGGACTGGGGAAGGGGTTCAAACCGGCAAGTTTAGAATTCAAATCTCCTACCTGATTTTGGTGTTTGTTTTTCTTTTTCTTTGATTCAGCATCTGTGGAGTCCTTCTCTAGTCTCTATTGAAGTCCAGAGAGCCAAGCAAGTGGAATTTGTCCTTTTGTTAGTTGATTCTGAGGGGAGACTTTTCCAGAGGATGTCTTATATCACCCTGTTATAATGTCACTCCTTTTGGTTGTTTTTAATGTAGCATTTTTTCTTTGGGTTTAGGGGAGACTTGATCAAAATAGCCCAATTCACAAGAATCAGAACAAATCTGCCTGTTTTTTGCTCTTCACTTGTGCTTTTCATGGCCCTGATTCTCCCAACTGCTCAGCCATTCCTGGAATCTTCAGTGTGGAGTGTCTTACTACTGTTGGGACCCCATTTTCCTTAGGTGGTCAATTTTCAGCTTCCTCAGCTGGGTTTCCATCTTCAGCAATTCTTGATGAGTCTTGTTGACCATTTTTTCTCCCCTCGTGGAGTCATACCTTTTATATTCCTTTACTCTAATTTTGGTGGTCTTTTGGAAAGAGCAGAAATAAATGCCTGATTTCAATCAACCAGGCTTCACTAGAAGACCAGCCTAAATATTAAAATCAAAGCCCAAACCATAAAAAAACCTGATGTACCCTTCAGATGTACATCTACGATCATGAACTGCTATCGCTATAACTGTAGTTTTCTTATAGTATATCACTTTCTCTTTTATACTGTACATATTTTATCTCTTCTGTTCACTTGTGACTTCCTAAGGTGGTGGTCATAGTGTGTTTCTATTTTTATTATGCAATGCCTGGTATAATGCCTGTCAAATATTATGGATTCAGTAAATGTTTGTAAATAAAATAAAATTCATGGGTCCACAACATTATCTGGATGGTGCTGATTGGGTGCTAATAATCTTTTTGATTAAACCCACCACTCCTATCCTAGAAATGCAATATACTTACAATGAATAGGGTGGTAATAGAATGACACTGACTGGCTTCTTGAGAATAGCCACAAATGTAGTGGTGATCTAGAATGAAACCAAATGAAAGGAGAATGATCCCAGCTACTGCTCCCAGGGCACTAAAGGAATTCATTATTCGGCTCATGATCATCTGAAAAAGAATAAGAACACAAAGGAATCACTCAGCCTGTGCATTAGACATAGCAGTGTGCTAGGAGACTGGAAAACACGTTAGTTACAGCATCACAATGCTACAACGGGGCTGTTTGTTCTTGTGCGATTCTCTTTGCCTCTTTGGGCTCCAGGCGCCTTATCCTCAGAATGAGGGGATCCAACGAACTTTTAATCACTCTGCCATCCCCGCATTCTGTGCCTAAGTTAACTCCATGTAGAGAGATCCAAATATAGTTGATAGGGCAGAGTGCACAAGGGACAAAAGAGTTACTTAGAGGTATAGGAATTGTATTTTGTATTTTGATGCTCTGGCAAAAGCCATGACCTATTTTTATTTTTTGTTTTGTTTTAAGGCCCTTGTGTTTAAACATTGTATTTCCCTGCACATATTTTCTTCCTGAAACTACTCACAGGAGATGACCTTTGCTGAAAATCAGCTATTGATTTATCAATATCGCCTGTCTTTGATTCTTTGAGAAAGGTAAAAATATTCTACTTATAATTTACCTACATATTTGTATTAGTTAGCCAAAGGGATGCTGATGCAAAGTACTAGAAATCTGCTTGCTTTTATAAAGAATATTTATTTGGGGTAAAAGCTTACATTTACAAGCCCGAAAGAGTCCAACTCAAGACTGCTGTCTCACCAAAGTCAGCTGTCACATGTTGAAGCAAGATGGCGGGCAATCTCTGCCTGGTCTCTCAGGCCTTCTCAGCTGCTCAGCTGATCTGTACTCTTTGGCTGCAAACTATCAGGCAAATGGCTCATCTCTCTTCCCAGGATTTAAGCTGTTTGAGCCTTCTCTCCTCTGGGATCTGTGAAGCTCTCTGTCTTCCCATGTGTCTTCTTGAGTAAGTGTCCACTTACATAGGCCCGCCAAGGGGATGGGGACTCAACCTAAGTTATACCCTACTGACATGGTCGAATCAAAGCCCTAATATTAACATAATTTAATCAAAGACATCTCAGCTGAATCTAATACAATCAAAGGGTTGTATTAGATCTATACCAGAGGAATAGATTAGTATACAAACATAATCTCTTTTTGGGATTCATAAATAATCTCACATTGCCACAACATTCAATTTCACATTCACGAGCACTGCTTTCTTCATTTCTCAATTCAGTTTATGGTTCAATCGGTATGTCTATACAGTGTGCCTTTCATATGAGTCAAGCTGGTACTTGTTAAAGTGCTTGGATGCGGTAGGCACCAAAAAGACTTCTAGAAAACATGAATGAGTGAGTGACTGTTAGTAATGCTTGCAACCTATTCTACTACTAATTGGCTAGGGACCTTGGACAAATCATTTAACTATTCTATGCCTCAGTGTCTTCATTTATAAAATAAGAATTAAACTGGATGAACTAGAAATCTCTATTGTGGCACCAATGTTTTATGATTCTGTAAAATAAAGGAAGCACATGCCATTGATAGGGGAGAAGTGCTAACTTGACATTTGTGAATTATGTTGGCCTATGGATCTTCCAAATGCTTCGTCAAAAGGCTAGAATGGATTATTTCAAAGTCATACATTTTTAAGAAATTGGAAATATAACTCACCAGAGTTTTTGTGGTTTTTCTTTTCATTCCAATTAGGAAGGCACCAGAATTAATGAACTGTTAAAAAGAATCAACATCTTAATGACTGACATATATAGGAGATATTAAGGAATTCTCACAGAGTAGACCTCTACACATTTCTTTTTACATGCCCTCCTTCCCAGTTCACACCATCCTCAAGACAGCATGAAGGGTGAGATGCCTTGTGTAACTGTCCAAAAATGAATCATGGACCGAACACTGGACTGAATGCTGTTTTGGCCTTAACTATTTGTTTGAGCATGAGAAATCCTTTATTTTTATCTTACTTGGCTTTAGTTTCCTCATCCATCCTCCTTTTATAGATATTGTGTCCTCAAGTTTGATATCATGATACCCTCATGTCAAATCAGTTTACAAACAGTTTGATTGGATTCCATCATCCCTATAAAAAAAATCCCTCATACCCATTTGCAATCCAGTACATTCTCTTGGGTGGGAAAATAAGGTGAAGATGCAGCTAATATGCTGAGTATTCTGCAAGTACATGGCTTCCAGACCTGAAGGAATACACACCCAATGATGGAATATCAGTAACTCTGATGAATCAGTTGGGAAATAATTTTAATGAGTGTATTTTTAATTTTTTTTCACTTTTTAAAACTATTCAAAGATATCCTGATCTGTCACCTGAATCTAGTTCATTTTATAACTATTCTTTAATATTCTCATTGGCATGGCTTTAGGTTGGACTCAATTGACTGTACTTACCAAAACAGAGCTCCAGAATGGATATCCAGAAGTGAATATAAAGGGAAAACGTGGGAATGGTGGTACAAGGGTAAAAAGCAAAATAACTCCAAAAGAAAAGTTCATCACTCCAAACACAATCTGGGTAGTCTGTAGAGAAAAGGTCATGGTAAGGAAAAAGCAAAGTGGTGGGTTCTATATTGCCTAGAAGATCTCCTTTGGGTTAAAAGGATTTGGCAATCTCATTTAGCAAATAAAGGGAGGATAGTCAAAGGTATTTTCTTAATCTCTCTATATGCTATTTTTAATAGATAAATGACCTAAATCAGTGCTTCTGAAATTTGGTCCATGAACAGGCTACATCAGCATCACCTGGGAGTTAGACAAGCAAAGTATGAGGCCCTGACTCATAATTACTGAATAGAGTCTCCAGGTGGGCTGAGAAATCTGTATCTTAATAAGCTCTCCAAATGGTTTCTATGAATGCTATAAATTTGAAAAGCACTAAATTCTAAATCACCTTAACAGCCTGGCCTCAAACTGAAGAGGACCATCAGAAAACTCTGCTCGAGTTGTCAAATAGACTGAACCTGCAGATGTATTGTCGTTCATGACAAATATGAAATATACATGTCTGTCTTCTGCTCTCTTATTCTCAATCGACCTTCTCTGTCTGATTACTCTCATTTATTCCCATAGCAACTATCACCTGTAAGTAAGAGAGTCCTACCAGTTCTTCAACTCCAGATCCACATGTCTAGCTCTTGTCAAACACCCTTTCTTGAATGTCCCACTAACACCTTATATTCAACATGTCCAAAACCAAGCTCAGTTTTTTCCCTTTAAACCTGATCTTTCTGCCTTCTCTGTATCGATTTTTGGCAATATCGTCTTCCTGGGTTTGAGGTCGTAAGCTCATCTTCAGTTCCTCTAGTGCAATTCCCAACAATCAAAAAGTAGGCAGGGCCTCTACTTGCAAAAGTGTAAGTACTGGGGAGCAGAAGTAGCTCAAGTGATTGAGCACCTGCTTCCCCTGTACGAGTTCCTAGGTTTAATCCCTGGTACTGCCTTAAAAAAAAAATAAACATAAGTATTTGGCTTTTTTTCTTCCATTTTTGCTGTGTTGGACAATGTTGAAGTACTTATTTCATTTACTCTAAGTGAATCCCAAAAGTAGAGGCATAGGTAGAGACATTTCTGGCCTCTTTCCATCTACAATTGAATAATTTCAAAGAGGAAAGTGGTCAATGAGAACCCAGCCTCCTCCTCTTCCCTTCTTGGGAGTTAGCTCCCACATGTTTTTCTCTGTTGCCCTGTGTCCTAAACATTATAGGGGCAAAGGCTGTTCACTTTAATAGCCAACACCAATTCATATGAATTATTAAAAATTGCTTTCTAAGAAGCCTTTCTCTCCTAACTTCCTTTTCTATTCCAATGTTTTGTCAGTGCTGGAGTAAGATTCCAAAATGGAATTCCCTAATCCAGTTATCCTTCTCAATTTTGTTGCAAAAATAGTTCCCAAATCTGATGATCATCAGATTAATTCTGTATTTAAAATACAGATATTTTTAAATTCTGTATTTAAAATACAGATATTTACCTCTTAAAATTTAGGTTAAGTACTTCTAGGATAAAGCCTGGGGATTCAGTGTATATTTTATAGTGCTTTAGGTAATTTAAATGATTTTACAGATTGAAAACCATTTGTCTACATTATAAAATCTAACTACAGATGGGATATAAGATGCTTGGCACTTAGGGCCCCAAATTAGCTTCATAGTTGTTTCTTATTTCATCTTACATCTTCTAAGGTTTGTCTATTCTCTACCAGTTATTCTTTGCCATTCACAAACTATGCTACCCATATGCTTTTGTTCATGGTACTTTCTCCACCTAGATTAGAATACCTCCTTCTCTTCCTTTCATTTACACTTATTGAAATTCCATCACTTCCAGAGTAAATTCCAAATTTACTCTGCAATTTCCAAGTTTTCTCGACACTTCTATTAACTATACCCTGTCTTGGTTCCTCCTTCCTCTCACCATCTATGGCTCTTATTAGATACTACATTGAAATATAATTTTAATATTTTCATCTTATTATTTCTAACTTATGTATTTATTCTCCTCAATGAGAGAGACTATGTTGTATTTATTTCCAAAATCTCCAGGGTCTAACATAGTCCCTTTTGCAGAGTTCAAGAAATATTTGTTGAAATATTTTGAACTCCTTAGCAGAAGTTTGGATTTCATCATATTTGCCTAAATGCTGAAGCAGTTTAGATTACTGGCCCCCTTCTGCATGTCAGTGGGCCATCTCTCTCTACATTTATATTTTTCCTGAAAAAAAAAAAAAAAGAACATTAATTTCTATTTTCCATTCTTGGAGGCTGGGGCTTGAGAGTTCAAATGTTTTCTAAGATATGGACAGACATACCCAAACCCCCACATTGTATGCAAGAAGTATTGCAAAATAAAAGACAATCAATTAATATTAATGGAATGGATAGATGGATGAATGGAGAGATGAGCACTTATAGTATTAAAATGGTTTTCTGCAAGAGCTCCATTATATATCATGTCATGTTGCCAAACTGTGAGTTCCAACTTTTGAATGGAGCAATACAAAATTCAAATTAGGAACATATAGAACACCATAGTCCAGGGTAGGTAAACTGGCCTACTGAATTCTACTTGCTTTTTTCCCCTTTCTTTTCTGTGAACTTGATTGGAAAAATCTTGTGGACGGTCAGTTGGGAATTTTGTTTTTTTTACCTTGACTGTGACCTTCAAAAACCCAGGAACCTTGGCTTATTCATCTTGTATTTTTCTGACTTGAATGGAAATAAGAGTTTGAATTGGTTTCTACCTTCAAACATGTGCCACCAGATATTTTTCCCTATCCTTTCCCCCAACTTCCCCCAGTAGAGTATACATTGGGATAAGTCTTACTTACGCCTAAGATTTTCTGTCTTTTAGCAAGGAATGTTGGCAAGGGGGTTTTAGATGGATGGGTCGTAGCTTTTAGGTCCGTTTGCTGAAATTTGGGAACAGTGATCTCTGGAGGAAACACCAGAAACAAGGGACTGTGGGTAGTTTTTGAATCCATGATGGAATAGTTGATATTGAAAGAAAATAATTTAGTTGGTATTTCAGTCTAGATCATGTTCTTCTCCTGTACCAAGGCTGCCTAGAGCAGACTAACACTGTTGTGCTTTGTCTTGGAATTATAGAACCATAGAGTCACAGAGTCATGGAATCTCAGGACTGGCTGAGATCTCAAGAAGGTTTGTAGGTAGAAGGCCCAGGACTAAGGGTCAGAGGACCTCAGGAGCTCACTGTTACCTTGGGCAAGTCACATTCCCCTCTGTTGGTTTTGGCTTCCTCATATGTACAATGACCAGGTTTGACTGCATTATCTATAGAGACATTTTAGTTCCCAAGTAAATGAGTATGGGTGGGAATTTATTCCAGCTCTCTGTCTTCCTCTGCTCAGGCCACAGAATTAATTAGCCACTTCTTGAAGTATGTATAGAGTCTGTTCAACCTGGTGCTTCATTTTTAGGCCACCTGAGTTTATTAGCTTTAGCCATGTTAGCAAACCACCCCAAAACTTAGTGGTTTCAAACAACCTCCACTTGATTTTGCTCACAAATCTGTGGAACGTGTGGGATTCTTCTGGTCTCACCCAGCTCAGGTGTCCTCTGCCAGATATTCTTGTGTATCTGTGGTCATTTGGTAGAGAGGATGGGGCCGGATGTCATATATCTGGCAGCTAGCAGACCCTGGGTTCTCCATTCACAAGTGCTTGAGTCGTGTGCTAAGGTCCTATAGGCTTAAGCAAGCTGTATGGCCAATTCAGGTTCAAGGGGCAGGGAAATACTCTATATCCTCATGGGGGATCCAGATTGTGACATTGCAGGGACATGGATGAGGGAGGGGAATAATTTGTATCTGATTTTATACTCTACTTTGTCTTCTGATGTTTCCTACTGAGATAGAGTTTTCCTAAATTAAGCAAATCTGTCAGCTCTAGCCACTTGTCATTTAAAACATCTTGAAAAAGCACCCCTACCCCCTCACAGTTTCTCTTCTCTGAATTTACCTTCTTTCAGTCCCCTTTTTTCCATGGGCACAAAATCCTAATGTTGATCAGCCTTCATGAAAATTCTGATGTTGGGTTAGTGTTCCCTATATCCCTATATTGTTTGCTGAGTTAAGCAAACTGTTTTAATATACTTCATAATATAGCATTTCACCTTTATAACTCATGTTTTAACTCTCCCCTCAACATTGTATAGTTTCTCTAAGCATGAAAAGTCACACAGTGTTCTAATAGCTACCTGATGAATGGTGGAAAGATAACTTTAATTTTTTATTATGCTTTAATTCATGCAAGCTAATTCTTTGATGTAGAGGAAGACTCAATTATGGAATATAAATCCTGGAAACTAATTCTGAGCCCTTCCATTGACTAGTTATGGGGTGTTGGCTAAGTTATATATTAACTTACATAGTCATGAAAACATTACATTTCTCATCCCAAAATGGGAAAGATCTTTTGTCTTGCTTTATGTTTGCATTATTTCCAAATTTCATTTTGGTTGATTCTTTATCAGCTAAATGTTTTAGAGCTTAGCCATAAGAATATTGGAAATATCACACTGAGTCAGTCCAGAAGTTATTTTACCCCATTTTCCCATCATAGTGGCTGTGGACCCTATGGCCTTCTGCTTGTAAAGCCCCTGAGGCCATTCATATGTAGTTACATGTATCTGTGCTCAGCTTTTCTTTCTTCCCATTTCCCTAGCTTTCTTTTTATTTCCCAAACTGCCTAAACCCATTCTTTTCATAGGATTACTCAAACCTCAATGTGGTTTACTTTAATGTACAATCACTCCATCTTCTTTGATGTTCCCAAAGCATTACTTCTTTGTATTTCAAGTGTCTTTTATTCTAGTTATTCCAGGGAAATGGAATAACACTGTTAACACTAGTCAGTAGTGTTAGGCCTCTCTTTCTTTGTTACAAATGCACCCCCCCTCCTTTAAAGGTCATATCCAGATTTGAAAGAGCACAACAGTAAATATCACTTGCCTAGGAGTCTCCAAAACCTCTAGTTTTCTCTTGCTCTTTAAATTAGAAATAATGAAGGCTCTAAATCTCATCCCATTAATAACGATCAAACCCAGTATTCATCCCAAAGTCTCCAGAGATTTCTTGGAAGGAAATTGACGTGGATATGGGAAAAGGGGAACAGCAGGTACTTAGATTTTTGTCTATTGACCTCGGGCTCTGACTTTGTTTCTGTTTTACTCTTGGTGCTATTATATGACTGGGATTCTATGTATGATGATTTTCCTGCCTATTGCATTGCCTTCCTGGTTACCCTCCTGAATCTTTATTCCTCTAAAGGAGTGCTAACACAATATTGCATGTATAATGTACTTGAGGTTTTAATAGCAAAACACTTCTACGATGCCTACAAAAGCAAGTGCTGGGGAGCTTTCACTGCCTATCACTGCTGCCGTAACTCTCTGATTCCTATTCTTTGCCTTATGCATAAATATCAGATATTCCCTTTGTCACGCTACAGGGTATTTTATTCTCAAAGAAACAAAGATACTTTGTTTCATGTGGTCAAATAGACTTTTGCTCCCCTTGCTCCTTTCCCTACTCCTCAAGAAAAAAAAAAAGGGAAATCATCTGTTTAATTCAGAAGAGAGATAAACATTGTTGGCATAAAATATATAAAAATTATGCCCTGAGAAGTAGTAAGTACTAGTAAGAAAGTTTAATAGATGTTTCATTATGGAAAAAAATGCGTGCCTTCTCTGTGCCAGATACTCTTCTAAATACTGTACATGTATTAGTTATTCAATCTTCACACCAGCTTCGTGCTGGTGATTCCTATTTGTCTTTTATAGATGGGGGAACTTAGGCACATATATTTTAAGTAACTTTCCCAAAGTATCCCAGCTAGTCATGTTGCAAGGCCAAATTTCTGGTCTAGTTGGTCTAGTTTTAGAGCCCATGGATTCAGCTTGATGTCTCAGAGCTTTGCCTTGAGGCCCTAAAGCTATCTGCAGTGATTCATAGGAATATAAGGCTCTGACCAGCAACTCTACACCTGGACCTGGGGAGCACAGAGGGGTGGAAAAACAGGGAAGAAAAAGCATGATTTGGGGGGGGAGGGCAGAGGGAGAATAGTGAGAGACGCAAATTCCCAAATTTCCATTCAAGTCTATTCTGTGACTTGATGGAGGCTTTAAAGGGAGGGTGAAGATGGGGTTATATTTTTATTAATGGGGTGTACCTAGATGCCCTCCTAGCTAGGCGGTCTAAGTACAAGTGAAGGGGTATATATATAATAATGACTTTCCCAGAGAGGAGCTCTGCACCACATTTTAAAATATAACATTTTTTCCCCTTGCTAGCAATATGTCTCATAGAGGGCTTGCTGGGTGGACATCTGTATTTCAGCAACTCCCCTGACCTGAGCAGGAGATCGCAATTGAGGACCTGCCCAGAATTTGGCCCCAAACGATCAGCATAAACGATACCAGAGGCAACTGTCTACTTTTTTCACTCCTGCTCCAAGCTGCTTCCCTTCCTTCGTTTTTTTTATGGCAATGCTGTTACAGCCATCAGATCTCTCAAACTAGAACAGATGCTTCTTCTACTTCTTCGGTTCCATACCTTTAGTTCCTGCCCATCTTACTCCCGAGTTATCCTGTCACTTCCTACTCTTCTCTGTATCCCAGATGAGACACTCAGAGCCTTGTCCCCCACTTTTTCCGGGGTCCTCTAAATGGCTCCATCCCACCATCTTGCTTCCTCTAGCCCACCTGCCCCATTAGAGCAGACTAAACTCTCCAGATCACCTGTCTGGTTAGTTCTTACTTTGAAAGTCAACTGTCTTTCAAGTAATTTAGGAAAACATTTTTAAAAATTATGTGTATTTGCCCACAGTTTACTATTTATGGCAACCTTCAATCCTTCCCACAAATCTGTATGTTCAACTGGTGTCACTTCTCTTCATTTTGAAGAACTTCCTGTAACATTTCTTGAAGTATAGCTCTACTACCAATAAGTTCTCTCAGATTTTATTCTTTTGGGGAAAAAAAAAACCTTTATTTTACCACCAAGCTTGGGGGATATTTCCATTAGGTATAAATATTAGTCATCCCATTCCTGGTACCAAAATATGCATTAGTTTTATATTGCTGCATAACAAATTACCACAAACTTGGTGGCTTAAAAGAACACACACATTTATTACCTCACAGTTTCTGTGGTCAGGAGTGTGGGCATGATTTCACTAGGTCCTTTGCAATCGGGGTGTTGGCCTGGCTGTGTTCTCATCTGGAAGCACAAATAGGGAAGCATTCATAACCCCACTTTCATGGTTGTTGATAGCATTCTGTTTCTTGTGGCTGTAGGATTCATGACAGCTAGTTTCTTCAAAGCTAGCAAGAGGAGAAAGAGTGAATTTGTTAGAAGATGGAGTCCTACATAATGTAATGTGATCAAGGGCATGGCATCCCCACACCTTTGCCATATTTCATTAGTAAAAAGCAAGTGGCAGGTCCTGCCCACACTCAAGGGGGGAGGATTCCACAAAGGTGTGAAAACCAGAAGGTCAGTGTCATGGGGACCACTTTAGAATCTGTTCTGTTTGCTATGATATACATTTCTAACTTTACATTTTTCTTTCTTTTAGAATTTGAGATGTCATTTCATTGTCTTCTGGCTTGCAATGTTTTTGATGATAAATCAGCAAATTAAAAAAATATTTTTTTCTTTAGCTACTTCTAGAATTTTCTCTTTCTTTTTGGTTCTCAATAGTTTAACTTTAATGGGAATAGGTGTGGTTTTCCTTTTATTTATTGTTTGTAGTTCATCGAGATTCTTGGGTTTCTTTATGATTTTTATCAAATTTGGAAGTATTTCTGCCAATAATTCTTCAAATAATTTTCTGTCACTCTCCTTTTGGGCTTTCATTACACATGTGTTTAGCCTACTTGAAATTGTTCCCTGGGTGACACATGCTTGGTCAATACCTTTCCATGTTTTTTCTCTTTTTCTTTCATTTAGAATAATTTTTAATGCTTGTCTGTCAGTCTACAGTTCCTTTTTTTCAATGTTTATTCCACTGTTAAACCCATCTAGTTCATTTTTTAACATTCTAGAATGTTTATTTGGTTTGTTTATATAGTCTCCATTTTAATTTGATTTCCCTCTTCTTTCCATTTTTTAATGTAATTCCTTTAATATAGTCATAATAGTCATTTTAAAGCCTTTGCCTATTTCAACATCTGAGTTACCTGTAGGTCAGTTTCTGTTAATGTTTTTCCTTTGACTGTGCTTCTCCTTTTCCTGTCTTTTAATTTATGGTTTCATACCAGATGCTGTATATAGAAAACAAGTGGAGACTGAAGACAAAATTTTTGTTTTGATTTTCTCAGAGAATGGCAATTCTTTTCTATGCCTATAGGCTAATGTGAGGAGGTGATCAGTCAGATTTTAGCAGTTATTCAATTGCTCTGAAACCGAGTTGCTACTTTATGAAGATTGAGCTCACCTTTGGTTGACCAGCTCCTACATCCCTCATTGCTTCTGCTGCCAACTTTGGCGCTGTTGACCCTCCTGCAGCTTCCTGGAAACTAGCCTTTTTTGTAGTATATGAGTCTGGAGCTAGGAGTGGGATAGGCTGCAGTTTGGCCTTTCGGTTTAGTAGTTCTAAGCACCATGAGGATGCATATACTGGGTAGGTCTTTTTCCTTTGTCATCTCACTTTTATTTTTCTCAGCAAAATTAGGGGAGAGATGGTGTGAGGAGTAATTGTCATATCAAGAAAACTATTCCTGCATGTGCACGTGTTTTAGTTTCCTGGGCTGCTCAAGCAAACACCATGCAATGGTTTGGCTTAAACAAATGGGAATTTCTTTTGCTTATGGTTTTGAGCTTAGGAAAAAGTCCAAATCAAGGCATCATCAAGGTGATGTTTTCTCTCTAAAGACTGGCGCTCTGGGGCTCTTTGCTGGTGATCCTTGGTCCTTAGTTTGTCACATGGCAAGGCATATGGCATTGTCTCCTGGTCTCTCCCCATTCTATGCTGGGTCCTGTTGATGTTCAACCTTAGGCTGCTCCCTCTTTCTCTCTCTCTGTCTGAATTTCATTCCACTTATAAAGGACCCCAGTAATAGGATTAAGACCCAACCTGATTAAGATGGGCCACACCTTAACCGAAGTAACCTCATCAAAAAATCCTACTTACAATGGGTTCATACCCACAGGAATGGATTATGTTTAAGAACACTTTTTTTTTTTTTTTTCAGAACTTGGGAATTATCCTGAGTGACATTGCAAATGACAAATATAGGCCATTGTATATCATTATATAACATGCATAACTGTGTGGGAGAGAGTGTGGTCTACGATGTGAACTATGGTCCATGCTTAGTGGCAAAGTCCCAGGATGTGTATATCCATTGCAGGTGATGTGCCACACTAATGAAGGATGTTTATGTAGGAGGTTGTGGGAGGAGTGGGAGGTAGGGCATTTGGGAATCCCTACAATTTTTGTGTAACATTTATGTAATCTAAGTATCTTTTAAAAATTAAAAAAATAAAATTATTATTAAAAAACCACATTTTTTTCGGTGGTACACAGAGCTCCAAACCATCACACAGGGTATTCTAGAATCCAATCCATTGCACTTACTTCTGCTACAGCTAATTGTGTGGCTGGTCTTGTCTTGACCCAGTAAAGTTTCTTCATCTTTAGCAGGCCTTGTCTTTTGTTTGTCTGCACCCAGGCTTATCATTTGTCCCCAAATGTTTCTATAACTGGCTGATCACCTAAGAAACACTACCCTCTCTCTAAATCAGTTCATCAACACTTTCTCACATCTTTTGCTTCTTGATAGTCCACAGTCATGATTTTTATATTTATATTATTTATAAGTATATATTTATATATAATATATGTTATAGATATGAAATATGTTTATATTATGTACATATTTATATGTATATAAATATATATTTATATAATATATATTATGTATTTATATTTTTTACATATTTTCTCCAAAATTTCCTTTGAGGTAAAAAGGTCTTCTGTTCTTCTGATATCCTAAATTGAAAGCAAACCATATTCTGATTATTTTAACCATTGATTAAAGGGAAAATTAAGATCATTCCCCAGTACATAAATATATATTTAAAAAAACCTGGTTATCAGAAATAAGAGAAATTATATCACTGTAAAATTATTTGATTAGAAATATGGGGGGGGGGCTACCAAAAACATTGAAGCAGCAATAAAGTACTTGCTAAGACTAAAGTCTTAAGATTTTTCTGGATCTCTTGGCAACTGTACTAAATAGTTGTTTAGTTACTATTTTCCCTCAGATTAGAGCTGTTTTGTAATATTGAGAGCCTGAAGAGAAAGCAGAAAGCTCTCTATGTCTGTGAGAAATGGAAAAGGATTGAGTTAAATTCCCAATTTCATCTTTCCTAATCCATTGATGTTCGTGGGATTTCTAAGGATATTCTCTAATTTTCATTATTCACCCTTATGTAGTTAGTTGAGGCAGATTCAAATTTGAATTGGTTTCTTTACCTTTTCAAATGTGATTTAAAATAGCTGGGCCTTAAGGGAAAGTTTTGCTTAAAGAACTCATAGCATTCACATACTAGGCCTGGTAAGAAAATGTATACTGCAATAATGCTTCTTGGTATTTATATCAGTCTGTTATTTGTGTTCCTTTGTTCAATATATATTTTAAGCACCAACTTATGTGAAGAGGCATGTTAGATATTTCATGAACAGTAAATAATGTATTCCACATCTCTATAAATTATGATAGTTTTAAAGATTCTTTACTTGACTACTGAGAAAGCCCAACAGATTTAGCACACACAATTTCATTCTTTCCTTCAAGAAGATGAAATTGATATGATACCTAATATGAACCAGTGTATTGAGAAGGGATTTAGAAACCTAGTGGAGATTTTGGGGTTGAAAATTAAGCAAACACACACACACACACAGAGATATATAATTCTAAGGAAAATTAGACCTTGTGCAGGAGAGGAAAAATAATTATAGTTTTTTAAAGGCCTTAGCTCTGATAACATATATATAAAGGTATAAACATGTGTCTCTCTGCCCCAAATTATGATATAGTTATATAGATAAGATGGGGATAGGAAAATTACAATGTTTAATGGTTGGAAGTTTGAAAAGAAAAGAGTTAAATCTTGATCTTTCATAGTGGGAAGATCAGTGCTTCTCAACTTTGTTTTTCATATAAAGGCATTCATAGAACATGATAACTTGCCTAGTACATGGCTGAAATAGAGGGATTTGGAGCTCTAAACGGGGTTCTTGTTACTCAAAATAACCTTGTGTAGCTAGTTGATTCTTTAAACCATGTGAATGTGTAGCTTTGATTATTAACCTTAAAAAATGACTACATTGGTTGCATGTGTGACAAGGCAAGTTAATGTATTAAAAGACAAAATGATACATTAAAGTATTATTTGTTTATTCTCTCTTTATCACCCATCAAAGAGGTGTTAGGAAAAATTATGTTCCCTAAGAATATTGCATACCCTAATTCCAGGACTGAATATGATGAGATAGCACGTCCATGAATATGTTACCTTATATTGCAGATATATTTAAGTATACTAATCAGTTGATCTTAAAATAGGGAGATTATCCTGGCTTATTTGGGTAGGCCCAATGTAATCACAGAATTTCATTAAAAGCAGAAGCAGGAGAGTCAGAAATTCAAAGTTTGGGGAGGACTTCTGCACCATTGCTGGCTTGAAGACGGGAAGCAGCCCCCAGCTGAAATCCAGGAAGGAAACAGGGACCTCAGCCCTACAGCTGCAGGGAACTGGATTCTTCCAACAACGAATCAGCTTCGACGAGGAGCCTGAGCCCTAGAACCACAGCCTGGCTGATATTTTGCTTTTAACTCAGTTGAACTCTAAGCAGAGAATCTAGCCAAGCTGTGATGGACTTCTGACCTACAGAAGTTGTAAGATAATAAATTTGTATTGTTTTAAGCAGCTACATTTGTGGTTGTTTGTTACACAGCAATAGATAATACAAGGAAAATTGTCTCATACCATGTTAAGCAAGGTTTGAAATTTTTTTTTGCCTTGGCATTGCTATTACTCAGAATAGGCTAACTTCTGTGACAAACTGTTCTGTTTCATGCTTTCCTTGACTTAAAACCATAAAAGGTTTATTTTTTAGGTCACAATCCAGCTCCATGTTCAGCAGTGGATTTAATCTACCCATTGATTTATGGAACATCTCTTTCCTCTAGCGACTCAGCATGCTCTGAACCCTGGGTTCTCTGCATCTGGCCAATATATAAGGGAAGGAAGATTGTGGGGAGTAATACAGCAGGTTTTAGGGGTCAAGCCTGGAAGTAGTGAGCAAATGAAGAAAAGACACTTGTGGACAACCAGCACATTTTTGCCACAGGGTCTTGGAAACTAAGGGAATAAGAGAGTAGCTTCTGGAAGTCAACAACTCTTCCCAGTCTACAAAAACAAACCTAACAGATTCTCAGTGAGACATAATTATGTTTGCCATTTGACAGTGTTTTTAGATTGCCTTTAGGCAAGTCATAAATATTCCAGCTCCCCACAGCCCTTTGCATCTTGTCTTATAAACAGCAACTGCACATATTTGCGTTTCCTTACTGGCTCCTAAATACATTTGATTTTTTCAGCACCAGGCCAGAATTCATTGCAGGCACAGTATTAGGTATCTTAGAAAGGGGAGTTGGGGAGGGGGAGATGGGAGGTGGTATGCCTTCAAAAGGCAAAGAGAGAAAAGTGGGATTCCCTGACGGTGGAATGATGACAGTGGGTCCTGGGAGCAGTGGAGGCTTCTCAGTCAGATGGGAAAACCTCAAAGATGTTTCTTAAATTCGTATATTCTTACATTTTAAGTCTAGGTACCAAGCACTGGATTCTTGCAATTTCTTAAAATTTCCTGTGTCCCGAGTGTGGTATAGACTCATAGGGACTCTGTAAACTGAGATGATTGTTTTCTCTGTGGTAACTGGTTGGAACAGTCACGGATGACAGCGTCGCCTCTCCAATGATATGGCACCATTGAACACCCCACAGCCCTTGGGCATGTGTGCACATATGTGTATGTATATTCCTTGGATGGGTAGGTATGGAGCTTGAATGAGCAGGAATGACCGAGTTGAACTTTCAAAGAGATTATGATGAAAAACCATGAATATGTATCTCTTGAACCCTTACTGTAGAAGCAAAGGCATCAAGGAGCAGATAGCCAGTCTCTGTTTATTCTACTCTATATTCTACTACCCATAACTTCCCCACTCCCCTCTAGGTAGAGAGGTCAGGTTTCCATTTATGCTTTTAATATGATTTGTTGAATGCCTACTTGAAGAAAGCCTTTGGACTGAGTTCTGTGGATAACACAAATGTGCCTCTCACGTTCTTGCCATTCTGGGGTCACTGGCAGGAATGTGAAAGAACTAAACAAGTGCTTGTGATTTCAAAAGAGAAGGAAATTTGGGGATATATCCTTGGGAAATACCTATTTGGGAAGACTGAAGGAGGAAGAATTATTTATGAAATAGGCATAAAAAAAGCACAAAAGCTGGTGGGGGTGAGAAAGATAGCAGAAAGAAGGGATGACCAATAATCCCAAATGTATCAAAGAGAGCAAGGAGAAAGAGGACTAAAAATATGTGATTAGGCTTGGAGGCTGGTGAGTAACTGATGGTTTTTGATGCCATAATTTTCTTTGACTACTAAGGATGAACTTATATGTCCTAAGTGTTGAGAAACTGGAGGCAGTGAGCGCAGGCATATGGAAAGGAGCCAAAGCTTCACACAACATATTACTGTTTTGACATATTTTGTATTATGACATCTGCCCTTATCTGCTTCCTTCGCCCATCTCTAGGGGTGTTCTGTTCTCCTCCATCTTCTATTACCCTATTGATTGCTACACTCTGCCTTATTAGAGTTTATATCCTCAGCACAGAGATTTGGGAGGAGCAGTAGAGAGCTAGAAACAAAACAGGGCGAGTGGTGGGAGTGATTTTTATTCCTCTCTGACTCTTGATTCGTGAGTCCTTAGAAAGCCTGCAGAGAAGACTTCTTCCCAGATGACTTTCTGAGCACTTATAATATACAAAAGAGGAGGTGGAAAATGTTCACAGTATAGAAAACTTGGTCCGTTAAATATTAAGTTGTAAATGAATTAGTGATAATTGAAACACTGTCATTTATAAATTTATGATAGAGTTTAAATGTGAATTATTCTGCCACCCCTAGAAAGTTCTGATATAGTATTAATATTTGATTTGTTGTCATTTTATTTTAATTAAGGACAAATCCTTTGCATGTTTTGCATACTCTTCATTCACTGGTGAATGAATAAGGTAGCAACCACAGTTGAAAATATAGGGTTAAGAGACTATATTGTTTTTCTGTAATTCGGTTCCAAAGTTGGAGGCCGTATGGTATTTGGGTAGATCCTTCATATTATTTAGAGTCCTTGGATCCCTGGCCATCTTTTGGACAATATGAGGGAGAAGGTAAATTCAGATCTTCTTTGTATGAACTTGAGCAAGTTGAAAGGTTCATTTGCATATCTTGTTCTGACGTTAAATTGGACACATTGCTGAGATGTGTGTCTTGTTCAGAGTCTTGGCAGGAGGAAGAAGGAAAATTTAGCTTTATCTCTTCTGATTGCAGGTTTGTTGGTTTTTGGTCTCTAGATTCCATGCCATTTAGTGTGACATCTTTTGTTTGTTTGCTGTCTACTTGCATATCTTCTTTTTGTGTAACTCTGGGTTGAAGGTTTTGTTGGTGCTCATCTTGATACTGGCTGTCTTGAAATGGAACATCTTGTACTTGCTGATCTAGGGTATGTTGGGCTATGGCATGCTGGGTTTGGGCCTCTTGATATAGAGCTTTCTGCTTTAGGGCTTCTTTTTGTAATAGACTTTGGGCTTGCCAGGTTTGGGACTCCCAATATAAGGGATGCTGTACTTCGAATTTCCATTCTTGTGGCTTCCAATCTTTGTCTCTCCAGCCTTGGGTTCTCCAGTCTTGGGATTGCCAGCCTTGGTGTGGCTGGATTTGGGGTTCCAAACCTGGGGGTTGCTGCATTGGAATTCTCTTCTCTTCAGATTTCTGTTCTTTGGCTTGCCAATCTTGGGATTGTCCCTTTGGGGGGTTCTCTTCTTGGTCTTGTTGGTCTTCAGATTGCTGATCTTGGGCTTGTTGTGTTGGGGATTTCTTCTCAGCTTGTTGACCTTTATCTTGCCCATTTTGGGGTTGTTGCATTGGAGGTTGCTTCTTTTGGGCCTGCTCGGCCTGCTTGTCTTCAGCTTGCTGATCTGGGTGTTGCTGATCTTGAGTTTGCTTATCAGTAGCTTCCCAATCTGGATATTGCTTCTTTGGGGATTGCCAGTCTTTGCTCCGCCGGTCTAGGAATTTCTGCTTTGGGGATGTCTGGCCTTGGCTTTGCTCATCTATTGATTTCCGCTTTAGGGAATGCAAGCTTTTGATTAGGGAAAGCCGCTTTGGGGATTTCCTGGCTTGGAGATCCTCTTCAACTTTCCATTCTTGGGTCAGTGACATGACTTCTGATTTAATGTCTTGAAATGATAGGTCCTTAATTTTCTCATCTTGAAGTTGAATGTCTTGTGATTGAAGATCTGATGATTGCTGATGGGGGTGTAATAATAAACTAAGGGACTGAGGAGTATGGGGTGTTGGGGCTTCAGATAGTATGACTTGTGCTGGCATGTCTTGTGATGACATGTCCTTGGATGAGATATTTTGGGATGGCATGTCTTGGGATGACATGTCTTGTGATGTCAAATTTTGTGTTTTAGAGACATGGGACTCTATGGAATGGGATTTTGAGTCTTCAAACTGCAGGGCTTGGGGTCGTAGAACTTGATTTGGCAGGACATCAGATGACAATTCTTGGGATGGTAAATCTTGACCTTTTTGCACAAGGGACTCTGTAGAATGGGATGGAGAAACTTTTAATGGCAAGTCTTGGGCCTGTGGCAGTTGGGCTTGAATTTTTGAGGTCTGTGCCATAGCAGATTGTTGGTCTTCATCTTCCATTTGTTCAATGGAATTTTCCTGCTGAATATTCATAGTACTTTCTAAGGGCTTTAGCTGTAATGTGGAAGACAGAGGATTCAATTCATTTTCTTCCTGTGAAAATTCTGATGGTAGTGTGATATTATCCTGGTATTCATCTGGCAAACATACTACAGAAGATGTGTAGTAACTTTCCTTGCTTTTCCAATGTAGATGTCGTGTGGGTTGGGAGGCTAAAGAACTTGCTGAGACTCTTAATTTGAAGAAAGCATAGCCTCCAAAGAAAGCAGTGTGTATGTGTGGTCTTGTATCATCACTGGAAGACTCTTCTTGAAGCTCAAATTGTAACTGGGCATTTGCTTCTGGGGCACGTAGTTCATTATTTTGAGTAACATCCGAAGGTAAGAAAAACACAATCTAAAAAACCAAGGTGGGGGGGGATAATTAATAAGCCAAAGTCATCTTTGATATTCTTTTCTTTTTGTATTCTTTTATTATTCTTCTCTGCCTCAAGACAACAGATTAGAAATAACATCTAGTTGAGCGGTCAGAAAACAAATACCATCCTATCTTTACCAACTCATTGGATTTATTTTAGAAAGTCATCACTCTCATCTCAAATGGTCAGTAGGGAAATTTGCCTAAGGTTGTCTGAAATATTCCTTGCATATTAATAATATAAAGCATCTAAGACATTTTGTCATCCACTCAATATTGTTAGTCAGTTTTAATCTATAATTATCTATTGATCACCTACAAGAAGAGCTAAATACTTAGTACTGAAGACAATTAGATGTGAGTCTTGTCCTGAAGGTGCTCACAATTATAGGTAGAACAACATATAAATAGATAATATAGTTTAGCAAATGCTGTTACAGAAATAGGTACAGAGTGCTTTGTGTGAATGTAGAAGATGACCTAATTCTGAGAGAGCCAGGAAATACTTCACAGAAGAGGAGACATTTGACCCATGTTGTGGTGGATAAGTAGGAGTTTCTCAGGCAGAAACAGGTAAGATGAAATAAGATAGGAGTCCAAATCTAGGTAGAATAAACATTGGAAACAGTGGATGCAGAATCACAAAGTCAAGATATAGCATGGTGATAGCAAATGGTAAGCAGTTAGATATTGTTAGATGGTTTGTGAGGCTGGGGAATTTGGGCTTTCACTTATAGACAAGAAGGATCTATTGGAATTTTTAAAGCAGTTAAATGACAGCAACAGATACAACCCTTAGTCAATGCCTCCATTCTTACCCATGTTTTGTTTTGTTGTGTGCTTTGGGGGTGGGGGGAGAGGGAGGTGTTATTACATACAAGCCTGACTATTTTTGGCAAACTGCACCCTTTCTGAGGTCATTTATGGAGTCAGAATAGACTACTTGCTCTGTTTGTTGAAGTGACTGGAACTCTGAGTGATTTAATGACTTACTTATGGTTACCTGGTTAGTTGATGGTAGGTTGAGATGAAAACCTGTATATTTTCTTATGTTGTCACACCCTACCCTCCTCATTTGTTTCCTACACCTTTATTTTACCCCCATTGAAAAGCTATTTACATGAGGGTAAATGGTACTTTGAGGGAGATTTTTGTGTTTTTATTCATCTCCAAACTTCTGTTTCATTTGAATTGTAATTTATTTATTATGAGACCCTGGTTGGAGGCAGGCATTATAGTATCTCTAAGTTCATTCAGGATCTAAAAGGCTATCATTTTAGGTTTCCTCATGCCTAGTAATAATCGACGGCTTACCTGGTTTTAGGCAAGGTTCCAAAGTCATCTCAGGTAATTTTTATAACATCCTCATGAGGTTATTATCCTGATTTTACAGATGAGGGAACTGAGATTCGAGAAGTTGAGTAACTTGACCAGGGTTAGAGAGCTATTAAGTTGTGAAGTCAGGATCCAGACAGTGCAGTTGAATCCTAGATCCTGTGTTTCCTCTCTAATCTGTGCTTCCTTATAATAATCACTCAGTCACACCTTACTCCAGGATTATTATGACTCAAGGCCATATGAAATAGTGCTTTTAAGGACAGTGTTTGGCACAAGATAGTTTCTCAATAAATATTAGGTGTCCACTTCCCCTTTCCTCTTCTTGAGATCAGGGTCTGTATTATATAGCATCTTTGAATCCCTTATTGGAAAACTTAACATACTAAAGATGTCAGTTTTTCCCAAATTGATATGTAGGTTTAGCACAATTTCAATCACAATCACAGCAAGAGTTTTGTAGAAATTCATATTTTGATTCTAAAATGTGTATGGAAATCCATAGGACCTACAAAAAACAAAACACTTTTAAAAAAGAAAAACAAAGATGGAGAACTTACACTGTCTGATTTCAAGAATTTATCTAAAGCTAGAGAAATTTAGACAGGCTGGAATTGGTGGAAGGATAGACAGAGCAACAGAACAAAATAAAGTTTCCAAACATGACCTATAATTAACCAGTTAATTGATTTTCAGCTAAGATGCTGTGTGGTATCTTAAATTATGTATACCAATTTAGACATGTTCTTTTTTTTTAAAACATGTTCTTAATCTTCATCCATGTCCCTGTGGGTGTGAACCTGTTGTAAATAGGAACTTTTGAAGATTGCATTTTCAGTTAAGATGTGACTCAAATGAGTGAGATTGGGTCTTAATCCAGGTTACTGGAGTCCTTTGTAAGAAGAAGAAATTCAGACATAGTGAGAGAATGCCACAGGAAGAAGCCAGAAGTTAACACGAGCCTGGAAGAAAAAGAAGAGGACATTGCCTGCCATGTGTCGGGAAAGCCAAGGAGCCAAGGATTGGTCCCGGGCAGAACACGACTGACCCCAGGAGAAAGCACACCTTCTAGCCTCTGAAACCGTGAGCCAATAAATTCCTGTTGTTAAGCCAACTCACTGTGTGGATTTGTCACAGAAGCCTGGAAACTAAGACAGGTGCCAAGGTAATGGGGGAAAGCATTGCATTTTCAACAAAAAGTACTGGGACAACTAGATATCTCCATTGGAGAGCATGAACTTATAATGTACCTCATATTATACACAAATATTAATTCAAAATATATCATAGAGCTAAACCTATAAAACTCCTAGAAGAAAATACAGGAACAAGTCTTTATGATCTTGTGGTATGCAAAATTTTGTTAGAAAAAAAAGGACCAAACCTAAGAGGAAAAATTAATAAATCATGCGTCATCAAAATTAAAAATCTCTGCTTCTTTGACAGACACTATTAAGACAATGAAAAGGTAAGCCACAGATGGGAAAAATATTAGCAACGTGCATTTCTGAAAAAGAACTTGATTAACAATCAGTTCGGCTCTTATAACTCAATGATTAAACAATTCAGAAAAAATGGCTAAAGATTTGAACAGACACATCTTAAAAGAAGACATATAAATGAACAATGAAATCATATATTTTCATCATCATTAGTCACCAGAGAAATGCAAATTAAAACCATGATGAGATATCACTACGCACACACACTAGAATGGGTAAAGTATCAATATGACTGACAATTGCAAATGTACATACAATATGGAGCTTCTGGACCTCTCATACATTGCTGATGAAAATGCAAAATGTACAACCACTTTGGAGATTTACTTAGCATTTTTTGTAAAGTTAAACATACACTTATCATATAATCTGGTAATCAAATCCTAGATACTGCATTCCAAGAGAAAATGAAAACATATGTCCATATAAAAATTTGAACTCGTGTTCATAGTAACTTTATACAATGGATACTACTTAGCAATTAAAACGAATGCATCAGCATGTATAAATCTCAAAAACATGTTGCTGAGTGAAAGAAGCCAGACACAGATTAGTACTTTCTTAGGATTTCATGTCTACAAAATTCTATAGGTCAAAATTAATTTATGGTGATGGAAGATACTGACTACTGAGGGATTTGAAAGAACTTTTGGGGGCATGGAAATGCACCATATCCTGATTGAGATAGTGTCTAAACAGGTATATACAAAACCCACTAGACTGGACACTTAAAATGGGTGCATTTTAAAATTTTTTGTATATTATATTTCAGTAAAGTTGATATAAAAAAAGAAAAAAATACAACATCTAGCATAAGGCCTGGAATTGGTATTTGGGATTTAGAGAGCAGACTCACACTGAGTCAGAATCCTGATGCTGTATAATATTGGAAAGGGTATTTAACCTCTCTGTGACTTAGTGCATATGTAAAATAAGGATGTTGTAGTAGTTTTGTTGAGATCAAGTGAGTTCCTACGAAGGGGTTAGAACAGTGGTGTTCATAGTAAGCATTCAGTAGATGTTAGCTATAACTATTCATTATTGGAAATAGTATTAGTATCACAGTTAATATTTCTCTTTCCTTCTTCCTCTCTGGTGAGATATTGTTTCATAAGCCTGATAACTCAGGTCGAAGCTCCCAATGTGTCACAGTCACTTGGGTCCCCAGGAAATCTGGTCTTTCGTATATTTGGGCAGGGAGATATGGAATTATGTCTGAACAGAGAGACTGTGGATAGCCAATAGGGCAAGAAAAGGAAGCTTCATGGTTTCAAAGGGTGGGTGAGCCTTTGATCTTAAATGGGCCCCTCCATCACCTTCCCAAATCTAGAACTTTCAGTGCAGCATCTGAGCATGCTGCGCTGCCCATGCATAGGCTAGAAGTGAATGACTTTCTCGTATGTACAGTGAACGCACCTCGTTTGACTTTGTCCAGCACTTGTTTCTAAAGGATAAGATGGTCACAGAGATGCTGAACTCTGCTATGCTGATGATCAGTAAGACTGACAAAATTCCCTGCAAATAAAGAGAAATAAATGGCATTTGGCATGAGAGCTTATATGATTTTAAAGACAGAAGACAAGGACCCTGATACTCTGTAGCCAAGTAAGTGACTGATTTCTCCCTGAGTAAAAGTTATAATGATGTTCTTGGCCCAATTAGTACAGGATTTTGTCCCTTGTATTGTTTTCTGGCTTTCCTTAGTATATCTTTATAAGTCTGCAATTTTGGAATTTATTTCAGAACTTATGAGAGGGTCCTGAGGCCCATTCAATGGATGATTATGGGCATTCATTAAGATCACATATTCAATAACAGAGAGCTCTTTTCACTTTTGTTCTTATTGAAGGAGACAGTTTCTCAAGATTCTACTTCATCTGCATCCAAATAGTCTCAAATCTCTTTAAAATACTAAGACCAAAGCCTTCAAGATACAGCTGATAGAAAGAGAATGAAACCCCAGGATTTGTTTGTTGAAACTAGAAGGAAAGACCTATTGGAATCACTGACATGCTTAAAAATAATGTCATCGATACTTATTAGATAAGCACTTAAAATTAGTTATATATTCTGGTAAAGAATATCTTTCATCTGCTTTAATGCATAAAACTATTGCACTTATCTAAAAAAGATTTATATCCTGAAATTATTAAAATACTTCATTAAGTAGCTTTAACAACTTCTCCCACTATAATTGTTGTTTTTTTTTTTTAAAGATTTATTTATTTCTCCCTTTCCCTCCCGTAATTGGTTTTTAATGTTAATTGACCATACATTTTAGTTCATTCTGTTTCTCATTAATGCTGAAGAGATAAAATTTAATCCAATCCCTGTCAATAGTAATAGCAATATCTAAACTCTATTGACTTTAAAAAAAATTTTTTTTCAAAAAAGCTTTAGATTACATAAATGTTACATTAAAAAATATAGGGGGAAAAAGAAAACAACAACAACAAAATATATATAGGGGATTCCAATATGCCCCAACCCCTCCCCTTCCCACACTTTCCTACATTAACTTTTCATTAGTGTGGTACATTTGTTCAATTGATGAACACATATTCAAGCACTGCTACTTGACTCATTACACCATGTCAGGCACTGTTCCAATTTAAGTAATCCTCACAACAATCCAATGAGGCAGCCATTCATAGTGTCTTCATTTTCCAGATGAGGAAAACTGAGGCTCTGAGAGGATAAAAATATTAGGCCAAACTCATAAGCTTAGAAGTGTTAAAGCCAGGATTCAAATCCAGACCATATGGCTCCTCCTGAATCATCTTCACCATCATGATAAAAATATTGCTTTTCAAATGTCAATTCAAATGTTGACATGGCATTAATTATTGGAATCAAAGTTGATACATTCATCGCATCATAAACACAGATTCATTATAGAGATTCATCATGCAAAATGAAGCCACTTACCACTAAAAGTGTTCTGCCTAAAACACATAATCCTGCAAGGGAAGGCGTCTGGCAGTTCCCACGCTCATCTTTATAGCTGATAATGGTGAGAGTAATTCCAGCTACTGCGGCCAAAGAACTGATAATATTCATGAACAGAACACATGGTCCCTGGAAAATAGACATAAATAGAAAGTTAAAAAAAAATAAATTTGAAAGAAATTCTTGGTGCCTTTATCTTTCTAGATATTTCTCAGAAGGATTGATAGGTTAAATCCTGATTGATCAAAGTCAAAAGACAAACCAAGTTTTAGAATGGACCTGGATGTCAAGAAAGAGATAATCCAATATCTATTTTTGGAATTCATTTGGTGAGCAGTGACTCACAGAGAAAACAACATGGCAGAGGAGAAAGTTGGAATTTTGATATTGGAGCCCTGGGAAGTAAACACACAGAGAAGCAGATACGTGAGGAAGGAGAGAAAGCACCATTAAACGCGGCAGAGGTCCCAGGAAGAGAGACAAGCCATTAGCCTGATCGTCTACAGCTGGCCTTATGTAATAAGCAGAGCAGCTGAGCCCGGAGAGAAACAAGCCCCCAGAGAGAGACAAGGCTTATCCCAGTCTACAGCTGAGATTGGAAGAAGCTGGGACCATGGAGCCTTAAGAGGAGGAGGAAGCCTGAACCCTGGCAGACGTCGGCAGCCATCTTGCTCCAACACATGGCAACAGACTTTGGTGAGGGAAGTAACTTAGGCTTTATGGCCTGGTAACTGTAAGTTTCTACCCCAAATAAATACCCTTTATAAAACCCAAAAGATTTCTGGTACTTTGCATAAACACTCCTTTGGCTGACTAATACATCTGTATCGTCACATCTGTCCTTACCTGTATCTTCACATCTATACCACACCCCATCCTCTCCACATCAGGTTTACCTCATCCCAGGTTCCATGCTTATGTTAAGATTAACTTAGAAAGCACAAACTAATTTTTATGTCCCCTTCTTAGAAATATCACCCTAATGATTAACTTTCTTTGTTTAATCTGGTAAAAAGGCTGTGAGAAAAACTCTTAACAGAGAGCCTGATTTGAGATTGTACATCTTTGGTCTCCTGCTGGCAAATGAAGCCACTTTTCCTTCCTAGCCCAGCTAAGGAGCATCCCAGCCCCTTTTCAGTTCCATTCCCTTTATTCACATGCACACATACACATATATGTATCTATATATCTATATATTCTATACCTTTATACCTATCTCTATATTGTCATCGATACCTCTATGTTATCAATAGCTATACCTCTATCTGTATCTCTACCTCTATCTGTATCTGTATCTCTATCTCTGAATTCCTTCAAAGGAAGGGAACTTCTTGATCATCTCTTCATATCCACTCCTAGCACACCATTGCTCTCCTAAATGAAAAACAAACTGAAACCTCACGTGTCAATTCAGTGACTATTTACGGTATAGCTATTGATTGTAGTGGGAAATGCAATGATGTGTTGGCATAGCCTGTTCTGTCCTGGAGCAGTGTTGTGCAGCAGGAAGCGGATGTATAACTATGCTTTAATGTGGACCCCAAATGCAGGTCTTTTCTGCAAATAGGCATTTTGGCAGAACTCGCACAGGGCCATGCAGCTTTGCAAGCCTCTGTCCTTTCTCTCTCCAGGCTCTCTTTTGACTGCATCGGAGTGTTTTTGTGGAGTAAAGTCTCTAGATAAACAATCCTTCATGTGCATGATGCTTTAGAGTGTACTGAGAACAGGCCTGGGATCCTCATACAAGTTTTGTGATGTAGGCAGGGCACTCGTTATCCCCACTTCACAGATGGAAGGGGTTCGGGTGTTAAGTGATAGTGATGATTGCGCAGCTGGTGGGAGAACTGTGACTGAGGTCCAGGTCTTTGAAGCCCGGTCTGGCGACACTGCCACTGTGCCACCCTGCTCGCCCCTACCTGCATGACTCTCAGAGAGGGGTTAAGGTCTGCCTTTACCTTAGCATATACCTCAGTGCTGCAAGGCAGTTAATGCAGAGAGAAGCACGGCATGTGGGGCTTCATCTGCATTGTCTGCGATTATTTCCACAGACAAAAAGAGAAGGGGAGGTTCTTTCCTCCACTCCGACCCCCAAAGCTTCCCTATGGCTTATAGCTCTCCCCTGAGCAAATTGGCAGAGGGCCACGAGGACAGAGTAAAAATGGCTTTGAGAGGAGGCCCACATCTCCAGGGCCTAAAAAGAGATCAGAGATCGGCAGTCAAGCCCTCCCAGCCGGGCCAGAACAGTCTATTCAACAAGTGGTGCTAGGAGAACTGGATATCCATAGCCAAAAGAAAGAAAGAGGACCCCTATCTCAATACAAAACCCTATACAATCCCTATACAAAAATTTACTCAGAATGGCTCAAGGACTTAAATATAAAAGAAACAACCATAAAACTCCTAGAAGAAAATGTAGGAAACCATCTTCAAAATCTTGTGGTAGGCGGTAGTTTCTTAAACCTTATATCCAAAGCGTGAGCAACAAAAGAAAAAATAAATAAATGGGACCTCCTCAATATTAAACACTTTTGCACCTCAAAGGACTTTGTCAAAAGGGTGAAAAGCCAGCTGACTCAATGGGAGAAAATAATTGGCAATCACATATCCGATAAGGGCTTAATATCCATGATATACAAAGAGATCATACAACTCAACAATAAAAAGACAAACTACTCAATTAAAAAATGGATAACAGACTTGAAAAGACAACTGTCCAAAGAAGAAATACAAATGGCAAAGAAACACATGAAAAAATGTTCAATACCACTAGCAATTAGGAAAATGGAAATCAAAACTACAATGAGATATCATTTCATACCTATTAGGCTGGGGATTATTAAAAAATCAGAAAACTAAATGTTGGAGAGGATGTGGAGAGATAGGAATGCTTATTCATTGTTGGTGGGAATGTAGACTTGTACAGCCGCTGTGGAGGACTGTTTGGCAATTCGTAAAGAATTGTGATCCTGCAATACCACTACTGGGTATATATCCAGAAGAAATGAGAGAGTGACACAAATAGACATGTACACACCAATGTTTATAGCAGCATTATTCACGAAAGCCAAAAGTTGAAAACAACCTCTGTGTCCATCAACTGATAAATGGATAAACAAATTGTGGTGTATACACACGATGGCATATTAGGCAGCAATAAGAAGAAATGAAGTCATGCAGCATATGACAACATGGATGAACCTGGAGGACATTATGTTGTGTGAAGCAAGCCAGACACAAAAGGACAAATACTGTATGATTGCACTATTATGAACTAAATATATTGTGTAAACTCATGAAGTTAATAATTAGAATATAAGTCACAAGAAAATAGAATGTGGTTAGAGAATGGAAAGCTGAAGTTTAATCTGTGCAGAATTGGTAAAGAAGTTGTTTGTAAATTTTTGGAAATAAATAGAAATGGTGAAAGTGTTTGTAACTAGCAGTGCTATTGTATTGACAATTGTATGACAGTGGTTGAAAGGGAAAGTCTAAGGTCATGTATATTACTGGAAGGAAAGCTAAATACTGTAACATGGGACTGTATAATATAGTAAAACCTCATGTAAAGCATGAATAAGACTGTTTTTACAAAACATAAATACAAATATACTAGAGAGAAGGAAAAAGAATAGCAGCTATGTCCAGCAGGGGAAGTTTAGAGAGACTGAGAGGTGGTGAGTTTTGTTTATTTTTTGTTTATTATAATAAACTGGAATAACGAAAGTGCTCCAAGAATGATTGAAGTAATGAATGCACAAATAAATTATTATACCGAATACCATTGATTGTACACTTTGGACAGATTTATGCTTTAATGTTATGTATCAATAAAATTGATTTGTTGAAAAGAGAGAGAGAGAGAGAGATCAGTGGTTAGAAGGGAATACACAATTAAATATCATCATGCTTGTGTTCATCAGCCAAAAGGGGTACTGATGCAAAGTACCAGAAATCTGTTGCCTTTTATAAAGGGAATTTATTTGGGGTAGAAGCTTATAGTCACAAGGCCCTAAAGAGTCCAACTCAAGGTACCATAGAGGTACTTTCTCACCCAGTCTGTTGCCACATGTTAACGCAGATGGCCGACAACATCTGTGAGAGTTCAGCCTTCCTCTTCCCTTTTAAGGCTCCGTGGTTCCAGCTTCTTCCCATCTCCACTACGCGCTGGCATAGGGCTCATCTCTTCCCAGGGCTTGTTTTTTTCTGGGCTCAGCTGCTCTGTTTTCTTCACAAGTTCAGCCTTAAACTATCAGGTGAATGGCTCAGCTCTCTTCTCAGGGCCTCTGCCATGGCTATGGAGCTGTCTCTCTTCCTCTGTGTATCTTCTCTCTGTGTGTCTACTTCCATGTGAGAGTCTGTTTTATCAGCCCACCAAGGGAGCTGGGACTCAACGCTGAGTTGCACTCTAATACATGGTTGAATCAAAGCCCTAATCTTGATTTAATAAACTAAAAGTGAAACCTCTGAATTTAATACAATCAAAGGAGTATCATGCCCAGAGGCACAGACCAGTTTACAAACATAATATCTCTTTTTGGAATTCATAAATAATATCCAACTGCCACAATGCCTTTTACAGATACTGTTAAATCTTCAAAACAATCCTTAGAGGTAAGTGCTTTCTCCTTCACCTTGACACAGCAATGACTAATAGCCTTGATTTAATCCTAGAATCATCTGGCATCAATGCCCAGACTCTTTCCTTTAGACTTTGGACAGGTCCTGAAGGAAAGCCTCTGCTGGTGGAAATGGAATATCCACTGTGATCCTGGGATCTGTTTAAGTTATGATTATTCAACCTCGGCACTATAGACATAATTCTTAGTTGTGGGGGGCTGACCTGTGCATTGTAGGATGTTTAGCAGCATCCCCGGCCTCTACGCACTAGAAGACAATGAAAAAATTTCTCTCTCTCTCTCTCTCTAACTCTCTCTCTCTCTCTAACTCTCTCTCTCTCTAACTCTCTATCTCTAACTCTCTCTCTCTCTCTCTCTCTCTCTCTCTCTCTCTCTCTCTCATCTCTATCTCTATCTATCTCTATCTCTATCTCTATCTTCAGACATTCTCAAATATCGCATGGGGGGCAAAATCACCCCTGACTGAGCACCACTGAGTTAGAGATGCGTAGAATGTTTCCAATAAGCAACTTTATCAGTGTATTTGACCAGGAAAATGGTAACCAGTGGAAGGCAGTAGGACTAAGGAGATGGTGACATTGACAGGAATGGCTTGAACTGCAGCTGTGGAGTATAAAGATTTTCCTGGGGGATCCTTTATTACTAAAGGCTTCATACACAAAGATGATGTACAGCAAAGAGAAGATTTTACATTACATAGGCGTCCCAGATGTGACTTACCGAACATGTTTGTGATTTCTTCTCCTTGGATCCTGTGACGTATCCTGTAAAAATAAACTGTCAGGAAGACAAAAGGTGTAAATTAACGGGCAATGTGTTGACCACCTTCCCGTATAGTTTCTTTTGAATTCACAAACCTGAATCCTACCTCAGCATTAGAAGGGAAGGAGAGTAGGAATAAATACATGCCTGTCACTGAATGCAGGCTCCCTACTAGGGTCGGCTAGAGAGGCAGCTTCCTGCTTCAGGTCTAGAACGTGCCTCCCCGGTGCTTGGCCCAGCTGGCCTTCAGAAAGACAAGGGTGCCTGGGCTCTGGGCCTGGCAGTCGGGGGTGAGCTGGCATACTGTCTGCTCTGAGCAGGCAGAGGGAGAGTTTCTCAGAGCAGAACCCTCAAAAGGCTGAGGTGGGGGCTGGAATCTAGTGTGGTTAGCAAGAGTATAAAGAGCCTAGTACCACCCCAGGGAAGTGAGAGCTTTGCCTTCCAAAGTGGAACCACGTCACTTTCCTAATGTTCTGGGGTTGGGAAACCCTCCTGTGGGAAACAGTGTTGGACCTTGGAGACCTCTGGGTTTTGACTTCCTAGGACCTCAAGGTGACGATGCAGAGAGCTGAAAGTTGCCTGTGCTACCACTGTCTACTTCACTCCCCACTTTGTCTATCAGCTCTACCTCCAAGCTGCTCTCAAAGCTGCCCATCTCTTTGCATTCCCACTGCTGCCCTGCTAGTCCAGGGTATCATTTCCTCTCCTTCCCCTGGATTATCACAGCCCGCTCCCAATTCATTCTCCCAGGTGTGCTCTTATCCTTGAATTCATTTCCTGCTCAGAAAACAGAATATTTAAAAAGTAACAAGTCTTTCATTATTATTATCCTCTTTAAAAATGTCAGTGGCTTTCCCTTGCTCTCATATTAAAGTCACATTCTTAATATGACCACAAAGGCTGGCACGATGCAGTTCCCGCCTAAATTTTTTACCTCATTCTATGGCACGGTCATAGACTTATTGGTCTTCTTTCAGTTGCTCGCTCCCATGTCAACCCTTTGCTCATGCTCTGCCTTCTGGCATGCTTTCTTTCTACTTCACTCAACAAACACCTATGCATAAAACATTCCCTTGACCTCCAGGCCATGTAAGTTCCCCAGTAAGCCCTACGCATGGCACCTGAAACCGCTATCTTAACACAATTAGCCCACTTAGTGTAATAACATATCTAAAGTTACTTTTACTTTTTCGTAATAAATTGCCTCCCCATTAAATGGCAAATCCCCTCAGAACAATCCATCACTTCTCTCAAAGAGGGTCTTATTTCCCAGAATTCCCAGCAGCTAGGACACTACCCAAGACATCATATTTGCTAAGTCAATACCTATACAACGAGAAGCAGAAGTTTGAAAAAGCATGATGTTAGAGCTCATTATAATTCATGCATGCTAATCACTCGGGGGAAATTCTGTTATGAAATGGAGGAAGCCAGGATTTGGTATATTTGAATTTTGATAGTGAGGCATGTGTACTTTGAAAATCACATTCAGTATTATCATCCATTTGGTTATTGACCAATAGATTCATTCATTCATGCACACTCTGTGTCAAGCACAGTTCTAGGTTCTGATACTACATCAGCGACTAAGACAATATACTTGCCCTCTTGGGCACATGCATCCTAGTAGGGGAAGCTCTAATGAGTCTACCCTTAAATACTATTGTAAAAGATAAGAAACCAGCTCTGTGGGGATTGGATGGAAGTAGAACTACACTAGGAGTTATATTTGTGGCTCTATTATTAACTGGATGAGTAACACTCTTAACACTCTCTGGGGCGAAGCATTAGATTGAACGATAGTATTCTTAAAATTCTCCTTAAGCTATGAGAGTCTGTGATTCTGAGTGCTAGCTAGATATGCTTAAGTCATTAATGTCTCTCAAACTCAGTTTCCTAACTTGCAAAGGGGAAATTAAGATATTTGCCCAGATTGATAGTGGGAAGCAAATGACTTCCTATTCACGCAAGGTCTCTGGAAACATTTAAGCATTGTACACCTAGATTGTCCACAGTGATTGCATGCCCAAATGGAGTCGTTTCTTTTGCCATGGAGGGGGTTGACTTTTTGGCCTCCTGAGGGAACCATAGTCATAGAATTCATTAGCCCAGAACTTGAGTCCTTTTGAACCAGTCTTATAGCAACTTCCCAAAAGCTCTTAAATGACAGTACTCACAATAAATGCTCCCCAGAACGGGTATCCTACGAAGAACACGAGGGGGAAGACGTGGAAGAATTTGGCGTAATTAAATGCAAATATAGCTCCGATGCCCGCAATGATCAGAGCAAGCAGAATCTGGACAGTCTGTGAGGAGAGAAAGGGTAGATGAGATCACAAGGGCCTAGCCTCGTCGTGCTGCCTCGGGTCCCTCAGGCTTGCACTTTCAGGCCCCTCTTTCCTTCCATAAGAATGCCTTTTGCAACTGCTCTCAGACTGTCAGGGGCTCAGTTCAAGCACCTCTTCCCTCCCCTAGCTCCTGATTGTGCATGCCTGGGCCCTTCAGGTTCGAATCCTTCACTCATCATCTCTTGCTATTTACTAATCTCCTTGGTATTACCAAATTATTTATCCTGCATCAGAGATAGATTTGAATACATGTCTGGCTCTACGCTGAGATCGTAAGCTTCTGGAGGACGGTGGCTGCAAACTGTTCACCTTTACTTTTCCCTTTGCAACACCAGCACCCTATTATTATTCCCCCACTCCTGTCACCCCGACTCTGTATGTACACATTCAATATATGCTTGTGGATTGAGGATCAGCACAGTTCTCTAAAAATT
Source organism: Tolypeutes matacus (assembly GCA_026826555.1). Classification (NCBI taxonomy): domain Eukaryota; kingdom Metazoa; phylum Chordata; class Mammalia; order Cingulata; family Chlamyphoridae; genus Tolypeutes; species Tolypeutes matacus. Next base: position 1,609,893 of record JAKSZT010053991.1, on the reverse strand, counting down.
CATGAAGTTCACTGACAGAGTGCGGAAGCTGGGGTAAGGCTGTGTCTCATCTCATCTCATCTTCATCCAAGGGCCTGATGAAGCATTCCAGTAACCTGGTGGCTTTACCACCCTGCCAGGAGTCTCTGTGGAGACAAGCACCATGGTGGCCAAGGGGTGGGTGAGGGAGTCAGTGGATCTTCTCAGGGCAAAACTTTTTCTCTAGCATTCTGAGTTTTGTTCTCAGGCTACAAAACTCTGTGGCACCACAGCACAAACAGGGATGTACTGGTATACTGAGGCTGGAGACTGTGTACAACATTCTTCCTGGCAGGTGCTTTTACAAGGGGATGGAGTTTTTGTGTGTCTATCATATGATTCACTATGGAACTTTGAAAATGGTTTTCAAAGAACTCTCAGTGCCTGCACTAGCACAAAGAGGGACATTGCTTTCTCCTTTAAGGTGGTCTTAGCTTCAAGGGAGGCACTGCCTTACCTCAGTGAGACATATGGAGGAATCATACCAGTTTTCTGCTTTTGCTCTGCTAGAATTCAAAGACTGTGCTAACTCCTCCCTGCAGAGCCCTGGGATCTCCCCAGGGTTTGAGGCCCTATTAATTAGTGTTAAATATTTGATTTCTTCAAGTTAAATAAGCCCTTAGAAGCATTTCTAAAACATGAGGTAAAGTGTGTATTGTAAACCGAACTTTTATCTCTGTCAGAATTTAGGGAAATGCTATTTTTAACTACATGTTGATTTTCCTACTGTTGATCTAATTTCTTGTACAAGCACAGACCTTACAAGTATTTATGATTAGTCATGAAGAATACTTAGCGGTTGAACTGTGAGGGGGGAAAAATGGAATCAACTCCCTCCTCATGCATAGTGGTGTTTCTTCAGACACATGGGGAGAAAACTTCCCTGTCCCCGCTACCCCCACCACCAAAGAGACCACAGATCGGAGAGGACTTACTGCCAAGACTTTTGGTTCTCCCTTCAGGAAATCCAGCAGAGTGATCTGAGGTCTGTAGGGAAATGCAGTCAATACGGTTTCCTGTGGTTGTATAGTGACGACCTGGGTCCCTCTTTCGACCTGGGTTGGTGACTCCATCATTCAATGGGAAAATTTTCTTTAGAGAATGAAAGGGTGAACATCACAGCCAAAATCATGGTCTGCCTCTCCATCAGTGTCAGATGGAGTGCTCAGCAGTGAGTCCTTAGCAATTACTCTGCTAGGAACTAGAACCACAGAATGGTAGTCATTGAGTCATAGAATCTTAGAATTCTAGAGCATCCCCAGCCCGCTGTCTTCCTGGTGAAGGATCCAGTTATCCAGAAGAGTTACCCTGTTGTCAACTTGTTTATAGGTGCTATACAGAAAAACAAATTTCAATACTTAATGTTCCTGAGGTAAAAACTAAAACTTTTTCAATATCGACTATGTTCCAGATATTTTGTTTGTTTGCTTGTTTTAAAATGTATTCACATTTAATTTTTTTTAACAATTCTAACTTGCTGAAACAGATACAGAGTGGTTAAGTTGCCCAAGGTCACATTCTAAGGGACAGGGGAAGGAGTCAAAACTCCATTTGTCTGTCTCGAAAATCTACATCATTTCTATTCAACCAGGCTTCTACCCTCTTTCAAAAGGAGCTTCCCACTGATAAATTATCTCACTAATTGTTTAACCATATTCCTTTCTAGTATAAAATATCTATAGTTAAAAAGGTATAAGACCACAACCAACAAGATGGCGGCAGAGTAAAGCACTCCTGGAGTCAGCTCGTGCTACAGGGCAGTTAGTCATTACCCAGAGCTATCTAAAGTACAGTTTGGGGGCTCCAGGAGACCAGAAGTACATCCTGCAACATCCTTGAAAGAATGGAAGGAGGAGACCGTGCATCTGCAGAGAAGATTCATAACTAGAGCACTCCACGCCCTGGAGGCCAGTGCTTATCCTCCACTGGTGGCATAAGCCACCTCGGGAGCTGTTCCGTGGCTGGAATTGGAAGCTCCACTTCCCCAAAACAAGGGAGGAAGAGACAGTTGGACACCAACTTCAGCTACCAATTAGTACCTTCAGCGGGTTAAAGTATAATCCTAAGAACAGCTAAACTTTGAACCTGTCCAAGCCAGAAAGAGGCCGGGAGCCACCATTTTGACTCCGCCCCCCGGCATGAGGGGAAGCGAGGCTAGCTCTGGTAGGGCCCAGCTTCTTTCACCCATATCGGCCTGTAGCCCTAGCCTAGGCTTCAGCCCCACCTCTGGCAGGGAGGAAGCTGGCAAGCCCTGCACCAGATTCTCTGGCTAACTGCAAGTGCATTTGGTGGGCAGAGACTGAATAGTCAGAAATCTACTGGAGCAACTGCAGTCATTTTGGATCCGCACAACATAGATTGCTGCCCACACCTGCAGCTCCATCCCCACCCCAGGCAAGGGAGAAAGGGGCATGAAGCTACATCAGTCTTTCTGGGCAACTACAGTCTAGGCCTGCATGAGTTGGATTATTACACACAGCTGTGGCTCTGTCCGTACCCCTGGCAAAGGAGAAAGTTGGGAGAAGCTTCACTGGTCCTGGGGGCAATGAGGGCAGCTTGAGGCTCCACAGCTTACAGTACCAACTACATCCTTAGCTCTTACTATGCAACCAGCAAGGAAGAAAGGACAAGAAAGCCCTAAACTAAAGAGAGAAACTTCACCCACAATAAAGACATCTAGCAAGCCAGATGCCAGAACACCAGCAAAAAATTGCAATCCATACCAAGAAACAGGAAGATATGGCCCAGTTAAAGGAACAAGATAAACCTCCAGATGACATAAAGGAGTTGAGACAACTAATCATAGATGTTCAAACAAATCTCCTTAATAAATTCAATGAGATAATGAAGAGATTAAGGATATTTAGAAGACATTGGATGAGCACAAAGGAGAATTTGAAAGCATAAATAGAAAAATAGCAGATCTTATGGGAATGAAATGCACAGTAAATGAAATAAAAAATTCACTGAAATCATATAATAGCAGATTTGAGGAGGCAGAAGAAAGGATTGGTGAGCTTGAAGAAATGGCTTCCAAAAGTGAACATACAAAAGAGCAGATGAAGAAAAGAATGAAAAAATTGAACAAGATCTCAGGGAACTAAATGACAGCAAGAGATGTGCAAACATATGTGTCATGGGTGTCCCAGAAAGAGAAGAGAAAGGAAAAGGGGCAGAAGGACTATATCCCTTATATGTTATCAATAAGATCAAGTGCCAATTTCTCATCAGAAACCATGGAGGCAAGACGAGAGTGGTATGATATATTTAAGATACTGTAAGAGAAACACTTCCAGTCAAGAATCTTATATCTGGCAAGATTGTCTTTCAAAAATGAGGGCAAGTTTAGAATTGGCACAGATAAACAGAAACTGAGAGAGTTCGTAACCAAGAGACTGGCTTTTCAGGAAATACTAAAGGGTGTGCTACAGTCTGAAAAGGAAAGACAGGAGAGAGAGGCTTGGAAGAGAGTCTAGAAATGAGGATTTTACCAGTAAAAGTAACTGAAAGTCTCAAAAGGGTGGTGAAAATAAAATTACAGATAAAACCCAAAGGTCAAAATGGGTGAAGTAAGAACTGCCTTTACAGTAAGAATGTTGAATGTTAATGGATTAAACTCCCCAATCAAAGGACACAGACTGGCAGAATGGATAAGAAAATATGAGCCACCTATATGCTGTCTGCAAGAGACTCACCTTAGACCCAAGGATACCAATAGACTGAAAGTTAAAGGCTGGAAAAAGATATTCCATGCATATGGTAACAACAACAAAAAAAGCCTGAGTAGCTATATTTATATCAGATAAAATGGGCTTCAATAGACATTAGTAATGCACAATCTAAGTAGGAAGTCAGGAAAAAAAATTCCATTTACAATAGTGACTAAAAGAATAAAATATTTAGGAATAAACTTAACCAATGATGTAAAGCCCATGTATTCAGAAAACTACAACTCATTGTTAAGAGAAATCAGAAAAGACCTAAATAATTGGAAGAAAATTCCAAGCTCATGGATTAATATCATTGAGGCGTCAATTCTACCCAAATTGACATACAGAGTCAAAACCTGATAAAAATTCCGCCAGCATTAAAAAAAAAAAAAAAATGGAAAACACAATTATCAAATTTATTTGGGAAGGGTAAGGGGTCCTGAATAGCCAGAAACATCTTAAAAAGGAAAAGCAAAGTTGAAGGACTCTCACTTCCAGACTTTAAATCATATTACCTAGCTACAATGGTAAAAACAGCATGGTACTGGCATAAAGACAGACACATAGAAACATGGAACCGAATTGATGGTTCAGAAACAGATCCTCATTATCTATGGTCAAGTGATTTTTGACAAGCCTGTCAAACCCACCCAGCTCGGGCAGAACAGTCCATTCAACAAGTGGTGCTGGGAGAACTGTGTATTCATAGGCAAAAGAAGGAAAGAGGACCCCTATCTCATACCTTATACAAAAATTAACTCAAAATGGATCAAAAACCTAAATATAAAAGCAAGAACCATAAAGCTTCTAGAAAAAAATGTAGGAAAACATCTTCAAGACCTGGTGGCAGGTAGTGGATTCTTAAAGGAGATAAGAGGAGGACTGAGATGGACTACTGATGTTTAATGTTTGTAGAAGTTTTAATTAACTTTACTGTAAAAGTGTGGAAATGTATAGAGTTGATGGTAGCACATTATAGTGAATAACAGCTGGTTTATAAATGGGAATGTGGCTGAAAATTGTAGTCTATGGATGTAAATGCTAACTGAAAGAAAGCTAGAGAATAATCTAGGGACTGACTGATGAGAATTGTGACGAAGGTACAGATGCAAGAGTGACCTTTGTGAGCTAGAGCAGATGTACATCACCGTTGCAAGGTGGTGGGAATGTGGAAAAGCATGGGAAAAATACAACTGGAGTAACTTATGAACTGTGGTTAACAGTAATGCAATATTCATGCATCTATGCCAAAGAGGTACTGTGTTGATAAGAGGGGAGTATGGGGAACATGTGCCAAATGTACGCTATGGACCTGGTAATAGTCTGAGGATATTATCTCATAATCTGTAACAAATATTCCACCATGGTGTGATGTTTTGATAGAGGGGTGTTTTATGGGAATTCTGCACATGTGCATGATTGTTTTGTAAGCTTACAACTTTTGTCATAAAATATATTTAACAAATAATAATAAGGGGGGTTGGGGGAAAAATACACCAAATGTAAGGTAAGGACTAGAATTAGTAGTAAGATTTTGACAATATTCTTTCATAATTTGTAACAAATGTCTCATAACAATGCAAGGTGTTGGTGGAGGGTTGATGCATCAGACCCCTGCATGATATTATGAGTGTTTGTTTTGTAAGTTCACAACTTTTACTATACACTTATTATTTATGTATGTTCATGTATAAATGATATAAAATAATAATAATAATAGGGTGGGTTGGGGGAAAATACTTTGGTTAGTGGTAATATTTTGAGGATGCTCTTTAATCATTAGTTTAAAATGTTTGATAACAATGCAAGATATTGGTGGTGGGGTGAGGTATGAGAGCCCTGTATGATGTTGTATATGTTTATTTTGTAAGTTCACAACAATCACTGTATACTTATAGTTTATGTATGTTTATGTATGAGTGATATACTTCAATAAATTTCTAAAAATAGGTATAAGACCAGTTAGAGTTGGCTGCTTTAATAGAGGACATTTTAAATTTAATAAAGAAAAATAATTTTGTTTTAGGTTTTCATGGTTTAAATTATACAAAGACTAATTAAAACAACCTTGCAGAGACAACATAAAATGATTTTTAAAATTTTGCTTTTCACATTAATCCTTATATTCCTATGTTTGTTACAATTTTAGTTATTCAATCATAAAGGCAACTTGTTTCACAAAGCCAATATATACAAAACTTATTTTGAATATTTTAGCAGGGTGTCACAGCTTTGACACTATTAACCTTTTAGGCACAATAATTCTTTGTTGTGGGGAGTTGCCCTCTGCGCCGTAGGATATGTAGCAGCATCCCTGGCCCCTGTCCACGAGATGCCAGTAGCACAGCACATCCCCAGTGGAGACACTCACAGCCTTGCCAGACATTGCCAAATGTGGGGGTGGTGAGTAAAATCAGTCCAGGTTAAGAACCGCTGATGTGTAGAAATAATCACAGAATGCCTGCTCCATTTCACTTTTTCCTGGTAGAATGCCTCTTTTTATTTCATACCCAGACTTCATAGAAGGTAAGCATTTCTCAATACAACATTTCTGCCAAGATTTATTCAGGTAGATTTTAATTTATGTATCTAAAGCAATGCAATAGTTTAAACAAAACACAATGTGGGGTAAGTCTACTTTTAGATTCTAAGCAAAACTGGTAAGAGAGGTTTGGAAAAGTATGCTGAGTGACAATAAAAGGGAAATTCATCCTGGGTAGCATTGAGCCTGGGGCCACATCCTACAGACAAGGTGCCGGTTTGTTACCAACCATTGTGATCGAATGGTGATCGAGGAATTACAATGTTTTAATCATTTTTCAACCTACCATGTGAGTTTATTATTTACATATGGACATTTTACTGCCTTTCATTTCTATTTTAGGAAATCAGATGGGAGTCTGGGTTGACTAGTAACATATTAAAATCCTTTTCTTTAAAATGATGGAAAAGAGCCATCTTCATGCATAACTCCTGCATTTTAGAAATGAATTACTGATGTTAAGTGGGAGAACCTTATAATTCCACCTGCTTTAGATATTTCCAAATGCACCTCATTTTATCTTTTCAACTAGGTTATAGTTGCCAGCCTCTAGATTTCCCCCTGCTTTTGACTTCTAAGCTCCTCAAAGATGGAACCTCTACTATCTCAGTTAAACTCAGTCCAGAAGGCAGGAGCCACAGAGAGGAGAAATGGCCGAGTTCTTATGGACCTATGCCTCATGCAGAATGAGACTCTTTGAGTAGAAATGGTGTTTCCTCTTCCTTTCAACTTTCACCCTTCCTCGAGTTTGACTACTGACTTTGAGCACGTAGTATGTGCCAACGCTGCTCTAAAATGAGATATTTGCTACCTCGTTAAATTCAGCCTTCAGCAGGTATTACCATGTCATCTTCCCAACAACCCTGGAAGGTGGGTACTATTATCATCCCCATATTAAAGATGAAGAAACCAAGGCCACAGTCACTGCTGGACAGTAGACCATTACATTTGCGGTTATTAATTGCAGAGCAATAGGAAATTAATACCTACAGGATTAGAGCGTGGAACCTCTAATGGCTTAAAACAACACGTCTTTATTCCTGAGAGTTTCTGTGGATCAGGAATCGAGATACAGTTTAGCAGGGTCCTCTGCTTTGGGTCTCCCAAGGCCACAATTAAGGTGTTAGCCAGACTGAATTCTCACCTGGAAGCTTGACTGGGAAAGAACCCACTTCCAAGCACAATAGGGTTGTCGGCAGAATTTACCTCCTGGTGCCTGTATGACTAAGGACCCCAGGTTTCTGCTGGCTGGAGGCTGGAGGCTGCTCTCAGATCCTAGAGCTGCCCTCAGTTCTTTGCTTCCTCAACATGGCCACTCACTTCATCAGGCTAGCAAGGACGATCTCTCAGTACACATGGCTAAGATGACAGGGAGGACTGGACAGTTCGTGAGGAGGATCTGTTCAGTCACCGCTTCTGGGTTACCTTTATGGTGGGCTGTGTTTCTTTGGTCAAGAGTGAGACTTCAGAGTTCTAGTATGTGTGGTAAATATCTGCGTGGGCTTGGAATTCATAAAAATAATTTCAAACTGCCACACACATATTTCTTATCTCCCAGTTCTGGAGGCTAGAAGTCCAGACCAAGTGTTTGGCAGGACCACGCTTCCTCTGCAGTCTGTAGGGTTGTGGCAGTGGCTGGCAAGCCATGATGCTCCTTGGTTTGTGGCAAACTCTGTGTCTGCCTCTGTCTCGTGGCTGTCTGTCTGTCGACCACCGCCCTGTCCAAATTTCCTCTGCCTGTTAAGACACCACTCATATTGGATTAGGGCCCAGCTGAATCCAATTTTGTCTCATCTTAACTAATAACATCTTCAAAGATCCTATTTACAAATATGTTCATATTCACAGGACTAGGGGGTAAGAATTGAATATGTATTTGGGGGGAACACAATCTGATCCATAGCACTCACCCTCTTTATTCTGGTGATTATTGTGTCAGGATGAACGTGACCTGCTTTTCTCTTAACAACATATATCTTTTCTGTTTGATTTAGAAGCCCAGAGATTTTGCATCTATGTTATTTTCTTCCATGTTTAATTAGTGGTAACCATTCCTGGCATGTCTGGGAATGTTTCCACATTTGGCCACAAGTAAAAACTTTTGCCCTTTCAGGTACATGAGAATAGCAGACTGATAACTAGTCACCAAAATCCTTCTCCCACTTTCCATCGTCATAGACGTGCTGGGCACACAGCTGGCCTGCTAGGCCCCATTTCCTACCTTCTCAGTGCTTATGTGTGGCCGTATGGTAAATTCTAGCCAACGGGATGTGAGTGCAAGTGATGCGTGCTTAGATGGGAGAGAGGATCATGATTAATTATGATAGTTGAACCCAGATATTTAATAAACTCAAATTATACTGTCATCTATATCTTTTTATTTTTATTTATTTTTTTTTTAATTTTTTATTTTTATTATTATTATTGTTTTATTTTGAAAAAAGCTTTAGATTACATAAATGCTACATCCAAACTTTAGGGAATTCCCATATAGTCCATCCCCTCCCCTTCCCATACTTTCCCCCATTAACAGCATCTTTCACTAGAGCGATATATTTGTTACAATTGATGAACACATATTGAAACATTGCTACTAACCATGGTCTATAGTTTACATTAGAGTTTACACTTTCAATAGCACAATTTTTTAGGTTTTGACAAAATGTATAATGACCTGTATCCATCATTGCAGTGTCAAGCAGAACAATTCCAATGGCCTAAAAATGTCCCCATGTTACACATATTCTTTCCTCTCCCTCCCCTCAGAACCACTGGTGACCACTGTCTTTATATCAATGTTACAAGTTCTTTCATGCTAGAATAATATAAATGCCTTACCTTTGCATTTTTTGAGATATAAGTTATAGATTTACAGTTAAATATATAATTCACTTAGTCCTCAAAAAGAATTGATACTTACATATGGATAAAATATTGATTTCTAACAAAAATGAGAACTCCTGATATTTTTAAAGTGTTCTTGCGACCCCTAACATTTAAACATTTAAACAACACGGTGTGAAAATAGTACAGAAGCAGGACCTGCAGAGACAGCATGGCACAGCCGGCTCACACTAGCGGCAAAGGGCAGCACAAACGTACACGCTGCCTCTCCTTCTCCCTTACACATGTGTGACTGGATCAATCACTTTCTGTTCAGTTTGCCCAGAGAAGTTTATAAACTTTACAGCCATTTCAGGAGAATGACTGATAACATTTTACTGGCCTGGGCTTTTGGTAATTATTTGTAAGGGAAATAAAATGACTCATACCAAAAACAAGTACAAAACAAAACCAAACAAAGACTTTTTTTTCTTTTTTTTTTTTCCTTAAGTTTGACTGTCTCCAAGATGGCCGAGATTTCAGGAATGTCTAATCACCCTTTGCCATTATCTTCTGAGGCCAAGAGTTACTCATATCCATGACTCTGAAGAACTCTTTTTGACATACTGGATATGATCTTGTGACTGAGACAGGAAAAATGCATTCTGGAAAAGATAAAATTTGTTTGCACTTCTTTAACTCATTTTGGAGGCCGTTTTGATATATATTTAAAATGCCTTTCCCTCAAATTTTTGTATGGTAATAGCCCTTTCAGCTATTACCATAACATATAATTGCACCAATATTAGTTCAAAAAATGCCATTCTTAGTCTGCTATTTTTTTCCTTTTCCTGATAAATTGTCATTGAATCATAATTCATCCAATTCCTTTAATTGATTCAACAATGTGCTGCTAGGGCTTTTAGGGAAACCAAAAAACTATTTTAAAATGATAATATTACGAGCTAAGAGGAAGTAAGGAAGAATACAAAAAAGTATAAACAAAATATAAATGTCTTAGTAAACTCTCATCACATTAGCTGGGGTGCTTTGCTATGGAGGCTCCCAGGAGGCAGTGACTGTTTCATGACAAGAGTGAGGAATACAAGTTCTGGCAGCCCATTAGTCTATAGCAGTAATTCTCCATGGGACTTCGGGCAAGCCTTGGTTTCCTCATGAGATAAGATAAGGCAAACTAGCTTCATATTCAGTGCTTCTCTAACTGGTCTGCCCAGCAGGCACCAGCTGAGCCTGGCCCATTTATTGAAATCTTTGTATGCTCTAAAAGGCACATAGATCTTAGAGGACAAGTGACTCCTCTTCCTGCCACTTCTTGTGTCTGTATCACCATAGGCCTTGAGGATAATCCCAGGCCTCGGGACCCAGCAAGTGCCATGCGATTTGCCAGCGTACTCACCCCTGGGCTATTGGAGTTGACCTGAGTCCACCACAGCACAGAAGCGTACACAGCAAGGAAGAGTTCCAGCACAACGAAGATGAGCATGACTACCAGCACTCCCTAGAAGCAGGACAGGGACGGTTGGGGCGCGAGACAAGCCAGCGCTTGAGACTGGCTGGGAGGAGACGGGGAGATGAAGGCCCCAGCAATGGAGAATAAGGGGCTGAGAAAATTGTTTAGTCCCCTTTTCTGCTTTCTGTTTGGCATCTCTTATCAGAAGGGAAATGAGCTGTGAACCTTGGTGTCCCCACGTATTTTGTTCATTTTAATATTCTGAGATAAGGGTAGCATGTCCTTTGTTTCTGATTGGATTTTTTTAGTATTTTCTTTTTGTCTTTTATTTTTTAAAAATTATCATTATAGTGTTTCTAGATATAAATTCCGCAAACGGGGGGGGCCCCCGCTCCCCGCCCACACCGGGCTCATTGCGTTCCTTCAGTCTGAAATTTCCTTTTTTTTTTTTAAGTGTTTTGTTTTTTTTTTTTTTAAGATATTTAGATTACATAAATGTTACATAAAAATATAGGGGATTCCCACGTGCCCCGTTTCCTACACCTCCCACATTTTCCCACATTAACAACATCTTTCATTAGTGTGGTACATTTGTTACAATTGATGAAAACATTTTAGAGCATTGTTGCTAAGCATGGATTATAGTTTACTTTGTAGTTTATACTCTCTCCCACACAATTTTGTATGTTATGGCAAGATATGTAATGGCCCTCTTATCTTTCTTTAAATTCTGAATTTTTTTTTTTTTTCTGACTTCCTCTAGGCATTCAGACCAACGGGACTAGACATTGCTGAAAAAGCAGGGACTATGCAAAAAGGATGTGCTGAGATTTCACATGACAGGATATTCAGTCTGAAGCTACTTACTGTTAGACTGACACCAGCCAGGAGACAGTCCTTGATTTCATATATTGAGTAATAATACTCTGAATAAGGCAAAGCCGATAGAGAGTCATTTTCGGAGTCACACTGTCGAGAGGCAGGCCCCAGGGCACCCAGGCTGCAGGCGAGGAGGATGAGGCCTGCTCCTGCGACAACTGAGCTCACAGCGTTGGCGGCCAGGCTGCTCAGGGCCTGCAAGAGAAACCGGCATTGGGCTCTCATCTCAGAGGCAGCAGGAGCTGCTCCTGCCTCTCTGTCCCCTGCACTGCAGTGGTGCTTCCCGGCTCTGTTTTCCGCTCTACGTTGTGTGCCTTTGGGGGTCACAGATTGTGTTTTGTTCATTTCGTTATCCCTCCTCACTCTCTATTATGTTGCCTGATATAATTGGCCAGTATTTGTTGCTTGAGAGAATGCACGGATGCTTTCTTCTTAGGAAGAGGGGTGCTGTCTCCTGACTCTCTGCCCTGGGTGGGGACCCCAGACAAGCAAATGCCTTCAATTTCCTTCAACGGCCGGGCCAAAGGCAGAGGCATATGGGCTTAGATCCTGTGTCTCTCTGCTTCATTCTCTCTGAAGCAAGGAATCATCAGACCATAGCTGCTCCCCTACAAAGGGCCAGGGTGGGGAGGGCAGGAAGCCGCTGAGACCTTTGCTCTTTTCCATGGCAACCTTTCCCTCTGCCCTTGCCACGCACCCACCAGCTGACTTAGGAAAAGCCACATCCTGACTCAAGGAGCTCCCACATGGTCAGCTACGGATGAGGACACACAGAGGGTGTATACGCCCCAACAGTCTCAACCTTGGGACTGGGGTACTGGGTATAGAAGAGTTCCCAGTATAGGAGGCAGCACTGGAGTCAGAGCTCTGGACTCGGAAGCAGGAAACCTGGACTCCAGTGCTAGCTCTATCACCCACCCCGTCGGTGAACCCGGACAAGTTGCTTCCTATTCTGAGTGTCTGTTTTGTCATTTATAAAATGTGTCAGATGAATGTGCTGATCTCTGAGGTGGCTTCCCAAATGCCCTGAATACACAGCAAGCAAAACGTAGGCTTGGGCTGACCTGACAGCCATGTAAGCCCCACATGTGGGACATATGACGGCATGTGGGCTCCGTTGCCCGTGTGGCAGTTCTGGGAAGAGGTGCTGCCCTGTCCCATTCAAGCTGCTCTTCTTTGGGGGACTTACCAGTTGGAGCTGTGTGGCCACAGAGCCAAGGGAGAAGAGGGCAGCGCACTCATCCTTCCCAGATACACAGTATCCTCTAGTGATGCTCAAACAGAGAGGAGCATGTGTTGGGAACCTGGCACAGAGCCTGGCACTTCAATGGCTTTGTAAAAAACTCATTGTATCCTGAGAGAGCCTTTTTCCCCAAAATATAGACTAGGACCTGGAAGAAGGTATGGGGAATGTGGTTCTCGAAAGCCTGATCCTTCATAGGTAGGTCATTCAACTTTCCCATCTTACTTCTGCTTTTTCTCTGAAGCTGCTCCTTCTTTATGTAAGATTGGGTTTCCTAGGAGGGACCAAAGACTTTAGACTCTGGAAGCCTTTAGTACAAGAGAACAATTTTAAGTTTGTGAAGAAGTCAAGGGAGATATTGGAGTGGCCTGAGCAGAACCACCTCTGCCTTCAGCACGGCCATCAGTGCTGGCATCACAGACTTGACACCCCTTCCCCCACTCCTGCCCACATGCTCTCTAGAGTCTAGACACCTTTACAGACAGGAATAAACTTGCAATTGCTCATACTTTGATCTAAGTTTTTCTTGGAAACCCCAGTTATCAAGGATAGGTCTTTGAATGGAGACAGTCTCCAACCCAAAAGAAGATGCCAGCATTCTCTTCTGGGCAGGACATGGGGAAGGGGGATGAGTGCCTCTCCCCTTCCCCACTTGCTGTTTAGCTGGTTGAGGTTTACCTTGGACTTAGACAGTAGAGATGTTAAAATACAGCATGAATTCTTTTCAATTTGTTACCTTAGCCCCTGAATAGAGTGGCCAATGATCTCAGTTTTTCTGGGACTGAGAGTTCTCCCAGGATATGAAATTTCAGTGCTAAAACCGAGGCAGTCCTGGGAAAACCAAGGCAGTTGGTTATACTACAAGTGAAGGGATAAAATTAGTGTGAGATCCCAAAACCCTAGGAAGAGGGACAAAAATAACCTCATTATGAGTCAAGATTTTATAGCAAAAGGATCTCTAGGCTCTAGCTAGGATGATTGGACCCTCTCCCCAATGGCCAAGGTAACAAGTTGTATAGAGCCCTTATATAGTTTTAAATTTCCACTATTTAAGCAACTGAGGCTTGGAATATGATACAGGACCATCTTGTGGGAGAGAAAGCATTGGTCTAGAAGGCAAGAAATTTGGGTTCTCTTCCTGGTTCTGCCATGGGCCAGCTGGGAGAACTAGCCTCATTTCCCTAAACTGGAAAATGCAGATTTTGAACTAGAAGAATAAACTCTGGGATTCCTTCAATTCCTTCCAGCTAAGGTTTAAATGTTTTCATACTTACAAAGGGGTTGGTTGATTTTCTCCCAGAGATAATTGAGAGGAATCCAGTAAGCGCAAACTGCTCAAAAAATAAAGAAATGGTCAGTTCATTTGACTTGTGGAACTATGAACCCCATGTTACTGTTAATCACTCCATTAAGTATTATTAGAAAACATTTAGGGAGAAAACTCTGCAGGAATGATGTGGGGCCCTATTGACAGAGAGGGCCAAATTCTGCCCTCAGAGTGCTCATACTGACTTTGAAGACTAGGCAGATACACACCAGGAGCTGGATTTATGTTGGAAATCGCTGGTTGCTGAGAACGCCTGGGGAGAAGACGTACATGAGAGGGAGGGTGTTACTAAATTACAGGGTACATAGAGAAGAGGGTGAGACAGACCAGTGACTCTGAGGGACAGAAAGATGGAAGGAGCCAACAGAGGTGCTTGAGAAAGGGGCTTTGATATGGACAAGGTGCAGAAACTTATGGGCTTCGAGCCATTGGTGTAGGGGGCCTGAACCAGACTGGGTGTTGAAGGAAGTGGAAAGGGCAGGCTCAGATGTGCAGAGTCTTATATCATAAAGCCCCAGAAGTCAGTATTCGATCCCAGTGGTGGTAAGGATCCAGCTTGTGGTGGGAAGCTGTTCTGAGAAGCTGAAATACTGGTTAGATTTGTGATTTGGGTGTTAAATAGTCATTGGCAAAGAGAGTCCAGTGTTCCAAACTTGAGCTAACTCTAGAATTCATAAGGGAATTCAGTGCTGCCAACCACTGTTTAGATAGAGAATGCAAGGAAGAGTTATATTTTGGGGGCAGAAGCAGGACCACTATGTGTAACTTCACTGTTTGTGTCTACCCAGAGGTAGTGTCTTCGTATAATTCATTGCCAGAATGGGTGATTTTTCTCCTTTGTACAGGCTACACATGGGAAAGAAGTGGTTCTTAAGGGGAGATGTGAGATGGCCCGGGCTACTACCCTCACCTCAAAATATCCACTGAGCCTTTCTTCATGAGCTTTTAGATGGAAGGGAGCAAAAAAAGTTTACTGAATGCTTCCCATAAACCCTACCTTTGCTAATCTCATTCTTTGCAAATATGTGGAATCTGCTATTTGACTCATTTTATTGTTTACAAATGTCACTCTCTATCTACCAATTGGAATATTCTTAATATAGAGGGAATTCATCGATCTTATTGAAGCCCCAAAGAGTGATGTGAACTTGAAAGCACTTTTCCAGAGGCATGCTAGATACAGCTATGAAAGAAATGCATCACTGGTGTGTCCATTGCATTACCTTTCTCTCTTGACTTCTGCCCCTACTAATTCCTCCCTGGGCTACTCATGAAGGAGGATGAATTTGTCCCTTTGCCTGCATGAGAAAGACGTGATGTGGGACGCTCAAAGGGAAAGTCTGAAGCCTTGTTCTTTTCCTGCCTCCCCACTGCTTGGGGATGGAGGAACTCCATGATCAAGCATCCAGTTAGCATTTATAAAGCAGGGGCCCTCTTGGAGATCACATTCTACTCACACACAGAGCTCCTAGAAATGGGTACCCAGTCATCAAAATGGTAGAAACTGCTGGGTTGAAGTGGGAAGAGTAGGGAGCAGAAACCAAAATGATGCCCAAGCTTGCAATCATCAGGCAAGACAGGATCTGGATAGTCTAGAAGACAAGAGGAGGGGAGTAAAGAGTCTGTAAGACCTGGTCTATTTCAACCGTATCCTCCCTTCTCCCCCCACCAGACAACTCAACTATTTTTACTGTCAGAAAAACCCCGTATTTTATAGGGATGAGCTATGGGACACTCCAAGTTTAAGGTCATAGAAATAAAGAGAAAACAGTAAACAAGGAATAAGAGGAATAGCCAGGGAGGAAGGAGGAAAATCAGAAGGGTGTCAAGTCTAGCCAGTCAAGTGAATAAAATGTTTCAAGAAAGAGAGAGCGATCAACTTTATCAAATGCTCCTGTTATTTCAGGAGAGTTGAGAACTGAGAATTGGAAATTGTGTTCAGCAATGGACCAAAAGGGACAAAAACCACTGGATATGATTCAGAAAAGTTTATGATTTCATTGCCTCTCTACCTTTTAGTGGAGTATTGGTGGAAAGGAGAGTAGTAGAATGGGCTGTTAGCCAATACTTATGATACAAACTCTAGTGGAGGGGGTGACAGTGATCTTGGAGTCAACATGTTCAAGGAATAAAGAAGAACGACTGAGGCAGCGGAAATGAATTATTTAGGAGGACCACATGAGATTCTAGAGTAGGAGTTTTTAGGGGTGATAGTGAAAAGGTGATCTGGAAATGTCAATAAGGAGCAAAGAGGATAACGACAAGGGTTGCAATGGAACAGTGGGTAGCTAGATTTCTGTTTGCACATTAGATGAAGGGGGATTTTAGGAAACAATTTGAGAATAAAGTAGATTATGCTGTTTTCTGACCATGAATTCCAGAGGGCAGAGTTGGTCAGATTTCCAAAGTTGGGACCAGGTAGGAGTTGGTTCTTAAAAAGGGATGTTCAGAATCTTATGGGGATTAGAATCCTAGATATGAGGGAAAGTGACCCAGGGCACTTGAGTGTCTAGTAGTGACTTATGTAAACAGGGATAAAAAGCACAATGAGATTAGTCTAGAGAGTCTCATCTCAAACGGTTTGAAAAATGAGCTCAGACTAAGACAATCTAGTTTAATCATATTGAGTAAAATCATATGGTTAGATACGAAATCTCCACTATACCAAAGACAAATGAGGAGAAACTTGATTTAGGGGCATGTAGGTGGAAAAGACCTGATGACTTTAGTTAGTTTACAGGAAGGCCTGAGGAGGATATAGTCTTTCCAGAAAGCTCCGCTTCATATCCTCATCATCCTGGATTCAGGTGGGAAATAATGAAAGATTTCCCATGTCCATTGTAGGTCTGTAGTCCAGATATGATTACCATGTATTCCCTCAGTATTCTTCCTATTACGAGATGAACTTACCCCAAGAACTGTGGCCTCCTTTTGCAGACCACTCTGCATTTTGTCCTCTTTTTGGGAGGTGTGTCCAGGTTTCTCTTTTTGGATGCCCTTTGGAGTGAAGATGTCAAAGGCCCCCTTGGTCTTGGGTTGTAAAAATAGCATGGTATGGATGATGCTGGAAGAGGCAGTAAACTCAGTTAGGAATCAGGGTTTGACTAAAAAGTATAAACTTCTCAGTGACCAGACTTTGTTGGAACTTATGAAGATGTTTCTCTTTTATCCAAGGGGCAGACTGTCCTGTAGGAATAAAATGAATGTGGGAAGCAATGGGAACCTCAGAAGGCTAGCATGTTGCACATTCCTCAACTGTTGACAGCAAGCATGTCACTGGGAGAAAACGGTACAAAATGTGGAGTCACACAATTAAGAGGCAAACAGTTCACACAGAATTTCCTTTGTGACCCTGAGTTTGTCTATCTGTCTGTCTGTCTCTCTCTCCAGTAGCCCCTACTCCCCACTTCCTTTTCCACCTTCCTCTGCCTCCACCTCACCTGTGTACATTTCCTTGTACATCTCCCAGGATTGCACATTTATACCACACCTGTACTTCTCAGTACTCTAACCTTTCCTTAATTTTCTTTCCATTAAGATATTGAGTGAATCCTATTCCACTTCCTTTTCCTATATAGGACCTTTCCCACCTAAGATGTTCCTCTTGCTTACATTGGCTTAATAATTATTAATTTGAACATTTATTTGAACTCCTGGTGAATTCCAGTCACTCAGGCAGACTACCTCTAATCCTTATAACAATTCTACAAGGTATATGCTGCAAAACCCATTTGAACATCAGAAACTCAGGACTAGTAAGTTCAAGGGGCTTTAGACACACAAAAGAGTAGACACACAAAGTACTTTAGCCTGACACAGAGGAAGGGCTTAGTAAGTAGTGGAAAATATAATTACTATTGTCTGTGTTTGCTTAACTGGTAAGTGCATAAACAGTGTTAACCTGGCTCAGAAACTTATAATATTTTCCTCTGTACTTGGTTCTCCCCATGCCCCCTTTCTTCCTTCCTAACATTGGCTTCCAGTGTAGACTTGGGAGCAAAACCATCTATTGTCCACCAGGTCAGCAGCACTTCTGGACCTCTGTAGTGTGAGAAGCAGGGCTCAGTCATTTGCAAACTCCCCAGATCTATTCTCAGCACAACATTCTCCATCCTGAGGACAACAGTTTAGATTAAGGCTTGCAATTATCTGAAGGTGTCAGAGTTCTGCTCCCTGATGCTTCACTTTGATGTCTTCGTGTCCTGGGAAGATTTCCAAGCCCTCCAGAGTGGAATGCATGGCAAAGACAGATTGGAAATGGCCCCTAGAATCTCATTATTAGTGGGTGAGATGGGAAAGAGCACTGGGGTGGGAGCCTGATGACTGGACATCTAGTTGCACATCTGAGCATGTATTGTAGAGTGTTCTGTGCTCACATTCCATTTCCACCAAGTACTACTAACCCCACTCTAGGTAAATTATTTTAGCCACCTCATAGTTCATGGTCAGGGTGAAATGAGGCTAAATGGATAATGGACTCAACATAGAGTGGGCACCTGATAAACATTTGATACAGATTAGTTATATCTAAAACCCATTGGTGTGCCAGCTCTGATATTTATTGACTGTTCACAGACAGGCTGTTTCCCCTCATTAATGCTTCCTGTAAAATAAGGATAATAATATTATCACAAAGGACTTTATGAGGGTTTGAATGAGGTGACATATGTGAGTGCCCCTCTGAGTTTTTCAGGCCCTCTAATACTCTGTAAATATCAGTGATCTCTATCTTATTTATACCAACTTGTTATATGTCTTTGTCACATTTCTCATGCTTTCTTGGCCTCAAGTCCCTTATCTGAAGAGTTATTAAAACTAAAGTTCTCCTTGTTAAGGAAGCTAATTTTCATTTCTTGGAATTTTGAAATCTGGGCAGAAGTATGGGTGAGGTCCATGAACCAGTAAGGGAATAGTATTGATACTGAATCCCTATAGTAGAGCTGGGGTGAGGATGTCATATTTGGTACCAGACTCTTCTGATGAGAATTCCAGCACATCTTTTAAGCCAGAGTAGAGAAAGCATCAGATTTGGAAAGAGTCTAGGTTTCAAAATCAAACAGTAGTTTCTGATAGAATAATAATAATTGCTAACATGTATTGAGCACTCACTATGTGTTAGGCAGTGTTTGAGGAGCTTTGTATGGAGTCTCATTTAATCACAAACAACTCTTAGAGGTAGGTGCTATTACGTGATTTCTGCAGATGAGAAAGTGAAGCTTGTATATGTAGCAAGTAGTGGAAGCAGGACTTGAACACAGGCAGTCTAATACCAGAGATTTTCTACATCTCCTGCAGGTTTGGAGATGGCCGTCCACTTATGCCTAATCCTTAGCCACTGCATCCCCTCTCCCTTATAGCTGAAGCCCACTGGCTGCCACTTATCAGCTCCTTCCCCATTCTCGGGAGCATTTCTGATCTTAGGCCATGTATGTACAGGATGTCTGTACAGAATTGTCCTCATGTTGTGATAACTTGGCCTCTGCCTTGCTCCTTATTGTGTGATAGCCCAAATCTGCCAACTGGACCCCTTTTTCCTTCCATTCTTAATAACCAGCTTCTCTACTTCTGGAGTCTTCCTGTATTTTTCAGTTCCCATATACAAGAACTACAGGAAATGCTTTATTCCAGCCTGAAGCTGCTACCTGGAAGCCTGGTGACAGCCCTAACTGCTACCATGCACTTTTAGTTGTTTATTATTAATATTAATATAAACATTTGTTAACTGTATAAGGGAACTGGAGTAATTGGGATTGACTTGTAAGGAGTAAAGAGAACTTTAAAGAATAAAGGAAGAGCAGATACAGGGAGCAGCCACCCAGGAATGAAAGAAGGTACCCAAGGGAAGAAAAAATCTGGAAAAGCCTTTCCCCCCACTGTGACAATAAGGCCAAGGTCCAGACTTCACTGGGGAAGGCATGGGTTTGTCTCCTTGGATGGCAGAGAAGTTTGCTGAGACTGTGCAGTCTCCCAAGGGGGTGTTAGGAAGCCATTCGTGGGTGGGTGCAGGTCCAGCAGCACTGCACTGAAGAGCCCCCCGAGGGGGTGCTGAGGAAGGCTGGTCAGGGGAGATGCCATGTGCTGCTGGCTAAGTAGTGCCACAGGGGCCAGGCCCTGGAGAAGCCACCCACACTGCAGGGGTGGGTCGCTGCAGAAGCAGCAGCTGCTGCAGGAGCCTGTCTCCAAGGGCATGCCAGGACCAGGAGGAGAAACTCCTTCCTACTCCAGGGTCCTCCAGCAACCTCTACTGGCCATATCCAAATTCACCATCACGTGAGCTACAAAGAGGAAATGGTTACAGGGTCCAGCTTCATTAAAGCAGAGCACAGAATAAGGGGTAGATTTGGATCTGTGAGGCAATACATTGATAACTAGTACCTGCAGATTTTACATGTAAGTCATTCTTTTGTTATTTTTTAATTATTTGTTTTGTTCAAAAGAGTGCATACTGTAGAAAATTCAATCGAGAAGGGAATAAAGTTTAAAGAAGACAGCACAAGAGTTCCTTAAATCCCACTTTTAATTGCAATAACTACCATTTCATATGCATCTTATAACAATTCTCCATAAACAGAGTCATTCTGCTCATGTCACTTGGAAATCTTCTTTTGTGCACTCAACATTATTCTGTGGACATCTTGACACTAATGAATACAGATAATAAAAAAATCCTAAATTTAAAAGCTGAATGATATATTCCAATGAATGAATGTTTCAGGATTCATTTAACCAGTCCCACATTCCTGGTTATTTAGATTGTTTCTATTTTGTTCCCATTCTGAACAGTGTCACCACGAACATCTTTGCACCTCTGTGGTGCTTCACCTGTTCATTTATTCCTCAGAATAATGTACAGAAGTGGATTTACTCATGACACTTACATTTTGATGCATATTTCTGCTTTTTAAGAGGAATTTGTTATGGCTAAAATTCTGGCTTCCCAAGAGGACTGATGCCATTATCTTTTCTAAACACCACAGTCTGAGAGACGCTCTGTCACCAAGTGGAGACAAACTTGGAGTACTTATTGACGCAGATTTAAAATACCCACGTTAGAGACAAATCACCCTGTAGGCCCACATCTCTGAAAACAGCACTTTTCTCTATAACAGAATCAAATAGAGTTCTGGGTCCTAATTTTTTGCACAGTTCTGCATTGAAACAGCAAATGGTAAATCTAGATAATGGCATAGAAGTGTCAGAGTGAATGACACTCCAGGGAAATGCAGAGAATTGTAGAAAATCACCACCTCAAAGCTTGAAAAAAACATAAGGATCATTTTACCCAAATGTCTTCTTTGGCAAATGAATAAATTGAGGTGCAGAGAGGGGAACTGACTCACTAATTCATGTGGATGGTCAGCAGCAGGCAGAATGAGAATCCGACTCCCCAGATGTCTGTCCACAGGCACATAATAGCCCCAAAAGTCATGAGCCAAGACGAGTTGCCTACCTGTTCTCCCAGCCAGTCCTGCGCATCGTGACTCGTGATCCAGCTCAACCCTGGTGAGCTCTCAGCCGGAACCTCCCACTGGCTGCTCTGGCCTGAGCAATCACGCTGCCCTGCTCTCCAACCTCGGACACTTCTGCCCCTTTCTCAGTGTAGGATTTATGATTGCCTTGGATACGAATTTCACTGTCCTTACAGATAGTTGGTGTTATGAAATGTGCCTCTCCTTCCTCTTTCTGATTTTGTGGTCTGGAAAAATGACACAAAATAGCAGTAAACATAAGAGAAAGCGCTATATTCAGAATAGGTTAGAATTCTTTCCCAACAATTGCTATGTGAAGTTAAAGTTGTCTTGTTCCTCTTAGTCTGAAATTTCTGATCTCTTTTGGGGATGGATAATGATAATTCCATGATGTGGCTTTTAAGAGAATTAAAGAGAAATGGTGTAAAAGACCTACAAAATGTAGACAGTCATTAAGCAATAACTCTTGGTAATGATATGTTCATTTTGAACTTGGGAGCAATTATTTCTATTCCCATTTCCCAGGCACTTGGCAAGCTAACAGCAGTCTATGGGAACGTGCTGCCTAATTTTTACTTCTGTTTCTTTCCTCTCAATTCTCTGCCTCTAGCTTCAAATCTTCTTAACTTTCTGCTCACGGAAGCCCAGGCACATTTTGGGAAGGAGGTTAGTGGACTGGAGTCGGAAGCAGAGCCACCAGAGCTCCCCAAAAGCTTATACTCTGGACAGCATTTGTTGCCAAGAACACCATTGCCATGTTCACTTTCCTCTTAAGTCTACTTGGAGAACAGCCTGTGCTCAGAAAGGGAGAGATCAGGATGGCCCTGGGAACGCCAGCCTGGATCAGCACATGGCAGTACCACATGCTTCTTATGGCCTCAATTTCCTGAAAGGTGGCGAGACTGCCCCTAAAAGAGGAGCAGATCAAACCACAGAGGTTTTAGAAACTTATGAATACTTGTAGAGAATTTCAGTCCAATCCTTTAGTTCTCCAAATGGGGCTGATATTGCTGAAGGAATCCTCCTGAGATCACACGTCACGTCAGTGCAAGAAGTTGCAATGGGATCCAAGTTTCTTGGTACCCAGTACTGGATAGTGTTGAGGCAACTCTACACTAGTTGGCTATTTCATCAATACCGTGGCCCCCATGACAATCATTGTCATTAAAGAAACTCTTCACAATCCAGACCTTCCTCTGGATCTACAGCCTGCTTTCCAAATTGCCAAAGAAGGGCCTTGGTCATCCGGGCATCAGTCATACCTCTTCTGAGCCTGAGAATGAATTTGTGGAAAAGTAAGTTAAATATACTATCAATTTCCTCATGTATAGAATGATAAAGATGTCTTCAGAGTTGTAAGAAGTAAGACAAATAACATAAAAGTGCCCCAAATAGAGTCTGACACATATTAACTGTTCAGGAAATCTGTATTCCTTGTCCAACATCATATTCCTTTTTTCTAGTAAAGTATATATTAGCCCTAGACAGATCTCTGGTCTCTAAACTTAGTCCTTCTACAGTTCCTCTAAATCCATCCTCCTGCCCATTGATTGGAATATTCTCAGCCCTTTTCAGAGGGTCCTGGTCCTTTAGACTGACCAGTGACTCATATAGTGCTATGTCTGCTTCAAGGGTGCAGTTTCGGGATTTCCCAGTTGCTCACCCTCCTCACCCCAAGCTGACCATGAAGCTAATAAAGAGCAAGTGAGAGGACTCTACTGACCTTCATGGAGGGTGCTGAGATTTGTTTTTTCTCTAGAAATAGGGTGTTACAGAGCTCAGGGAAGGAAACACTTGCCAGAGTTAGGGTGCAGAGTCTAACCTTCCAGGGAGAGAGCTTCCAGGTGCATCTCACCTCTCTTCGTTTAACTTTTTCCTTTTGATGATTGACTCCACTCATGAGATTTTCTCTTTGCTTCTTAAATCTCACATCATAACAACAGAACAAAAGCTAAAGGACATTTTTCCCAACCTCAACATTTCACAGGTGGGGATACTATACCCCAAGAGTTAAAGGTGGCAGGGGTGGTAGCTGCTTCCTGCAGTTTCCATCTCTATGATAATTTAGTGCTTTCTTTAGGCCTTTTCAGGCTTGTAATGCACATGTAGTAATTCTTTATATTAAATGCTCTCTGTTAAAATAACTTGGGAAGTTCCTGTATCCTGGCTGGTAAACTCAATTACTGAGAGGTTAAGTAACTTATTCCAAGGCACACTTCTAGTAATTGCCGGAGTCTAGATTTGAATCTAAGCATTCAAGGACTATAGTCTTAAGTAATCCTCCATACTTTTACTCCCAGAGACTCACTTCTATGATCCTTTTGACTCCAACACTGGAACCCCAATCCTCATGTGAGACCCTTCTTTCCATGGGAACAAGTGTTGGCTGCTTGCTGAGTGCCCTTGGTGTCTAGGTAAATCAGAGCTGTTGGAAAGACCATTTAGTGGTGCTGGATGAGGCGAGAGAATGAGATTGCCTCAGATCGTGATGAGGCTGAGCATTAGTATCTTTGGAGTAGGTAGAGGGTACACAAATGGTATGTTGCGGTGGAAGCATAGGCTTGGATGTCTTTTCACAGTGTTCTCTGCAGCTTTGCAGGGTTTCTGCCCCTCCTTCTCTCTGTCTCTACTGACCTCAGCATACACAGAGAAATCCTCAGGTGTTACTTCACAGGAAATCTCCTTACTGAAAAGTTGTGGGGGCACAGTATTTCCAACCCCCCAAAATTCCATGTGGAAAAATAATGGTCCTTACTTTTTAGTCAATCACTATTTTTTGAGCGCCTCTTGTATGCCAGCCCTGTTCTGGGTACTTGGGATGTAAAAATGAAAAAGAAAAAAAAAAAACACAGACAAAATTACCTTCCCCCCTGACATTTACATTTTAGTAGAGCATTACAACAGAAGAGCAAAGAAGAGGTATAGTAATAGAACTAGTAAGAGGAAGGGGCAAAAGAAATAAACAGACCAATGGAACAGAACTGATGTTAAGAAGGACATTTCGAGTGGCTCTCATGAGTTGAATGAACTTCAAGACATTGTGGTGGTTTCAAGCTGTCTGTACCACAGAACAGCATGTTCTTAAAGCTAATCTGTTCCTGTGGGTGTAGCTGTTGTAAGTAGGGACTTTTGATGAGGTTACTTCAGTTAAGGTGTGGCCCAGGGTGGGTCTTAATCCTCTTACTGGAGTCCTTTATAAAACAATGAAATTCAGACAAAGAGGGAGTTAGTCACCTAAGTAAGAAGCTGAAACCTGGAAGAGAAGGGAGAGATCAGCAGATGCAACCATATGACTTGCCATGTGGGATAGGATTCCAGGATTGCCAATAGCCATTCTTTGGGAAGAAAGCATTGCCTGGATGATGCCTGTTTGGTTTTTGATAAGAAAAAGGAAAAGAAAAGTAGGCACTATATACTTTGACCAAGATTGTTACAAAAGCCGAAAAACAGGATATAAAAGCACAACTGGTTCTGTTGTCTTTTTTTTTTTTTTTTTTTTTAATAACTAAGACACATAAATTTATTACTCATTATCACATATGCAATACAGCAAAAGGAATTATGCTAAACAAAACTTGATATTTGACAAGAATAGATTCCATTTAAGAAAATATATCAAATATGAATGAAATTTCAATCTCTTTATTCAGAAATTGTTATTAAAATACCTTTCTTGGGTGCTCAAAGGATCTGTGGAACATTCTGCCAAGTGCATTATTAATATCTGTGTTCTGCAGGCTATAGATGATGGGGTTTATAAGTGAGAGCTCCATGAAATAGAACATGGCCATGAGAAGGTTACTTAGAAATGCTTCTTTTGCAGTGGAACCAAAGAAAGCAATCAACAATGAATTAAAAAACAAAATGAGAATGGCCAACTGTTGGGTACAGGTGGATAAGGCCTTGTTACGTGCTTCCACAGAGTGCATCTTAAGCACCATTGGAAAAAATATCAATATAGGACTTAAAACAAATAACAGAATATAGTAAGACAATACAAGCACTTATAGGTAAGGCTATAGACTCAGAAGATCAAAGATCTGAAGATGCAATCCTCAAAATTTGAGACACATCATAGAAATATTGTTGAATCACATTAGTCTCTGTGAAGGGAAGTCTGAGCATGATACCTGTGTTTAGCGGAATATACCAACCCATTTGATCATGAGCCACCAGCTGCCTGTGTGCACACACATGGGGTGATAGTGAGCCCATAGTGCAGAGGGTGGCAAATGGCAACATAGCAACCATAGGACATCACCACAAGGAAGTTCAGCTCTGTTGCTCCAGAGAGTATAAACAGGAAAATCTGAAAGGCACATGCTGGGAGAGAAATTGTCTTATTGCCTGTCAGAGAATTAACAGTCATTTTGGGAAGTATAACTGAAATAAAGCAAAGATCTATGAATGACAAATTGCCAATAATGAAATACATTGGAGAGTGTAGCTGTAGATTAATTACAATGGCCATAATAGTTCAAAGATTCCCAGTCAGGGCTCAAAGATAAATCACTAAGAACATCAGTCCTTGCCTGACTTGGAGTTCCTGGGAGGTTGAGATATCCATGAGGAGGAATTCTGTGAAGATGGTGAGGTTGTCCATGTTTTCTAATATGTCACAGTCTCCCTGTAGTCAAAGTATAATATGATGAAATATGCTGGTAAATGATGAATCCCATTTATATTCTCTTTCATGAATAATACTTTTGTACAGTGATAGAAATTTTACAAGATCCATGATTCTATTTTTTTCAGTGAGCAAATGTCACAGATCCCCTTCTCAAGGAGATTTACATTTAGTCTTAATGGTATGAAGGATTCTCCTTTTGGATTATTTCAACACATGGTTACTCCTTATGAAGCTCATCTGTCGGTCATTCCTGTCAGGACACTTAGCATAGGGAGAGATCTGATGGAAGAAATTCTCCAGGAACTTTTTAATCTTAATTGATGGCCTATGAGGAAGTTTCCTCTTCTACAGAGAGGTTTAGTATATAGCCTAGATCTGGTTCTATTGTCTTGACAGAAGTTTTCATTTGTTCATTTTTTGGTTTTTAAATGAGAAGATTAGAGAAAATATTATGAAATTCAGTGCTATTTTCTACAATTTTGATGCACTACCAATGAAAAGCTCAGGGTTCTTTCTTCACATTTTGGAGTATGCAGTAGTGATTCCTCAAGCTGACTCATCTCCAAAATTCCACATATTTTGAGGGAGAAATACGGCCCAAAGATTTGGGAAGAAAAGGTTATATCATCTCATTGGAAAAAAGCTACGAATAGTTCTCAAAAGAACTTGCCAAACAGATTAATGCTATAGTAGAAACACCTTTAAAATGATTGAAAGAAAATAAATGAAAAAAAAATTTTTAAATAAAAATGGAGAAAAACAAAGCAAAAAGAAGAAGAAGAGAAATTGTTGAAGGAAGCAGAGGAGGAATAACTAGAGGCAAAGAGGAAGCTAAAGAGAGGAAAACTGGTGGTTATATGAAGATCGCCACTTTACTTAAAGCCAAGTCGGGGAAGTCTGAGGGCAAGGAGGTTGACATTGGCATTAACGCTTTTTAAAATGAGGATGCAGCCAAGCTCACAGGGTCATGCAGAATTTTCTGTATTATCAGATGGATGGGCAAAGTGTATGTATAAAAGCTAAAGTGACTTAACTATGTGGGCTGAAAAGTTAGAACCAAGAGGATTCTAGGGAGTCTATATACATTATTAGACGCAGTTTGCTTGTTTATAGTTCACCTGTTTTGAACAATTAGCAGTTGGCACATTTGGGTACTGTTTATGGAGTTTTTTTCCAAACAATAAAAGGGAATGTAGTTTGCATCAAATGAGGCAAAACTGTGCCATCTGGGTAGAAAATGCAGAAAGCAAATGGTGTTTTACTGTCTTATGCTGAGAACAGATTGTTTATGTAAACACCATTTTCTTTGGAGTTACCCAGTTATATCCTCTCTACTTGCTTAATAATCTTGTAAAAATATTATTCATTTTAACATATCATTGTGTAATATACTCACTAATGTCAAATGTTGTTAGATGACAATGTTATTTGGAACTTTGCATTTTACTTTTAGAAGATAAAACAAAGACTAGCAAGCATATTATGAGACAATGGTTTGGCTGCATTGATTTTGTCTTCTTAATGTGAAGGCTATGAAGAACAAAAATGTTTAACAGAGGTGCAAAACTGTAGTGATGCATGCAAAGACTTTTGCTTTTTTTGCATGCATCACTTTTTTTTTTTTTTAACTTTATTTTCTACATTTAATAATTGAAAACATAAACAATTTTAATTTCTTTAAAAATGTTCATATTAACGAGGATTATTCATTAGTTCCTTCTATTTAATATTGGTGCAGGGTCTTAAAGTAGAGATCTTGTAATTGGATCTTAATTTAACATTAAAAACTTAGTCAACGCCCCCCCCCCCCATCCCCAGTTTAATTGGCTAGTAAAAGTGGAGTAACTTTGTGAGTCCACATAATTTGTAATGTTGCTTAAAGTGTTAAAGAACCAATGTTTATTAAGGTATGTGTTATTGCAATCCAATTTAGTTTAACTCAGTTGTTTGCATTTAGGTAATCTTAAATGTTTGGTGTGAGTAATGATAATTGATTTGACTTATAAGACATGTAAAGAATCTTATACAATTACTTAGAATCCCATTTCTTAGTTAGATAGTCATTGAATTCCTCAAACTTAAAAATGACAACCCCCATTGTCCTTTCTTCTTACTAAAGGGGACAGGACATAGCTGTTTTTAAACTGGATTTAACAAAACAACTTGTTCCAAGAATTTACCATAATTGGGAGAGTTAGTGGATTTTGCACAAACTTGTCAACACTTTCTGTTTAAAAAGGGTCTTAATGCAGAAAGATTTCTTAAAACTGGCCTCAAACTAATGTGCGCATCCTTGTTCCTTATCTTCACCAAGTCACTATCCACTTCCCTTAACTGAAATGCCATTGCTCCCCGTGGTGCAGTATGTTTTTCCTTTTCTCCTCTGAGAGACGGTGAAACTTACAAACCTATTATTCTAAGTATTTATAAACTCTTAGAAGTCTCTAGAAATCAAATAGAGCTCCATTAAATTTGAGACTTTACAATCGTGTTCATTTCCCTCTAGAGGTAGGCAAAACGCTTTTCTTCACATTATTTATTCCACCAGGGATGACTCTTATACCTTACAAACAAACCAACCACATTAGATTAGGGGTTTTTTTTTTTTTTTAAATTTTGTGTGTGGCTCAGCTCACAGCCCACAGCATAGGAGAGACCTCTCAGCTGTTTATCTTCACAGAGCAAGATAAGATGTCAAAGAGGATCTGTTTATTTTGAACTGGAAGTTCTGACAGCACGCATCTGTGACACAGTCATGCTACTGATTGCGCTATAGTTTTGGATGTGCAGTGAGTAAACGGGAGGCTGACAGCTAGATGATGCCCAAAGAATTTATGTGGGCTAAAGTGATCTCTATAGACACAGGCAGGCATACAGAAACCTTTAAAAGACATATAATACACAGGCACAGGTGTATACACAAAACAATTCTCCAAAAACAAAATACAACACAACAATTCTCAGGCTGCCAACATTTTTATGTGATTATGCACACAACTAGTAATTGCACAAGCTAGAAATTGAATCCTGTTATCCCTACTCTGACCTCATTATATTTCCCATCCATGAAAGCTTCCCCCAAAGAAACTGAGGTGTTCCAAGCCCTAGTACAGGCAATATCCTAGCTAGATCTGTGGTCTCCCCAACAACTGCATTTGAAGATAATTTATTACCTGCACCTGTGATACACTTATGCCCATAGTCGCCCTAAGACATTTTGATGAAGTTACAAGTTAAACATTTTCGAGAACCTAAGAATCCAAACCGGTGTGATGCTACCCCTGTAGCTCACTTTTGCCTTACTAATCCATGTTCTGTTATGAATTAATATTAACTCATTTTGCTTCCCCAAGATGCTGATAGTTCTGTAGATGATTAACAATAGATGATAAAGAACAGATGAAGTGGACCCCTGTAGGCATCATAACATATCGGAAACAACAGTGGTTTTGGAGTTGGGAGCACTGACTGCATCAGAATCACAACTCTGGGCAATTTGCTGTAGCCGAGGTTCTTCATTGGTTAAATGCTAGGACAGACCAAGTCAGAGGTCATTCCAGCTAAGCATTAAACAATAGTACATCCCAAAGTGTGGGAAGAGGTATACGAGGTCATCACCAGTAAAGGGACATTTTGAACCTGGCGTTTTATATAGGATATCTTCAGGTTTATTTATATAATCATAGCAAATTACATCTATTCTTTCTAGGAATGCCTGTATTAGTCTAGCAATTAGAGATTAGCTTCAACTCTGTTATTGCCATAGTCCCTGAATACCAAAACTTAGCCAATTGAATAGGCTTATTCAAGAAGTGAGAGTAGGCTGCTCTGAGCTAATGCAGAAGATCCATGAATCATCAGTGTTTTGAGTTCTTTCTTTCTGCTCAGTTATCCGTAATGTGAGATTTCCTCCTCCTGGAGCTGAGTGGTAAAAGTTGGGGTGTGCTCCACCTCCAGCTTTCCCTTTGCCTTCCATGTAGGAAGAGGGAAAAAAAATAGGAGGAGGAGGGTAGCACCAAGGTCGGAGATTGAAACATTCCCAAGAATGGCCAGCAAAATTCTCCTTAGCGCTCATTGGCCAGAACCATGCCCATTTGCCATGTTTATCCACAAGGAGGCTGGAAAACACTGTCTCTCAGCTGGGCACAATGCTATTCCTGAACAAAATCACATACCTTTCTTTTAGAAAGGTATGTGGAACTGACATTGTGAAGGCAAATCATCTGTGTATAATCAGCTTTGAATTTGCAAGATAATTTCTCTCATGCATTCATCTCACTGAGCTGGATTCTTTGCATAGTTTTGAACAACCTGGTTATGTGCTCATTGGAAGATTTGGCTGAAAATATTTGGAAAATTATGAAATGACATGTTTAAAATTTCTTCCCAAGTATTTCCTTAAACCAGGTGGTAGAAGTGAATGGCTATGCAACTATTTTGCCATCACTTTGCAAATGTTACTAAACAACTTCTGGAAGAATTTTATTTTTCATTTTCTCTCTCTCACACATATCTAATATGGATTGAATTATGTCCCCCTCTGAAAAAAAGATATATTCAAGTCTTAAGCCCCAGTCCTATGGACATGAACCTATTTGGAAATAGGATCTTTGAAGATGTTATTAGTTAAGACGAGGCCAAACTGGATTAAAGCAATCCAGTGTGATGGGTGTCCTTATAAGGAGAGGAAATCTGACGCAGAGGAGAGAAGAAGGGGGTGGGGGAGAGAGACGATCATGTTGTGATGGAAGCAGAGATTGAGTTATGCTACCACAAACCAAGTAATGCCATTGATTGTCTGCCACCCACCTGAAGCCAGGAGAGACACAAGGAATGGGTTCTCCTCTGTAGAAGGAAGCATGGCTGTGCTGAACTGTGATTTTGGACTTCGAGCATCCTGAACTGTGTTGTTTAATCCAACCAGACTGGAGTACTTTGTTACAGCAGACCTGGCAAACTAAGACAATTCTCTGTAATTTTAATGGCATTTTGTAACCATAGCTTCTTGATCAAGTCTCTCCTAACATTTCAGTTAGTAGTTGGTTTTCAGTGTAAAAAGAAAATATTTCTAGGAGATAAATCAAAACTGATGTTGTGACCCATCACAGACTGATTCTATCCAGCTGAAGCTGATAAATGACTGTAAACTTTGAACAAGACTTGTTTTAAATAACTGTGTACATACGGACAGACTCATTCCTCCCATTCAGAGTGCTAGTTCTCAGTCTTCAATTTGCTTAAACCAACATGAAGCTTCCGCTTAGCAGTTTTTTTAAAAAAAACACCTCACTGTCCCCCTTCAGTGAATACTCAGTGAATGCTTAATGAATTTCCTCACTGAGATATTTCTTTACCTGGCACATACATAAACACATAAACTCAGCATTTTCAATTTGTATTTTATTTGTAACCTCTATTGACCTTTGTTTCATTTGTTGACACAAGTATCAAATATCAGAGAATTTAATTAAAAACCTCATCAAAATTCTGGCTGAAGACACACATAGTTTGAGATTCTTAATGTTGTTAAATTAAAAAAAGATGTCTTATTGATGAAAATGTCTTCTCTTAAACTAAACAGCATTTCTAACCAGATCTGTTCATCACTAACCTTTATTATTACAGGTCTTTCATATTAATTTTAATTTTTTTAATTTAAAATTTTTAAATTTAAATTTAATAATTTTTAATTTAAATTCCATTTATTTGTGGTTGTTTTTTAATTTAACAAGTGATTTTGCACAAAAAAGTACCATAATGACATTTTATTTTATAATAAATGCCTTTCTTAAAGTAGAAAAATGGAGTAAACTGAGTAAACAAGTAAATAAACTAAGTAAACAAAGTAATTAAACTAAGTAAATAATCTTACAACTGGCTTATAGTTATGGTTCTTGAATTATAGGATTTGGGGACAGACTACTTTTTCTAAGGTAGAGCAATTTAGAAATCTCAACTCTTTAAGATGTGTCACATGTTATAAAGAAATTTAGTTCCTAAAGCATGAGTATGATCAATGTGGAGAACACAAAAATAATATACTTTTTCTCCTATTTGAGTTCCCCAAATCTTTGTAATTTGTACTTGAATACGCAAGGCTCATGGGATACAAAGAAAACAAGGTTATTCTTTCCCCTCAGCTGTCCTTTCTAGATATCCTCTGTGGGGCCGGGTCTCCCCTGCCTCCTGTTTGCAATCTAGGGTAAGTTACTGTCAACTAATGGAGAGTTTTCCAGTCACTTCAGTAATGAAAATGGACAGACTTATGCAAGCAGCAAAACCTGACCTTAAACTTCTTTTCCTCAGGCCGCCTGCCATGGAAAGTGGCAGAGAGTACTCTTTTTCCTATTTTCCTCTCACCCTTCTCCTTAGCTTGCTGAGGGCTTTTCTGAGCCTTAAAGAATCACAGACAGGAATGAGGAGAGGCAAGGGACAGAAAAGGTCTTCCCTGAGTGGTCCCCGCCCAGGCCAGTAGCACTGCCCCCCAGGCTGGTAGGTGTCGAAGGCTTGGTGGCGCTGTCACTGGCTCCATTGGTTTCAGTTCCTGACACTGGTCTAATGCACCTGCTCGGCTGGTTGCTCGCGGTTCCTCCCCTGCCCCGATGGGATGGGCACCCGAAACTCTAGCCTCATTCTCTTGAAGGGCTCCTTTCCTCTTCTTCCGGGTGTCCTTTGGGCGCAAGCTCTACGACCAGCCAGCCGGAGGCCCTCACATGGCTTACATGGAGGCGTACAGGCCTGCTGTCTTGCTCAGCTGTGCTGACAGCCTTTGAGGAGGCCTCCAGGCCCCCTGCCTCCTTGTGGTCACATCATTGTGTCATACCCTATACCCTTGAATGTGGGCAAGGCCTGTGACTTGCTTTTAACCCACAGAATCCAGGAAAGATGACAGGATGTGTGATTATGTGTATGTGACTATGTGATTGCATTACACAAAATTATGTCACTGTCTTGCTAGAATCTCTTCCTTTCTCCGGCTGGCTTTGAGGATGCCGTAGCCATGTTGAAGTACCCCATGCGGCAAAGGACTACGTTTAGGAGGTGAGTGTGGCCCCCGGCCAACAGCCTGCAAGGACCTCTGGCCCCCAGCCAGCAAGAAAATGAGGACCCTGTTCTGACAATTGCAAGGGACTGAATTCTGCTAACAACTGTGATCCTGGAAGTGGATCCTTCCCCAGCTGAGCCACAATTGAGATCACAGTTTGATCTCAGCCTTGTAAGACCCTGAAGCAAAGAATCCAGCTAAGCTGTGCCGAGACTCCTGACCCATAGAAACTGTGAGATAATACATGTGTGCTGTTTTAAGCCACAAAGTCTGTGGAGATTTTTTACGCAGCAGTGGATAACTAATACATTGGCCATCAGAGCAGAGAGACCCGCCATAGCCATTTTGGGTTCCTCAGAATGTTTTCAATACAAACTACAGAGGCTCTCCACCAAGCCCCTCTCTTTGAGCTAGAGATGAGGGGAAAGCGCCCCCTTTCTTCTCCTTTAGTGGGACGGGGTAGAAAAACACAGAACTTCAATAAATGGTTTTCAGTGAAATTCTTCAATAAGGTTTCCAAATTTCATTACGAAATTCTCTCACATCCAGTTCATTCTTTTAAACTTCTTTTATAGGCTGGAAACCATTTTTGGCTATTTCCTTTGTACTTTCTGCTTGGGTGTATGGCAATTCACTTTGTAAAGTGGGAGCAATTATCATCTCTATAGCAAAACAAGACTGGGGTGGTGTGTGTGGTATCCCAAGTGATGGCAATGATTGCCTTTTGAAAAATTTAAAACAATAATAAAACTTCCACCTGCCTTTTATTATCCATGTGTACGCAATTTTAAACAATATTGGTAATAAAATACTTCCAGAAAAAAACAACAACAACAACTTTTATTGGTCTAAATTCTAATCTAATCAATCTCCTGTGCCAAGGTTCGGCCCTTCCCAGGTATGCCATTGTTACTTCTATAGTCATTGAGCCTCAGATATAACTGAGCAGAAAGAATCTCCTGCTCACGTCCTGTTATATCCAGACAGACAATTCAGCCTCTAGCCCCTATAGTGCCTTGTCTGGATTGGAAAAAACGGCCCTTCCTCAAGACACACTGCTGCCATCTTCTGGGCAATTTTTGTAAAACGTATACAAATCCATGATTGCAAAAAATGAATGGAGTCTCCTGGATTTGTGGAATATTCTACTTGCACAATCATATATAGTGGCAGAGAGTGTGTGTGTGTGTGTGTGCACATGTGCATGACTGTCAGAACAACTGTCAGAAAGCAAGTGGAACCTTTAGATATATCTAAATCTAAGATATAACAAGTTAAGATGCAATTCTCTAGTATATATTGCATTTTTTTTTGTTTGGTTTAGCAAGAGAGGTGCCAGAAAATCACTTTGGTGGTCTTTAGGACTCTAGATGGACATGTATGTGATTGTGTGGTGGTGGGGGTAGGGAGCTGGGCTCCCTGGAGAAAGTAAGATTTCAGCATATGGATGGACGGACCAGCTATGTTGTCTAGGAAGGGGAAGTAGGGAAAGATAGACAAAGAGGAAACTCACAAGTACTGATGAAGTTACCCTATGTCAGGCATTGTTCAAAGTGTTTGATAAAAATTTTCTCAAACTATTACTTTGGAGTGATGTTATATGTTTATCGATCCCCATTTTAAAGATGAAAATTGAGAAGTTAAGGAACTTGCCCAAGATAAAAAAAAAACAACAACAACCTGAGAGACTTATCACCAAAAGACCAGATCCAAAAGAGACACTAAAGGGTGTGCTACAGCCAGAAAGGAAAAGACAAGGGCAAGAGACTAGGATAAGAGTGTAGAAATGAAGATTGTAACAAAGAGTAACTGAAAGATTGAAAGACAGACAACAGTAAGTTATAGCAACAGAAAATCAAGGGATAAAATGGATGAAATAAGTAATGCCTTTACAGCAGTAACATTGAATGTTAATGGATTAAACTCTGAAATCAAAATATATAGACTGATAAAATGGATAAAAAATATGAGCTTGTTTTTGTTGACTTGGAACAGTATTTTTTTGAGGACAATTATTCAACTGATTATCATACATAAGACTGCATGACTGTAATACAAAGGGGGATTCATTTTTCATTTAATGTTACAATATACACAGAGAAATCCAGACTAGGTCTTACAATCTGAACACAAGTATTTAATCTTTTCCATGCAGTTTATGTTTACAGTGCAGAGAAGTCCTGTAACCAAACTGTGTAGTAAAGCATACAGAACTGAACTGTAATAAACCAGTATGCAGAAGCATAGGATTTTATGATTTTCTTTATGCAAGTATCAATTTAAAAATTGCTTTAGTTTTTGGTGCTTGCTAAGATGTGACAACTAGCACAGAAAAAAGTGACCTGGCCCATGTGGTAGCTTAACCTTATTTCCTAAACAGCAGTAACTACTGAATTCCTTTTGACATTTTTCTATTCAAGACAATGTCCCTTTTCCCCCCAAATATAATTTCAATTAGAATTAGAAATTTTTTAAAAATCTGATTTTTCCTGAGAACTATGACAGAAGATTCATACATAACTATTACCTATTTGTATATATCTATATATCCATAACTGTACATGTATATATGTACATATATATATAACAGCATTGAGTTATAAATCATATACCATGTAATTCACTCAGTGGTTCATAGTATATTCAGAGTTCTGCAGTTCTCACCACCAACTTGAGAACATTTTTATCATCCCCAAATGAATGTCCACACCCATTAGCAGTTTAAACCCATAAACTTATTTAAAACCACTGAATATGTATTCCCAGTTTTGATCTCTCGATTGCCCTTTTATTCATTGTAAACCTTTATGAACTACCAAATTTAAAAAATCATCCACAGGCTTGACATTTAATTGCAGTATAAATATGGATTTCCAGATTAAAACAAAAAAAGTGCCATAGTTTATAAAAATGAATTATTTCCAAATTTCCAAGAGACTCACCATAGAAGCAAGGACAAAATCAGGCTGAAAGTAAAAGGATGGAATATGAAGATATTCCATGCTAATAGTAATTTTTAAAGATATGGAGTAGTGATACTAATATCAGACAAAATAGATTTTAAATGCAAAAATGCTGTAAGACATGAAGAAGGTCACTATATTAATAAAAGGAACAATTCACAAAGAAGAAATAATAATAATAAATACTTATGCACCTAACCTGGGTGCCCCAGGATACATGAGGCTGAAGGGAAAAATAGTCATACCTAAAATATAGTTGGAGATTTCAAAACACCACAGTTAACACTGGATAGAACATCTGGACAGAGGATAAATAAGAAAACAGAGCTTGGATGATATGATGAGTGAAGTAAACTTAACAGACATTTATAGAACATTACACCCCCCAAAACAGCAGTATATACATTCTTCTCAAGTGCTCATGGATCTGTCTCTAAGATAGACCATATGTTGGGTCAGAAGTCAGATCTCAATAAATTTAAAAAGATTGAAATTATACAAAGCACTTTCTCTGATCATAATGGAATAAAGTTGGAAATTAATAACAGGTAGAAAAAAGAAAAAATTACAAATATATGGAGATTAAAATATACACTCTTAAATAATCAGTGTGTCAAAGAAGAAATTGCAATAGAAAGCAGTAAATATATCAAGACGAATAAAAACAAGAACACAACATAACAAAACTTACAGATACAGTGAAGGCAGTGCCAAGAGGGAAATTTATAGCCCTAAAGCATACCTTAAAAAAGAAGAAAGAGCTAAAATCAAAGACCTAACTGCACACCTGGAGGAACTAGAAAAAGAACAGTAAACTAATCCCAAAGCAAGCAGAAGGAAAGAACTAATAAAGATTAGAGCAGAAATAAATTAAATGGAGACTAAAAATAAACAATAAAGAGAATCAACAGAACTAAAAGTTGGTTCTCCAATAGGATCAACAAAATCGACAAACCCTTAGCTAGATTAACAAAGAAAAAAAGAGAAAATGCAAATAAATAAAATAAAAAAGAGAGGGGGGAACATTACCACTGACCCAGCAGAAATAAGAGATCATAAGTGGATATTATGAACAACTGTACAACAACAAACTAGGCAACGCTGATGAAATGCAAAATTCCTAGAAACACACAAACAACCCACACTGACCCTAGAAGAACTAGAAGACCTCAACAAATCAATTACATGTAAAGAAATTGAAACTCCCCAAAATGAAAAGTCTAGGACCAGATGGTTTTATAGGTGAATTCTACCAGTCATTTAAAGATCAAATACCAATCGTGCTTAAACTCTTCCAAAAAATTGCCTAGGAGGGAATGCTACCGAAGTAATTCTATGAAGCCAACATCATCCAGATATTAAAGACAAAGTATGAAAAATGAAAGTTACAGACCAATTTCTCTAATGAATATAGATGCAAAAATCCTCAACAAAATACTTGCTAACCAAATCCAAAGACACATTAAAAAAATTATACACCATGATCAAGTGGGTTTTATATCAGGTGGCTCAACATAAGAAAATCTAATAATCTAATACATCACATTAATAAATTCAAGAAGAAAAATCACATGATCATCTCAATTGATGTAGAAAAGGCATCTGATAAAATACAACATCCTTTCTTGATAAAAACACTCTGGAATAGAAGGAAGCTTTCTTAATATGATAAAGTGCTCATGTGAAAAACCCACAGCCCATACGGTACTCAATAGTGAAACACTGAAAGCTTTCCTGCTGAGACTGGATACACTGTCTCCACCATTATTTAATATTGTGCTACAAGTTCTAGCTAGACCAACTGGCAAGAAAAGGGAAAAAACAGGAAAAGAAGAAGTAAAACTTTCATTGTTCATTGATGATATGATCCTATACTTAGGAAATCCTGAAAAATCCACAGCAAAGCTGCTAGAACTAATAGGCAGGTTCAGCAAAGTGGCGGGATACAAGATTAATATGCAAAAATCAATAGCGTTTCTATACACTACTGATGAGCAATCTATGGAGGAAGTCAGGAAAAATATTCCACTTAAAATAGCCACTAAAAGAATCAAATATGTGAATATTCTCGCTGTCCTGATTTTGTGATAATCAGGGTAGGCTAAACATTCGCTATATTAGAAACCATGCATGTCTCCCCAGACCTAGTTTTTCTCCCTAGGTCTGGTTTTTAGAATGCTGGTGATAAACTGAGCCTGATTTATTATATGACCATCCTGTATGGGAAAAGACTGTACCTCTAGGTATCTCTGGTCAACCTTGAGATATAGCAGGGGGGCAGATGTGGCACAAATGGTTGGGCGTCCGTCTCCCATATGGGGGGACCTGGGTTTGATCCCCAGGACCTCCCGGTAAAAATTTAAAAAAAGAAAAATATCGAAGGCACATGGGCCACTAGGCCTCTTGCATGGGTGAGCCCCCCAGGCCTTGTAAGCGGAGGCGCCGCCAGGCCTTGTGTGCAGGTGCACCACCAGGCCCCACAAGCAGGTGAGCCCCCAGGCCCCGTGCGTGGGTGCACCATCAGGCCCCATGAGCCACACAGCAAAATGATGATGTAACAGGAGAGTGACACAAGGGAGAGCCAAGACAAGACATGCTGAAAAACTAGGAACTAATGTGGCACAGGATACCTCTCTCCCACATCAGAGGTTCTGAGGATTGAATCCCAGTGAAGACAGGAGGAGAAGGTTGAGAACAGAGGGCAGGAAACGGACACAGAGAGTTGCCCAGGGAATGGACACAAAAAACAGCAAAAACGGGGGTGGGGGTGGGGAATAAAAATGGATAAAAGTAAATAAATAGATAAATAAATCCTTTAAAAATATATATAGGGGAGCCCTGTATGATATTATACATGTTTGTTTTGTAAGTTCACAATGTTTACTGAACACTTATGGTGTTTTTTATTTTATTTTATTTTTTAAGATTTTATTTATTTATTCATTTATCCCCCCCTTGCTGCTTGTGCTCGCTGGGTCAGCCAACCACGCCGTGCGGGCGGGCTTGCCTTCACCAGGAGGCCCCGGGAACCGAACCTGGGGCCTCCCATATGGTAAACAGGAGCCCTACTGATTGAGCCACAGCCACTTCCCACTTATGGTGTTTATGTGTTCATGTATGAATGGTATACTTCAATAAATTTAAAAAAATAAATAAATAAAAGAATCAAATATTTAGGAATAAACTTAACTAAGGACATAAAGGACCTGTATGCATAAAATTACAAAACATTGCTAAAAGAAACCAAAGATGACTTAAATAAATGGAAGGACATTCTGTGTTCATGGGAATAATATCATTAAGATGTCAATTCTATGCAAACTGTTCTACAGATTTAACATAATCCTAATAAATATTCCAACAGCCTTCTTTGTAGAATTGGAAAAGCCAATTATCAAATTTGTCTGGAAAGGGAAGGAAGGGCTCTTGAATAACCAAAAATATCTTTGAAAAGAAGCATATTATTTAGCTACAGTGGTAAAATAGCATGGCACTGGCATAAATATAGACAGATTGACCAATGGAATTGAATCGAGAGTTCAGAAATAGACCCTCCCATCTACGGTCAAGGGTT
The DNA here is from genome assembly GCA_026826555.1 of Tolypeutes matacus. Taxonomy (NCBI): domain Eukaryota; kingdom Metazoa; phylum Chordata; class Mammalia; order Cingulata; family Chlamyphoridae; genus Tolypeutes; species Tolypeutes matacus. The sequence continues at coordinate 1,570,199 of JAKSZT010053991.1, read as the reverse complement.
TTTGACAAGGCTATGAAAGCCACCTAGATGGGTCAAAAAGAAAGAGAACCTCTATCTCACATCTTATACAAAAATTAACTCAAAATGGAACAAGGACCTAAATATAAAAACTAGAACTGTATAACTACTAGAAGAAAATGTAGGGAAACCCCTTCAAGATGTAGTAGGTGATGGTTTCTTGGACCTTACCCAAAGCAAGAGTAATGAAAGAAAAAATACATAAATGGGACTTCCTCAAAATCAAATACTTTTGTATTTCAAACAAGTTTGTTAAGAAGGTGAAAAGGGGGCCTGCACCTCCCCATCTGCAGCCTCAGCCCTGATGGGCATGTGGGTGTGATGATTCAAGTCTGAGGGTTGGTGGTGGTGCCTACTTTTCCTCCTCATCTTGGCAGGGGTGGTGATTGGAGTCAGTAGCAGTCCTCCAGATGAGACTGTTCACTGGTTGGCTGTGCCTGAGCCTGGTGTCCATGTGGCTGGCCCGGAGGATATGGACACTGAGAAGCCTGCTCACCTGCTTCCTGTGCATGAACATGATGATTGGCCCCAGGGGGCAGAAAGGAGAACTCCCAGTGGTATGTGTGCAACAGAGAGAAATTATGTGAATCACTCCAGGCTGTCTTTGTTCAGGGTTACCTTGATCAAGGAACACGGATCTTCTTAAACAGCAGCATCGAGAAATCAGGCTGGCTATTTATCCATTTATAGCATTCCTATGTGTCATCTGTTTTTAGCCTGTTTATGTCTAGGACATCTGTCAATAGGTTGCTAGGAAGAGGCTTAATGTTTGTGTTTTCATCAGATCAATTTCAGAGACTGCTTAAAATTAATCCAGACTGGAAAGCACATAGACCTCTTGATTTAGGTGCTGGAGATGGAGAAGTCACAAAAATCATGAGCCCTCATTTTGAAGACATCTATGCCACTGAGCTAGCTGAAACTATGATTTGGCAGCTTCAGAAAATGAAACACAGAGTGCTTGGTATAAATGAATGGCAGATACAGGGTTCCAGTACGATGTCATTGGCTACATAAATTTGCTGGACCACTGTGATCAGCCCCTGACTTTGTTGAAATATATCAGAAGTGTCTTGGAGCCAACTAGAGGCAAAGTCATCCTGGCCCTAATCTTGCCCTTTCATCCCTAGGTAGAAAATGTAGGTGACAAGTGGGAGAAACCTTCGGAAATATTGGAAATCAAGGGACAGAATTGGGAAGAACAAGGGAATAGTCTGCCTGAAGTTTTCAGCAAAGCTGGTTTTATTACTGAGGCTTTCACCAGACTGCCATACCTGTGTGAAGGCAACTAGTACAATGACTACTATCTTCTGGATGACATGGTCTTTGTTCTCAAGTCAGTATAAGCACATGGAGTCCAGTCCAAGAATGAACCCTCCAGAAGAGGGTCTGTGTTTGCAATTATGTGAAGGGGGGACCTTTGAGGACTGGCATTCTAAATATCATGTAGGAATTTAAGAAGCCAAAATACTAATTATTTCTTTGTAGTGTGTAAAAGGAATGTTTTTAAAAAGCAAAAACCCAATGCTTTGAAAATTTTATTGACTCTTTACTCAGTAATGCATATATTATGATGGAATATATTTTTTGTACTTAATTGCAGTGGGACTCATTCTCAGACAAAGCAATAGTCATGACTTCACTTGGAACCATTAAATAGTTTTTAATAAAATGAAGATTGGCAATAAAGCTGTCCATTCGGTTCCAAATATTGGGTGTATGTTATTGTCACTGATCTTCTTCCATGTTTAGAAACTCCCTCTCTGTCTTTATTCAGGAAAAAATGTTTTTGACCATATGTATAAGTCAGCCAAAGGGGTGCTGATGCAAAATACCAGGAATCTGTTGGCTTTTATAAAGGATATTTATTTAGAGTAGAAGCTTACAGTTACCAGGCCATAAAGCATAAGTTACTTCCCTCACCAAAGTCTGTTGCCATGTCTGGAGCAAGATGTCTGCTGACGTCTGCCAAGAGTTCAGGCTTCCTGGGTTCCTCTCTTCCCAGGGCTTGTTTCTTTCCAGGATCAGCTGTCCTGCTCTCTCTACAAGGCCAGCTATAGACTTTCAGGGGACCAGCTCTGTCTCTCTCCCCTGGGCTTGATTCTCTCCAGGCTCAGCTGCTCTGCTCCTCTGTGTGCTTACTACCTGGGCTCCAGCTCAAAAACTCCAACCTCCCTTCTCTGCTGTGTGGTTTCTCTGTGAGTCCCTGCCCTCCAAGGGGGTGGGGATGCAACATCATACTGATGTGGCCCAATCAAAGCTTTAATCATTATTTAATCAAGTAAAAGTGATCCAATATAATCTAATATGCCTGGAGGGACAGACCAGTTTACAAACATAATCCAATTTTGGATTTCATAAAGAATATCAAACTGCCATACCATACCAATAAACTTTTATTGAGATGAAAAGAAAAAGAAGGTGACAAGGCAGTGTACTCAATGGGAGAAAATCTTCAGAAACCACAAAACCAACAAGGTCTTGATTTCCATGTTATATAAAGATATCATACAACTCAAGGACAATTTTTTGATCTTCTCAAAGAACCAACTTTTGGTATTTTTAAAATTCTCCCTATTGTTTTTTGTTCTCAATTCTATTTATTTCTTCCCCTGATATTTGGTAACTCTTTCCTTCTGCTTGCTTTGGGATTAGTTTGCTGTTCTTTTTCTACTTCCACCAAGTGTGCATTTAGGTCTTTGATTTTGGCTCTTTCTTCCTTTATAATGTAGGCATTTATAGCTATCAATTTCCCACTCAGTACTGGCTTCAATGCATCTGTGATGGTTAGGCTAATGTGTCAACTCAGCCAGGTAATTGTGCCCAGGTGTTTGGTCAAGCAAGCACTAGGGTAATTGTAATACAAGAGCATTTATAGACTTCAGTCACCAGTGAGTTTACTGCATGGATGGCTGGTTACATCTGCATCAATCAGGGAGATTGCATCAGCAATGGATGACGCTTTTATCCAATCAGTTGAATGCCTTAAAAGGGGAAGTGATTTCCACATTCGGAGAGAATTTCCCAGCTTGTCTTTGGACAGTCAACTTCTCCCAGAAACTCATCAAGACTTTCATCGGAGCCCCTGGTTTGCAGCCTGCCTGCGGAACCTGGACTTGTGCATCCCCACGGTCATGTGAGAGACTCTTATAAAATCTCATATTATTGATAGATATCTCCTGTTGATTCTGTTTCCTGAGAGAACCCTGGCTAATACAGCTTGGTACTGGGAGTGGTTCTTGAGGAACAGAGTCTTAAACATGAGATGTCTAAGGTGGTTCTGGGAGTTTTGTAATTGGCTCTCTACTCCAATTGGATTCAAGGGCACTAATGACTCCCTTTCCAGTAATGAAGAGGTTGCTAACAGTCCAAGGCATGAGCTGACAATAGAGATACACAAAATAGCATCACTGGATTCCCCTACTTCCACTCTTATAAGAAGCAAGGATCTGGGTGAGAGTTTTCAACACCTTAGTGGAATTTTGTGGAGTAAAAAGGTATAATGATGTTGGCTGGCTCCTCCTGGATACTCTGGATACAGTTATAAAAGAAAGAGATGAGCTAAATTCTTCAAATTTGAAACAAATGCCACATGAATGATGTGAATGTTGCTATATGTACCCTGAAAGAAAATCTTGTCTCCTGTAGCCACAGATTTGAGATATCTGAGAATCAAACCCAGGCTCTCATTGTATGAATAACAGAATTACAGAGGAAACTAAAACCTCAACCCTGCAGGGTTTCTGTAATTAAAGTGAAGGCATTGATTGGGAAGGAGTGGAACCCCGAGGATTGGGATGGAGACATATGAGATGATGATAATATTGGTGGGGACATTGGAACCCTAAATTCTGCTGAGACTTTACCAGATAAACCTGCAATGGCCTGTCCTGTGGAGACCACACCTTGTCAACCTTGTATCATCCAGCCTCCAGCCTGCCCCAGGGAGTCTGGACCTCCTTCCAGCCCTGAGGTGGGTACCAGCCAAACTGAAGCCGGCACTGCCCAACCTCTGGCCTGTCCCAGGGAGTCTGGACCTCCTCCCAGCCACGAGGCAGGTACCAGCCAAACTCCAGCATGCACTGCCCAACCTCCAGTCTGCCCTGAGGAATCTGCCTTCCAAACCCTGCCTGAAGAGATTAATCCTGTCTCCCCATAAGAAAATGCAAAGGAAAGCCCTGAGGTCAGTAGCCTGCAAGACATCTCTAATCCTTCTCCTTACCCACCCCCACCACCCCTCTTGTCTTCGAGACCTATTACTAGACTAAAATCACAACAAGCCCCAAAGGTGAAATACAAAGTGTGACCCATAAAGAATTATGCTTTATTCTGAAAGAACTGCATGAGTTTTCCAACTTATATAGACAGAAATCAAGGGAATGTGTGTGGGAATGGATACTAAGGGTATGGGATAATGGTGGAAGGAATATAAAGTTGGATCAGGTTGAATTTATTGATATGAGCCCACTAAGCAGAAATTCTGGATTCAGTGTTGTAGCTCGAGGGGTTAGAAAGGGCTCTAACTGTTTGTTTGGATGACTGACCATGGGCTAAAAGATGGCCTAACATGTCTGAGGTTGAGATGCCCGATTTGCCCTGATATATAGTAGATGAGGGGATTCAAAGATTTAGAGAGATTGGAATGTATTTACCATTTGAGAACTGCCCACCCACCCAGGAATGTCCAGAGGACACACCTATAACCAGGACTGTGAGGAATAAATTTGTAAGATTAACCCCATCTTCTCTGAAGAGCTCTGTGGTTGCTCTTCTCTGTAGTCCAGATATTACTGTAAGGAGGGCTGTAATGGAATTGGAATCCTTAAACATTATGGGAATGATTGGATCTCAGTCAGGTAAATCTCCAGTTAATCTCCAAAGGCAAGGTGGGCGTGGCTACTGCAATGAAAGGCAGATTCAAAGCAGCACTCAAAATAGTCTGAATCGCATGGAATTATGGAATTGGCTAATAGATCACGGGGTACCTAGAAGTGAAATACATGGGAAGTCTACTAAATTTCTTCTAGATCTGTATAAGCAGAAGAGTTCTTGGTCGAGTGAACAAAACCCTAACTCAAATTACAGATGCAGAGAATCACGGCCCCTTAATCAATTCCCAGACTTGAGGCAGTTTACAGACCCAGAGCCCTTTGAATGAGGAGAAGGGCAGATCCCCTTGGGGAAAGATCCTGTTAAAGTGCTAAAATGTATACTGTTAATCTTCCTCCCACCTTTCCCCAAGGAGACCTACAGCCTTTTGCCAGAGTAACTGTGCACTGGGGAAAAGGAAATGATGGGACATTTCAGGGATTATTAGACACTCGCTCAGAAGTTACGTTAATTCCAGGAGACCCAAAACATCACTGTGGTCCATCAGTCAGAGTAGGGGCTTATGGAGGTCAGGTGATTGATGGAGTTTCAGCTCAGGTTCATCTCACAGTGGGACCAGTGGGTCCCCGGACCCATTCTGTGATTATTTCCCCAGTTCCAGAATACATAATTGGAATAGACATTCTCAGTAATTGGCAGAGTCCCCACATTGGATCCCTAACTTGTGGAGTGAGGGCTATTATGGTTGGAAAGGCCAAATGGAAGCCACTATCCTGGAGGGATTGCAGAGATTAGTGCCACCATCAAGGATTTGAAGGATGCAGGGGTGGTGATTCCCACCACATCCCCATTCAACTCTCCTGTTTGGTCTGTGCAGAAAACAGATGGATCGGATGACAATAGATTATCATAAACTTAACTAGGTGGTGACTACAATTGCAGCTGCTATCCCAGATGTGGTATCATTGCTTGAGCAAATCAGCCCCCCCCCCCCCGGTATGAAGCTATTGATCTGGCAAATGTTTTTTTCTCAATTGCCATTAGTAAGGACCACCAGAAACAGTTTGCTTTCAGCTGGCAAGGCCAGAAGTATACCTTCACTGTCCTGCCTCAGGGGTATATCAACTCCCCAGCCCTATGTCATAACATTGTCTGCAGGGAACTTGATCGTCCCTCCCTCCCATGAGACATCACACTGGTCCATTATATTGATGATATCATGTTGATAGGACCTACTGAGCAAGAAGTAGCAAAGACTTTAGATTTATTGGTAAGGCATTTGCGTGAGAAAGGATGGGAGATAAATTTAACAAAAATACAGGTCCTTCCACCTCAGCGAAATTTCTAGGTGTCCAGTGGTGTGGGGCATGTCGAGATAGCCCTTCTGAAGTAAAGGATAAGCTGTTGCACCTGGCCCCCTATGACCAAAAAAGAGGCACAACGCTTAGTTGGCCTCTTTGGATTTGGGAGACAACACATTCCTCATTTGGGTGTGCTACTCTGGCCCATTTACCGAGTGACCAGAAAAGCTGCTAATTTTGATTGGGAACCGGAACAAGAGGAGGCCCTGCAACAGGTCCAGGCTGCTGTGCAAGCTGCACTACCACTTGGACCATATGATCTAACAGATCCAATGGTGCTGGAAGTTTGAGTGGCAAATAGAGATGCTGTCTGGAGCCTTTGGCAGGCCCCTATAGGGGAATCTCAATGCAGACCCTTAGGATTTTGGAGCAAAGCCTTGCCGTCCTGTCCTCTGCAGATAACTACTCCCTTTTTGAGAAGCAGCTTTTGGCTTGCTACTGGGCCTTAGTAGAGACTGAAGGCTTAACCATGGGCCATCAAGTTACCAGGAGACCTGAGTTGCCTATCATGAGCTGGGTATTTTCTGACCCATGAAGCCATAAAGTTGGGCATGCACAGCAGTACTCATAATAAAGTGGAAGTGGTATATATAAGATAGGGCTCGAGCGGGTTCTGAAGGCACAAGTAAGTTACATGAAGAAGTGGCCCAAATGCCCATGGTCACCACCCTTGCCATGTTACCTTCTCTTTCCCAGCCCACAGCTTTGCTCTTTTGGGGAGTCCCTTACAATCAGTTGACTGAGGATGAGAAAAATCGGGCCTGGTTTACAGATGGTTCTGCATGATATGCAGGCACCACCTGAAAGTGGACAGCTGCGGCACTGCAGCCTTTTTCTGGGATATCCTTGAAGGATAGTGGTGAGGACAAATCCTCCCAGTGGGCAGAACTTTGAGCTCATTTTGCTTGGAAGAAGAAATGGCCAGACGTACGTTTGTACACTGATTCATGGGCTGTTGCCAATGGTTTGGCTGGATGGTCAGGGACTTGGAAGGAACATGATTGGAAAATTGGTGACAAGGAGGTCTGGGGAAGAGGTACGTGTATAGACCTTTCTGAGTGGGCAAAAAGCATGAACATATTTGTGTCCCACATGAATGCTCACTAGACAGTGACTTCAGCAGAGGAAGATTTCAATAATCAAGTGGATAAGATGAACCGCTCTATGGCTAATGCTCAACCTCTTTCCCCAGTCACTCCTGTCATTGCCCAATGGGCTCATGAACAAAGTGGCCATGGAGGTAGGGATGGAGATTATGCATGGGCTCAGCAACATGGACTTCCCCTTATTAAGGCTGACTTGGTTACTGCCACTGCTGAATGCCCAATCTTCCAGCAGCAGAGACCCACACTCAGCCCCTGATATGGCACCATTCCTTGAGGTGACCAGCCTGCTACCTGGTGTCAGGTTGACTATATTGGGCCACTTCCACCATGGAAGGGTCAGTGATTTGTTTTAACTGGAATAGACACATACTCTGGATATGGGTTTGCATTTCCGGCACGCAATGCTTCTTCCAAAACTACCATCTGTGGACTTACCGAATGTCTTATCTACCACCATGGCATTCCACACAGCATTGCTTCTGATCAAGGAACCCATTTCATAGCAAATGACGTGCAGGAATGGGCACGTGCCCATGGAATTCACTGGTCTTACGATGTTACCCATCACCCTGAAGCAGCTGGATTAATAGAATGGTGGAAAGGCCTTTTGCAGACTCAATTACGGCACCAACTAGGTGGCAACACCTTACAGGGCTGGGGCAATGTCCTCCAGGAAGCTGTGTATGCTCTAAATCAGCATCCACTCTATGGTGCTGTTTCTCCCATAATCAGGATTCATGGGTCCAGGAATCAAGGGGTGGAAATGGGAGTGGCACCACTCACTATTACGCCTAGTGACCCACTAGAAAAAATTTTTGCTTCCTGTCCCTGCAAACTTAAGCTCTGCTGGTCTACAGGTTTTAGTCCCAAAAGGAGGAGTGCTGCCACCAGGGAACACAGCAATGGTTCCACTGAACTGGAAGTTAAGACTGCCACCTGGCCACTTTGGGCTCCTCTTACCTGTGAATCAACAGGCAAGAAAGGAAATTACTGTACTGGCTGGGGTGATTGATCCTGACTATCAGAGGGAAATAGGACTACAGCTACAAATGGGAGTAAAGAAGAGTTTTTGTTTTTGTTTTTTTATTATTATTATTTTTTCTTTCTTTCTTTTTTTCTTCTTTCTTTTATTTCTCTCTTCTAAAGAAGAGTTTGCCTGGAATGCAGGAGAGCCTCTAGGGTGTCTCCTAGTCCTGCCATGCCCTGTGATTAAAGTCAATGGAAAATTGCAACAAACCAATCCAAGCAGGACTAACAATGGCCCAGAATCTTCAGGAATGAAAGTTTGGGTCACCCTACCAGGCAAAGAACCACGGCCAGCTGAAGTGCTTGCTGAGTGTAACGGGAGCATGGAATGGGTAGTGGAAGAAGGTAGTGATAAATATGAACTTCGACCATGTGACCAGTTACAGAAATGAGGACTATAATAGTCATGAACCCTTCTTCCATGTTTCGTTATGAGTATGATTGTATATGTACAGAAAACGAATTTCTTTGTTTTCTTCCCCAACCTTTTCCCCTATCATATGAAAAGTTGTATTAATTTCATGTCATACATACTATTAAGGATGTCAAGTTTATTACCCAAGGACTTGCATCCTATTCTGTAGGGAATTAATGCATTTCCAGTTGTACACAGGGGAGTTGAACATTGTTAGGTATAAATATATATGTATGCTTGTCTGTTATTGTTTTTACTTAGAGACTAAGTATGGTTAAGGGTAATGTGTATGGTTGCCGAGTTGACAAGGGGTGGACTGTGATGGTTAGGCTAATGTGTTAACTCGGCCAGGTAATTGTGTCCAGATGTTTAGTCCAGCAAGCTCTAGGCTAATTGTAATACAAGAACATTTATGGACTCCGGTCACCAGTGAGTTTACTGCCTGGATGGCTGATTACATCTGCATCAATCAGGGAGATTGCATCAGCAATGGATGACGCTTTTATCCAATCAGTTGAATGCCTTTAAAAGGGGAAATGATTTCAACATTCAGAGAGAATTTCCCAGCTCATCTTTGGACAGTCAACTTCTCCCAGAAACTCATCAAGACTTTCATCGGAGCCCCTGGCTTGCAGCCTGCCTGTGGAACCTGGACTTGGGCATCCCCACGGTCACGTGAGAGACTTATAAAATCTCATATTATTGACAGATACCTCCTGTTGATTCTGTTTCCTGAGAGAACCCTGACTAATACAGCATCCAATAGGTTTTGATGTGTGTTCCCATTTTTGTTCATCCTAAGATATTTACTGATTTCTCCTGCAATTTTTCTTTGACCCACTGATTGTTTAACAGTGTGTTGTTTACTTCCACATAGTTGTGAATTTTCCCATTCTCCACTTGTTATTGACCTCAAGCTTCTTTCAATTATCATCAGAGAAAGTTCTTTGTATAAATTCAGTCTTTTAAAATTTATTGAGACCTGCTTTGTGACCCAACATGAGCTCTATCCTGGAGAATGATCCATGATCACTTGAGAAGGATTTATACCCTGCTGTTTTGAGTGCAGTGTTCTATATGTGTCTGTTAGGTCTAGTTCATTTAACATTTTATTCAGGCTCTCTGTTTCCTTATTGATCTCCTGTCTAGATGTTATATCCATTGATAAGAGTGGTGTATTGAATTCTTCAACTATTATGTAGAGACATCCATTTCTCTCTTCAATTTTGCCAGTGTTTGTTTCAGGTATTTTTGAGCATTCTGGTTAGGTGCTTAAATATTTATGATTGTTATCTTTGTTGGTGAATTCCCCCTTTAAAAAATATATAATGTACTTCTTTTATAAAAGTTTTGCATTTAAAATCTATATTGTCCCATATTATTGTAGCTATGCAAGCCCTGTTTTGGCTACTATTTGCTTGGAATATCTTTTTCCAGCCTATCACTTTCAGCCTATTTGTGTCCTTGGGTCCAAAGTGAGTCTCCTTTAGACAGCGTATATATATTCATATAGTTTTATCTATTTTGTCCATCGGTATCTTTTGATTTTGAGTTCAATGCATTAACATTCAATGTTATTGCTGTAAAGGCATTACTTACTCTGATCAGTTTATCCTTTGGCTTTCCTATGTCATATCTTACTTTTGCCTGTCTTCTTACTGTTTAATTACTCTTATGGATAATCTTGATTTCTACTCTCTCCTCCTGCCTTTTTTCTTTCAGACTGCAGAACTCCCTTTATTATTTCTTATAGTTCAGTCTCTTGTTAACTCTCTTAGTTTCTCTTTATTTGTAAATATTTTAAACTCATCCCCATTTCTGAATGAAAGTTTTGCCATTTAAAGAATTCTTAACTGTCAGTTTTTCTCTTTCAGTATCTTAAATATATTATACCATTGCCTTCTTGCCTCCATGATTTCTGAGGATAAATCTGCATTAAGTCTTATTGGACTTTCCTTGTGTATGATGGATCACTTTTCTCTTACTGCTTTCAGAATTATATCTTTATCTTTGGCATTTGACAATCTGAATAGTATGTGTCTTGGTGTAGATCTATTTATATTTGTCCTGTTTGGAATACATTGAGATTCTTGGATTTGGATGTTTATGTTTTTCATAAGAATTGGGAAATTTTGGTTATTATTTCCTCAAATATTCTTTCTGTCCCCTTTCCCTTATCTTCTCCTTCTGTAACCCCCATGGCATGAATGTTGGTGTGCTTTGTGCTGTCAGTCAATTCCCTAAGACCATGCTCAAGTTTTTCTATTCTTTACTCTGTTTGTTTTTCTGTCTTTTACGTTCAGAAGACTTGAATGTGAAAGGATCCCAGAGGATCTAAGTCACTGACTCTTTCTTTTGCCAGTTCAAATCTGCTGTTTTCTGTCTGTAATGTATATTTAATCTCATCCATTTTGGCTTTCATTCCCATAAGTTCTGTTACTTTTCTTTGAAAGCTTTCAAATTCTTTATGCCCATCCAGTGTCTTCTTAACATCCTTTACTCTTTAGCCATATTTTCCTCAACTCCATGTATTGATTTAGGAAAAATTTGAACATAATTAATTAGTTGTTTAAAATCCTGTCTCATCTGAAGTTTTAACTTGTTCCTTTGACTGGGTCATATCTTCCTGTTTCTTAGTGTGGCTTGTAATTTTTTGCTAATGTTTAAGCATCTGGTTATGTTGTTTAGTTTACTCTAATGGTCAATTTCTCTCTCTTGCTTAGGATTTTACTGTTAATTGGCTTTGAGTTACAGCTTTTCTTTGATTCTTGGTTCAACTTATTCTAGATCTTTAATATTGCCCGTGTTTAAGTGATCAGAACAGGGTCAGGGACACATTAATGGGGCACAAACCAAGTCTAAGGAGCCCTGGGATAGGGACAGCAATGATGCCCCAAAGACTCTTTTTTCTTTGTATGCCCCTTCAAGTTTCTGGGAGTAAACTTTCCTTGCCTGCCAGCAGATGACATTCTTTGATAACCCTTTCCCCACTGTCCTGTGAGGGAAGGAGTATATCTTTTCCAACCTACACTGTACAGTATTGAGACAATGGGAACTTTTCTGGGCTGACTAAAGCCACAATTCAAAACTGGGCCATGCATTCTAACATGCCAGTCAGAAGCCATACTTGGCCCTCTGCCATGCCCTCCATCCTCCAAGGGCAGAAAACATCCACTCCCTTCTCAGTCAGCATACTCAGCTATGGGTTGTACCAAGGCTGCCTGCCTCAAGAGTAGAGGATGGCCATTGCTCTCTGCCATAGGGATGATTATCTCATAGTTTTTGCTAGGGCTTCTTCATTTCCCTGTTCTGCTCCCTCCTGGATGATGTGTGCCATTCCTCCGGACTTCAGATCCCCAAAATAGTTGTTTTGGATAGCTTCTGTCTTTCCTCTTGTTGTTTTAAAGAGACTTGATCCCTGCCATTCCCTATGCTGCCTCCATCTTGCTGAAACTCTATTTATTTTTGATGTTCATTTTAATCTGATTTTATGGTTTTGAGGCTAGGAAGAGTCCAAATCAAAATGATGCTTTCTTCCTGAAGACTGGAGTTCTGGGACTGGCTACCAGATATCCTTGATCTTGGCTTTTCTGTCATATAGCAATGCATAGGGCAACCTCTGCTGACCTCTCATTCCCATTTTAAAATTTTGTTTGTCTTTTTATTATTGAGTTGTAGGATATCTTTATGTATTTTGGATATTAAACTCTTATCAGATATGTGGTTTCCAAATATTTTCTCCCATTGATTAGGCTACATTTTCACTTTCTTGATAAAGTCCTTTGATGCACAAAAGTTTTTAATTTTGAGGCAGTCCAAGAGGTGCCATTTATCTATTTTTTTTCTTTTCTTTTCTTGCTTTGCTTTGGGTGTAAGGTCTAAGAAACCATTGTCTACCACAAGATCTTGAAGATGCTTCAAACATTTTCTTCTAGGAATGTTATGGTCATGACTCTTATATTCTTGTTTTTGATCCATTTAGTGTTAATTTTTGTATAATGTGTGAGATAAGGATCCTCTTTAATTCTTTGGGTATATCCATATCCAGTTCTCCTAGCACCATTTGTTGAAGAGACTATTCTGTCTCATTTGAGTGGATTTGGCAGTCTTGTCAAATATCGATTGGCCATAGATCTGACAGTCTATTTCTGAATTCTCTATTCAATTCCATTAGTCAGTATGGACTAATACCATGCTGTTTTGATGACTGTAGCTATGTAATATGCTTTAAAGACAAGAGGTGTGAGTCCTCCAAGTTCATTCTTCTTTTTTAAGATGTTTGTGGCTATTCCGGGGCTCTGACCTTTCCAAATATGTTTGATAAATGGTTTTCCCATTTCTGCAAAGAAGGATGTTGTCATTTTAATTCGGATTGCATTGAATCTGTAAATCAATTTGGGTAAAATTGACATCTTAAAGATATTTAGCCTTCCATTTATTTAGGTCTTCTTTGATTTCTGTTATAGCAAAGTTTGTCATTTTCTGCAAAGAGGTCCTCTATATTATTGGTTAAATTTATTCCTGGATATTTGATTCTTTTAGTTGCTATTGTAAATGGAATTTTCTTCCAGATTTCCTCTCAGATTTCTTATTACTAGTGTATAGAAACACTACAGATTTTTGCATGCTGATCTAGTATCCCACCATTTTGCTGAACTTATTTATTAGCTCTTGCATCATTGTTTTTTTATTTTCGAGGACTTTCTCTATGTAGTATCATGTCATCTGCAAATATTGAAAGTTTTACTTCTTCCTTTCCAATTTGGATTCCTTTTATTTCTTTTTCTTGCCTAACTGCTCTGATTAGAACTTCTAGCACAATGTTGAATACACTTGTGACAGTGGGCATTCTTTTTTCATTCAAAAATTTAGGGGGAAGGTTTCAATTTTTCACAATTAAGTATAATGTTTTTCATATATGCCCTGTGTCATATTGAGGAAGTTTCCTTCTATTCCTATTCTTGGAAATGTTTTTATCAGGAAAGGATGTTGAATTTTGTCAAATTCCTTTTCTGCATCAGTTGAGATGAACATGTGCTTATCCCCTTCAATTCGTTAACGTGGTGTATTGCATTAATTGATTTCCTTCTGTTGAGCCACCCTTGCATACCTGTGATATAACCCACTTCATCATGGTGTATAATTCTCTTATTGTGATGTTGGATTTGTTTTGCAAATATTTTGTTTAGGATTTGAGTGGTTAAATTCACAAGAGAAATTGTTCTGTAATATTATTTTCTTGTAGTATCTTTATCTGACTTTTGTCTTATGCTGATGTTGGTTTCTTAAAATGAGTTAGGGTGTGTCCCTCCTCTTCAATTTTTCAGAAAGTGTGGGCAGGATTAGTATTAATTCTTCCTGGAATGATTGGTCATATTAGTCTGTGAAGCCATTTGGTCCTTGTTTTTTTTTTGTTGTTGTTGTTGGAAAGTATTTGATGACTAATTTGACTAATTCAATCTCTTTACTTGTAATTAGTCTATTGAAGTCTTCTGTTTGTTCTAGAGTCAGAATAGATTGTTTGCATTTTTCTGAAAATTTGCCCAATGCTTCTTTGTGTAATTTGTTGGCATACAGTTGTCCATAATATCTTCTTATGATCATTTTATTCCTGTGCAGTCAGTAGTAATGATCCCCACTCAATTTGCTTTTCTTTATTTGCAGCTTGTTTTTTCCTTTGTCATTCTAGATAAAGGAATATCAATTTTATTGATCTTCTCAAAGAACCAACTTTTGATTTTGTCAGTTCTCTATTTTTTTTCACAATTTCATTTATTTCTGTTCTAACCTTTATTATTCTTTTCCTTCTGTTTGTTTTGGGATTAATTTGCTGTTCTTTTTCTAGTTCTGCCAGGTGGGCAGTTAGGTCTTTGACTTTAACTTTCTTCTTTTTTTTAAATGTATGGATTTAGGGCTATACATTTCCCCCTCAGCACTGCCTTCACTGCATCCCATAAGTTTTGATTTGCATTTGTCTCAAGATATTTTCTGATTTCTCCTGCAATTTTTCTTTGACCAATGATTGTTTAAGTGTGTGTTGTTTAACTTGGATGAATGTGTTTGTGAATTTTCTAACTCTCCATCCATTATTGATTTCATTCCATTATGACCAGAGAAATTTCTTTGTATAATTTCAGTATTTTTAAATTTATTGAGACCCATTTTCTGACCCAACATATGGTCTTTCCTGGAGAATGATCCATGAGTACTTGAGAAGAATGTATATCCTATTGTTTTGGGGTGCAATGTCTGTATATGTCTCTTATGTTTAGTTCATTTATCATATTATTTATGTTCTCTGTTTCCTTATTGATCATCTGTGTAGATATTCTATCTATTGATGTAAGTGGTTGTTGAATTCGCCAACTATTATTGTAGACATGTCTATTTCTCCCTTGAATTTTGCCAGTGTTTGCCTCATATATTTTGGGCACCATGATTAGGTGGATAAATATTCAAGACTGTTATTTCTTCTTCATGGTTTGCCCCTTTTATTAATATACAGTGTTCTTCCTTGTCTCTTAAAACTGTTTTGCATTTAAAATTTATTTTGTCCAATATTAATAGAGCTGCCCCAACTCTTTTTTGGTTACTATTTGTGTGGAATATTTTTTTTCCAGTCTTTCTCATTCAACCTATTTGTGTCTTTGGGTCTAAGGGGTTTCTCCTGTAGACAAGCATATATGAGATCATACATTTTAAAAAATCTGTTCTGCCAATCTGTGTCCTTTAATTGAGTGATATTAATCAGTTCATATTCAATATTACTGTAAGAGCATTACAACAACCTTTTTAAATTTTTTTTTTAATTTTTAAAAAGATACTTAGATTACATAAATGTTACATAAAAAATGTAGAGATTCCCATATGTCCCACTTCCCACACCTCCAACAACCTCCCACATAAACATCCTTTGTTAGTGGCACATTCATTGCAACTGATAAATGCATCCTGGGGTTCTGTCATTAAGCATGGACCATAGTTTACATTGTAGTCTACACTCTCTCCCACACAGTTCTGCATGTTATGTGATGATATAAAATGGCCTATATCTGTTGTTGCTATGTCACTCAGGATGATTTCCAAGTCCAAAAAAAGCCCCTGTATTACAACTGTTTTTCCCTCTCCCTGCCTCCAGAGCCTCCAGTGCTCTGGCTCCATATCAATGTTGTAATTTTTTCCATTGCTAGAATCACTATACATCTATAGTAGAATACCAGTAAGTCCACTCTAGTCCATAGCTATTCCCACAATCCTGAGGATTCTGGGATGGTGATGTCCACTCCACCTCCAATTGAGAGGGGGCTTATATCCCATGGGGAAGATGGATGGGACTATCCTGCCTGCAGCTGCAGACTCTCTCCATTCCCTGGGACGGCTGTTGTCCATCATCATTTCCCCACCAGTTGTCCTGGGTGAGTCCAATGAACTGTAGAGTAGGTGTTGCAGCTCCACCGGGGTTCTGGGCCCAGCTGGCACATGAAGAGTCCAAAGACTTGAGTCTCTGGACGTACACCTACAAACTCCAGCACCAAGTATAGGTTTAAATAGAAGGGACAGATGAGCTATGTGCAGGGAAGACATAATTGAGCCCAACTCTCACTCTCGGGAGCACAAACTCCAAGGTAGGGTCCACTGGCAAGGCACCAAACTCTGGAGCTATCTGCCCTGACCATAGGACCTGGGTGTCTCCAGAGCCCTCAGGACTCCCACTATTTGGGGTCGTATCCACTTTGGAAGTCTGAGATTCTGCTAAGATGTGCATAAGCGTTCCCTCTGGAATGACTTCCCAACTCGCTTTGAAGTCTCTTAGCCATATAAACTCATTTGTCTTTACCTTTTCCCCTTTTATTCAGGTCTTTTTCCAGTTGCATTGCCAGTTG
Source organism: Tolypeutes matacus (assembly GCA_026826555.1). Classification (NCBI taxonomy): domain Eukaryota; kingdom Metazoa; phylum Chordata; class Mammalia; order Cingulata; family Chlamyphoridae; genus Tolypeutes; species Tolypeutes matacus. The sequence continues at coordinate 1,553,560 of JAKSZT010053991.1, read as the reverse complement.
GTGCTTGGTAGCAATCCCTCCGTGCCAGGGAGGCTTATCTCCAGGAGTCATGTCCCATGCTGGGAGGAAGGTAATGCATTCATATGCTGAGTTTGGCTTAGAGAGAGGTCACATTCGAGCAACAAGGAGGCTCTCAGGAGGCAACCATTAGGCACCCAATAACAATAGGCTAAGTTTCAATTTCAAGAGGAAAGACTCATAAGCCTAGTCACCAATATCAAGGGCCCATCAGTGGATCATCCTCCTTTTCCAGTCACTGCCCCTGCACTTGGGGGACTGTTGCTGCTGCCTTAGAGAATGTGGCAGAGCTCTCCAGGATGGGAATTCAGTATTCTCTCATTTATTGAGTGGTTCTCCACCCACTGTGACAATGCCCCCTGAATATTTGAACATTTTTATATACCTTATATTCTGAATACAAATAATAGGAAAATGAAATAATAATGATAAGTTTATATGTAAGAGATAAAATACATAAATTTTTTTAAAACTAAAAATGAAATAAAAAGATTGAGATATTTAAAAAATGAAAAATTTAAAAAAAAATTTTTTTTTCCTTTTGCCTTTCATCACTGCAGTATCTGGTGTCCTTTCTGTACCGTGGCACATCCCCCCTCTCATTCCCCAGTGTCTCACTATTTTTCATTTTGTTTTCAAAGAAGTTTTAGGTCACAGCAAAGTCACACAAAGAATACAGGAGACTCTCATATACCCAACATCCTCCCCCTTTCCTCCCCCTCATAGTAATACCTTTTTATATGAGGATAGTAGCATTGTTATCACTGATATACAAATAGTGAAACATAGCTACTAAACATTGTCAATGGTTTACACTATGGTTTACATTTTAGACTGTGCACTATAATAAATTTTGATGATATTTGCCATGTCCTGTGTCCATCACTGTATGGTAATGAAGAACATTTCCACTGACCACTAAATACTCCCTGTTTTTTCTATTCTATTCCTCCCACCCCATCCCCCCAGGGCCCATGACGACCCCCTGGCTTGACTCGTTGAATGACAAGATTCATAGTTACATGCAACAAGAGGTCTTAACACACTGGTTTGCCCTCCCCTATTAGGAACCACTCTTGCTCTTGAGAGACTCCCGCCTGTCTATTTCTGAACAAATCAGTCCTCCCAAGATCAGAGTCCAACTTCTTCTCACTCATTATGTGGGTCTCCACCCACTGATACAATACATTATGACAGAATGAACACTCACACACTCCCTAGAAGCCTGCTCCAGGTGTGCCCTGTCCCGAATGCCCCCCAACCAACACCCTAAACCAGCAACCCTTCCTTGTCATATTGCCGTAAGAGCATTCCCACCTCTGTACTTTCAACCTCATACCCACAAATCCCCAGTGTCCACCTGGTCCCTCTTCCAACTCAACCCGTATCCTGGACCTTCTAACCCACCCTTCCCAGTCTACCCACCTGTCAACCCTGCACCACCCAACCCAATAATATCACTACCCTCCTGTCCTATCCCTTCAATACGCAACTACACTTTATCACTTTACCATATATTACGTCCGTATGGGTGATGGCTCACAACCTTCTCTTCTCTTTCTATTTCTTGTAAACTTATCGTATAGACAATAGCTCTCTGAGACTGCTCAAATTCCTTAGTTCATATCATTGAGGTCATGTACTGTTCATCCTTCAATGCCTGGCTTGCTTCACTCAACATAAGGTCTTCAAGATTCATCTATGTTATTGCGTGTGTTAGCACTTTATTCCTTCTTACAGCTGAGAAATATTCCATTGTATGCACGTACCACACTTTTTTTTTATCCATTCATCTGTTGATGGGCACCTGGGTTGATTCCAACTTTTGGCAATTGTGAACAATGCCGCTATGAACTTTCGTGTGCATATATATCTGTTTGTGTCTTTGCTTTCAATCCTTCAGGGTATATACCCAGCAGTGGAATTTCTGGATCATATGGAAACTCTATAGTTAGTGTTTTGAGGAACCTCCAGACTGTGGTGTTGGTTTAAGTGTTTAATAACCTTTTTATATGTGGATGATACATTTGTTACAACTGATATACAAATATTGAAACATAACTAACAATGGTCAATGGTTTACATTATAGTTTACATTTTCGATGGTAAACTTTTATAAATTTGATGAAATTTAACATGGCTTGTATCTGTGATTGCAAGTTCATGTAGAACACTTCCATTGCCCCCAAAATGCTCCCTGTTCCTTTTATTTTATTCCTCCCCTGCCCCTTGGGGCCCACAACAACCACCAGACTTCACTCCTTGAAGGACAAGATTCATAGTTACTTGCAACAACACTTAGGGTTTGACACACTAGTCTGTCCTCCACATTAGGTACCACCCATGCTCTCGAGAGACTCCAGCCCCTCTGGTTGAGAACATGGCAGGCCTCCCCAGGATGGGAGTCCAACACCTTCCCACTCATTATGTGGGTCTTTACCCACTGATACCACACACTATGACAAAATGATCATTTGCACACTCCCTAGAAGTCTGTCCCAGGTGCACCATGTCCAAAATGCACCTCCATCCAACACCCTAAACTAGTAACCTTTCCTTGTCATACTGCCAAAAGAGCATTCCCAACATTGTAGTTTCAACCCTGTACCCACCAATCCCTGATGTTCACTTGTCCCCTTCCCCATCCCTAACCCCAGTCACATGGACAATCCAACCCTCCCTCCCAACACTACCCCCTTGTCAAACCTGCACCACCCAAGCCAATAGTATCACTATACCCCTGCCATATCCTTTCACTGCACAACTACACATTTCCACTCTATCATAGATTTCACCCATATGGGTGTTGGCTCACAACCTTCTCTCTATTTCCTGTAAACTTATCTTCCAGACTCTAGCTCTGAAAGTCTGCTCAATTTGCTTAATTTATATTAGTGAGGTCATATAATAATTGTCCTTCAATGCCTGGCTTGCTTCACTCAACATAAGGTCCTCAAGATTCATCCATGTTATCCCATGTGTTAGTATTGTATTCCTTCTTACAGCTCAGTAATATTCCATTGTATGTATTTACCATATTTTGTTTATCCATTCATCTGTTGCTGGGCATTTGGGTTGATTCCAACTTTTGGCAATAGTGAATAATGCTGCTATGAACATTGATGTACATATATCTGTTTGTGTCCTTGCTTTTAATTCTTCTGGGTATATACCCAGCAGTGGAATTTTCATATGGCAGATCTATAGTGAGTTGTGTGAGGAACCACCCAACTATCCTCCACAGTGGCTGCACCATTCTACATTCCCGCCAGCAGTGAATGAGGGTTCCAGTTCCTCCATATCTTCTCTAATACTTGTAGTCCTCAGTTTTTTTAATAGCCACTAATCTAATGGGTGTAAGATGATATCTCATAGTTTTGATTTGCATTTCCCTAATAGCTAGTGATGTTGAGGATCTTTTCATGTGCTTTTTAGCCACTTCTATTTCTTTCTTGGAGAAGTGTCTTTTCAGGTCACTAGACCATTTTTTAAATGGGTTGTTTGTCTTTTTATTTTTGGAGTATAGGATTTCTTTATATATGCTGGATATTAGGCTCCTATCAGATATGGTTGCCAAATATTTTCTCCCATTGGGTAGGCTGCCTTTTTATTTTCTTGACAAACTCCTTTGAGGTACAAAAGTTTTTAATTTTGAGGAGGTCTCATTTATCTATTTTTTCTTTAATTGCTCATGCTTTGGATTTGAAGTTCATAAAACCATTTCCTAATACAAGATCTTGTAGATGCTTCCCTACATTTTCCTCCAAGGTCTTTATGGTCTTGGATCTTATATTTAGATTTTTGATCCATCCTGAGTTAATTTTTGTATAAGGTGTGAGATGGTGTTCCTCTCTCATTCTTTTGGATATGGATATCCAGTTCTCCAAGCACCATTTGTTGAAGAGGCTCTTCTCTCCCACTTGAGTGGGCTTGGTGACCACTCAGGTGACTGTATATCAGTCACCTGAGTATCAGGTGACTCTATATTCGAGGATGTATATCAGAACTTTCAAGTCAGTTCCATTGGTCAGTATGTCTATCCTTGTACCAATACCATGCAGTTTTGACCACTGAGCTTTGTAGTATGCTTTAAAGTCAGGTAGTGTGATTTCTCTGATTTCATTTTTCTTTTTCAAAATGTCTTTGGTATTTGGGGTATCTTGCCCTTCCAAATAAATTTTATAGTTAGTTTTTCCAATTCAGTAAAAAAATTCTGTGTTGATTTTTATTGAGATTGCATGAAATCTGTATTTTAGTTTGGGTAGGATAGACATCTTAATTCTGTTTACTCTTCCTATCCATGAACAGGGAATATTTTTCCATTTATTTAAGTCTTCTTTTTGTGTTGTGTAGTTTTCTGCATATAAGTCACTGATATCTTTAGTTAAATTCATTCCTAGGCATTTAATTATTTTAGTTGCTATAGTAAATTGTGTTTTTTTTCTTAATTTCCTCCTCAGATTGCTCTTTATTGGTGTACAGAAATGCTACTGATTTCTGTGCATTGATCTTATAGCCTGCAACTTTACTGAACTCAAATAGATTTCTCAGGGCTTTCTATGTATAGGATTATGTCATCTGCAAGTAGTGAAATTTTTACTTCTTCCTTTCCAATTTGGATGTCTTTTATAACTTATTCTTGCCTAAGTGCTTGAGCAAGCACTTCTAACACAATGCTAAGTAAGAGTGGTGCTACTGGGCATCCTTGTCTTGTTGCTGATCTGAGAGGGAAAGCTTTTAGAATTTCACCATTGCATAAGATGATAGCTGTGGGTTTTTCATATGCACCCTTTATCATGTTGAAGAAGTTTCCTTCTATCCCTATCTTTTTAGTGTTTTTATCAGGAAGGAGTGCTGTATTTAGTCAAATGCTTTTTCTGCATCTGTAGAGATGATCATGTGATTTTTTCTTTCTATCTGTTTATGTGGTGTATAACATTGATTGATTTTCTTGAACCATCCTTGCATATGAGGTATGAAACCCACTTGATCATGGTATAGAATTCATTAGATGTGTTGTTGAATATAATTAGCTAGTATTTTGTTGAGGATTTTAGCATCCAGATTCATTAGAGAGATTGGTCTGTAGTTTTCCTTTCTTGTGGTGTCTTTGTTTAGATTTGGTATCAGGGTGATGTTGGCATCATAGAGTGAGTTAGGTAATGTTCCTTCCACTTCTTTTTTTTTTTTGGAAGAGTTTAAGCAGGATTTGAGTTAGTTCTTTCCAGAATGTTTGGTAGACTTCATCTGTGAAGCCATCTGGTCCTGGGCTCTTCTTAGTTGGGAGGTTTTTGATGACTGATTCTATCTCGTTACTTGTTATTGGTCTGTTGAGTTCATCAATATTGTTTTTCATCAAATGTAGGCTGCTTCTGTGTTTTTAGGAATTTGTTCATTTCCTCTAAAGTGTCCATCTTGCTGGCATATAATTTTTCAAAGTATCCTCTTATGATACTCTTTATTTCTGTGGGGTCAGTGGTGATATCTCCTTCCTCATTTCTTATTTTGTGTATTTGCATCTTTTCTATTTTTTTCTTTGTTAGTCTAGCTAAGGGATTGTCAATGTTATTGATCTTTTTGAAGAACCAGCTTTTGGTTTTGTTTATTTTTTCTAGTGCTTTCTTATTTTAGATTTAATTTAGTTCTGCTCTAATCTTTATTATTTCCTTCTTTATACTTCCTTTGGGATTGATTTGTTGTTCTTTTTTTCTAATTCATCCAGGTGTGCAGCTAGTACTTTAATTTTAGCTCTTTCTTCTTTTTTGATATATGCATTTATAGCTATGAATTTCCCTCTCAGTACAGCCTTTGCTGCATCCCATAGGTTTTGATATGTTGTGTTGTCATTATCATTCATTTCAAGGTAGTTACTGATTTCTTTTGAGATTTCCTCCTTGACCCACTGTTTGTCTAAGAGTGTGTTAACCAGATTAGAGCTTAATCTGGTTCTCTGGCCCTTACTGATTTCCAGCTTCATTCCATTGTGGTCAGAGAAATTACTTTGTATAATTTCAATCTTTCTGAATTCATTGAGAGTTGTTCTGTGGCATAGCATGTGGTCTATCTTGGAGAATGAGTCATGTGTGCTCGAGAAGAATGTATATCCCTCTGTATTTGAGTGTAGTATTCTGTATGTCTATTAGGTCCAGATTCTCTAATGCATTATTAAAAGTTTTGTTTCTTTATTGATTCTCTGTTGAGATGTTCTGCTTAATGGGGATAATAGTGTATTAAAGTCCTCTACTATAATTGTATAGGCATCTCTTTCTCCAGTTAGTTTTTCCAGTGTTTGCCTCATATATTTTGAGGTGCCCTGGTTAGGTGCATAAATGTTTATGATTGTTCTTTTTTCTTGAAAGATTACTCATTTTATTAATTTATAGTGCCCATCTTTGCCTCATAAAATAGTTTTCCATTTAAGGTCTATTTTGTCTGATGTTAGGATAGCTACTCCTGCCATTTTTTAATTATTCTTTGCATGTAAAATTGTTTTATAATCATTCACTTTCAGCCTCTTTGAATCCCTGGGTCTAAGGTGGGTTTCTTGTAGACAGCATACAGATGGGTCATATTTCTTTATCCATTCTGCCAATCTGTGTCTCTTGACTGGTGAGTTTAGTCCATTAACATTCAATGTTATTACTGTCAAGGAATTACTTACAGTAGCCATATTTTCTTTGGGTTTATGTATGCCATATGTTGTTTTTATTTTTCTTTTTGTCATTTTAGTTGTCCCTACACTGTCCTCCAACTCTCTCTCTTCTGTTTTTTCCTTTCAACCTGCAGAACTCCCTTTATTATTTCTTGAAGGGCAGTTTTCTTATTGACATACTCTCTTAATTTTGTTTATCTGTGAATATTTTGAACTCTCTCTCATTTTTAAATGCCAACTTTGCTGGATAGAGAATTCTGGGCTGGAAGTTTTTTTCTTTTAGCACCTTGACTATGTCATACCACTGCCTTCTTGCCTTCATGGTTTCAGATGAGAAATCAATGCTTAATATTATTGAGCTTCCCTTGTATGTGAAGGTTCTGTTTTCTCTTGCTGCTTTCAGTATTCTTTCTTTGTCTTGAGCATTGGACAATTTGACAAGTATATGTCTTGGAGTAGCCCTATTGGCATTTATACTGTTTGGGGTGCACTGTACTTCCTGTACATATATATCCATCTCCCACAATAGGGTTGGGATGTTTTCAGCCATTATTTGCTCCAACACTCCTTCTGTCCTCTTTCCCTTCTCTTCTCTCTCTGGCATGCCTATAATGCATATGTTTGTGCATTTCATGTTGTCATTCAAATCCTTAAGTCCCTGCTGGATTTTTTCTGTCTTTTTATCTATCTGTTCTACTATCTGTTTCATTTCAGATGTACTGTCTTCCATATTGCTAATTCTTTCCTCTGCCTGCTCAAATATACTCTTATGTGCTTCCAGTGAGTTTTTGATTTCTTGGATTTTGCCATTCATCACCATCATATCCATTATTTTTTTAAATGTATATTTACAATTTCTTCAGTATATTCTCCCAGTGTCTTCTTAATATCCTTAATCTCTTTTTTCACTTCATTCAGTTGATTCATGAGGTTTGTTTGGACAGCTCTTATTATTTGTTCCATGTTCTGCATCTCCTCTTGGTTTTTAGTTTGTTCATTGGACTGTTCTATTTCTTCCTGTTTCTTAGTATGGCTTGTAATTTTTTGTTGTTTTATTGGCATCTGTTTATCTTGATAGGTTTATTCAGTTGATTAGCTTCTTTCTCTTCTCTATGGTTTTATTTAGTTGTTTTTGAGTGTGGTAAGTTTCACTCTGACACTTCATTCCTCTTATTCTATTTCATTGCTGTTGTCTATTTTCCCTTAAAAAAAAGTTAGTACCAGAGAAATAGGAAGACCTAGGAAGAGAAAACAAGTAATAGTAGTATTAATAGTAAAAGGCTGGAGAGGGTCCATACAAGGCATAGGAAATTGAATAATTAACCCAAGTAAGAAGTTCAGAAGAATGAGTTTAGAAAAATAGAATTGAAACAATGAAACAAGAAACAGAATAGAGAAAAATATTGAATGAATTAAAAGGCTGGACTGAAACAAAAAGGGGAAAAGAAAAAGTAAAAGAGAGAAAGAAAAAAACCAAAAAGTAAAAAAAGAAAGAAAACAGAGAAAGTAGGAGAGAGCAAGATATAAGGACAAGAAAAATTGGAGACCTAGCAAAGAGAGATGTAGTGAAAGAGCAACAACAGAAAACAGAAAATATAAAGATGAAGAAGAGAAAAGATATAGCAGTAGGTAGAGAAAATTGGTAAACAAATGAAAAAAGAAAAAAACTAACAAAGAAAGAAACAAAGGAATGGGAAACACAACAACAAGAAAACAAGACAGTAACTACTCAATTAAAAAAAAAAGAGGAAGAAGGCAAAAAAAGGACAGAAAAACAAAGATAAACATGGAAAAACAGCCTTCTCTCTTAGACCTCTAGGGATCTTCTCAGGCTGCTGCTATTTGGCAATCAATCACCCTGCATCCTGTCCTTTGCAGGATTTAAGCCAGGTTTTAGTGAGTAAAATAAGGAAAATAAAAAAGTAATCTTTTTTTTTTTATTATTTTTTTTAAAGATATCCAATAAAAGCTAATACAAAGAATGTCAATTTGTTCTCTGTCTTAAAGTTTCACAGCTGGATGCCTGATAACCCTATATCACTTGTCAGAAAGGAATCAGGGATCAAACCCCGGCCCTTGTATATGCCAGGCAGGAATTTTTCCACTGAGCTAATCTATCTCTTTAGGTTAGAAAGGCTTTAGGAAGGCTGTCTGTCCCTTTTCCCTCAAGCAGATTAGATTAGTCTTTTGTCTCTGCCTCCATTCTGATGTAATTCCTCTCTTTGCCTAGGCTGCTGGGTGTGACAGCCTGCCTGAGGAGATCCCCCTCCCTGTCACATCAGGGTCACCCAAGGGGGGCTTGGCTGGCTAAAATAACTGCAAAGAAAGCACTCTCGACCATCCCAGACCCTTCCTCTTAGGGAGGTTGCCATCACTCTCCCTTTGGAAGAGGCAGCTGGTAACTCTACCTAGGCTCTTTGTCCTGGGGGCAGGGTATATGTGCCACTTCCAGGCAACTCAAGATTTTTCTTTGGTTTCCTTATCTTTCCAGTACCCTCCTAAATGACCCAGAGCACCCTCCTGCTCTATATATATCTAAAGAAGCTGGCAGGGAGGGAGATACAATTCCCCAGGAGTTTTGCCCTTGCTCAATATCTCCAGGGTGGGGGGAGGGGAGACTTTCCCGGCAGCCAGGAAGATCAAGCTTGCTGTGTCGGCCTCTTCCTCTCTGTCCCCAACTATCCTTAGAGTTGTGAAACAGTGTCCTGGTCTGCTGTAACTCAAAGTAGGTCAGCAAGGCAGCCCTTGACTTCCTCTCAGATGTTTTAGTGAGAGCGAAGTTTTAACCGACTACCCCATCAGCCATGTTCCCACAATTCTTCTACTATCTTCTTGCTTGCATTATTTCTGATGAAAAATATGCTGTCATCCTTATCTTTGTTTCTCCAGATGGAATATGTCTTCCCTCAGCCCCCACCCCAGCTGCTTTTAAGATTTCCTACTTATTGTTGGTTTTGAGCAATTGACTAGCTATGCCTTGGTGTAATTTTCTTCACATTTCTTGTTTTTTGTTCACTAAGCATCTTGTTCCTTTGGGCTTATCATTTTCAACAAAATTAGAAAAAATTTTAATCATTATTTATTTACGTATTTTCTGTTTCAACCCCCTTCTTTGGGAACTACAAATTCACATATTTTAAGCTGCTTGATGTTGTCCCACAACTCAATGATGCCCTTTTTCTTGAAAAAAACAAAACTTTTTTCATCTGTGTGTTCTGTTTTGAATATTTTCTATTTATGTATCTTCAAGTTTGCTAATCTTTTTACCATATCTCATCTGTCATTAATTATATACAATGTAGTTTTCTTCCCAGACACTGTGATTTTCATCTCTAGAAGTTTGATTTGGGTCTTTTAAAAAATATCTTCCATGTGTCTCCATACCTCTTTGAACATATAGAATACAGTTAAAATAACTGTTTTAATAGCCGTGTCTGCTAATTCCAAGGTCTGTATCAGTTCTGGGCTGATTTCAATTGATTGATTATGGGTTATGTTTGCCTGCTTCTTTACACACCTGGTAGTGCTTGCTTGAATGCCATACATAGTGAATTTTACCTCATTGCCATTTCCCCTGCAAACCTGCAAGTTACAGGTATAAAACATCCATGCCTCTATAGAAATATGAGGCCCACATACTTGTTTCTGCAGGGCGTCCCCATACTCTAAATATTTTTCAACAAACCTATTGACCAAGTGACAATAACATTATAGTGACATCACTGAATGAGTTTTTTTGTTTTTACTCCCTCCTGGGCCTTATATATTTGTTGGACTCCTTTCAATTATCTATTTTATGCAAAAACAACAACAAAAACAAACCTCAACTAAGTATTGGTTAGCATCATGGTTACCTGTAGTAGAGAGACTATTTCAAGATATATGATCCCTACTTCATAGATGAGATAACTGAGCCTCATTCAGAATGACTAAGGGAGGAAATGCTCAAGGTCTCCCAACTGACCAGTGATCAAGATTAGAGTCCATATCTCCTTTATCCAGTGCCCTTTTATCTGCAAAATTCTGTTACTATATGACACATTGTCTTTGTCCTTATATATCACTAGGTATTAATAGGTGTAAAGTATTTATTGGGCTGAAGGAGATTTTGGATCCAAGGGTCTGCACTCAGTCAATGTGGAAAGCTGTGATGGAATTTACCTGGCCCATGACTTTATGTTTTGTACCCCCATGCAGAGGGTTGAAGAAAACATACTCCAGATTTCATGGCCAAGTCATCATTCATCTAGATCAGGCTGCTCTCTTGTTTTCAGTTGTTATTTTCTTCAGTTCTAGTTTTCATTCTTATTGCTTTACTTCACATGAATGTTTTTTCATTTGTATGTATTCTTTTTTTTTTTTTTCTTTTCTCACAGCCACAATTTATCCATAATGTATGTATTCTTATTAAATACTTTTGGTTGATATGTACAGATTTATTTAAAACTATACATATAAGGCATTTTGATGTAATTAATAATATTGGACAATAAGCATTTATTACGTGAGGGCACTATTTTAAGGACTTTGCATGTTGCCAACTCAGGCAGCTCCCTTGATAATAAGGTGGTTGCTAATATATCCACATTTTAGAGATGCAGGACCTGAGGCACAGAGGAGTTGAGGAAACCCCCTAAAATCATACAGGTAGGGAGTAGCAAAGCCAGGATTCCAACCTAGGCAGTCTGGTTAAAGTACCCATGCTGTTACATATTCTGTTCTACCTCTCCTCTGGTGCTGGTTTTCCATTCAGCTGTATATAATTTAGTCTGTTACTTGTACCACTATCAAATGCTCTACCCTGCATCCATTATATTTTACATACCCATTCTCCAAGTACTGGTTTGTTAGATGGCATGCTTCTAAGTTCAGAGCTCTGAACTCCACTTTATGTTGAATCCTCATCATAATGGAGTCGCATGTTAGACCATGGTTTCACTCTTGCTCATGCAGCATCAGATGCTTCTATCCAAATGCCCTCATCTTAACTGTCTAGAATTTGAATCTGTCCTCAGTATGTGACACATCAGCTTGCTGTTACATTTATGTGACTGTTTTGGAAGGATGTGGTGAAGGTAGAAAGGTTCCAGTGTGAAACACTGGAAAGCGAAGATTGAAGGAAAGACCTCCATGGAAGGTTTTGCTGAGCCTGCCATCTGCTGGCTGGTACAGAAATTGCATGGAGAAAACCTATTTTTAGTCTCTCTTAAACCTCCTGGAAGAAAATCTATATCCCATTAGTGAGTCCCTGGCATTATTTTGATAACTTAAGCTAGGAAATTTTAAAGACTTAGAATACATTGAACCAAATATCAAAGAATAACTGTGAAAATAATACAATAGTCGAAAGAAACGACCATCAGAGCAAATTCACCAACATATTCATATGCCTACACATCAGCAAAAAATTATAAGCCATTCTAGAAAACAAGAAGAGATGGCCCAGCCAAGGGAACAAACAAAATATCCTGAAGAGATACAAGATATAAGATAATTAATCAATGATAATCACATAAATCTCCTAAATCAATTCAAAGAATTGAACGAAACTATGACTAATGAGATAAAGGATATTAAGAAGACACTAGGTGAGCATAAAGAACAATTTGAAAGCCTGCAAAGAAAAGTAACAGAGCTTATGAGAATGAAAGACAATGGATGAGATTAAAAAATACATTAGAGGCACATAAGAGCAGATTTGAATTGCTCAAAGACAGAATTGGTGATTTTGAGGACTGAACTGGAAATGAAAGGAGAACAGAAAGAGGAAAGAGTGGAAAAAATGGAACAGGGTCTCAGAGAATTGAATGACAACGCAAACACACAAATGCATTTTCAGTATCCCAGAAGGAGAAGAGAATGGAAAAGGGGCAGAAATATATTTGAGAAAATAATGACCAAAAACTTCCCAACCCTTATGAAAGACATAAATATCAATATCCAAGAAAGACAACATACTACAAACACAACAAATCTGAATAGAATACTCTAAGACAACTACTATTCAGAATGACAGGTATCAGATATAAAGGGAGGATTCTGAAATCAGCAAGAGAAAACAAGAGCATCACATACAAGGGAACCTCAGTTAGATTAATGCCGCCCTCACATCAGAAACCATAGAGGACAAAATGAAAGGTAGTGGGACACTGGGGAATGAGAGGGGGAGGGTGCCACGGTACAGACTGGACACCAGATACTGCAGTGATGCAAAGCAAAAGGTAAAAAAAAAAAAAAAAAATTATTTTTCATTTTTTAAAATATCCCAAGCTTTTAATTAATTTATTTTTATTTTTTATTTTTTTTAAGTGGTATGATGTATTTAAGGTACAGAAAGTAAAAAAAGTCAGCCAAGAATTCTGTATCTGGCAACTTTCCTTCAAAAATGAAGGTGATTCAAAGCCTTCAAAGACAAACAAAAACTGAGAGAGTATGCTATCAAAAGACCAGAATTTCAAGAATTTTAAGAAGACATAAATAAATGGAAGGACATTCTGTTTTCATGGGTGGGAAAACTAAATATTGTTAAGATGTCAATTCTACCAAAACTGATTTACAAATTCAACGCAATCCCAATAAAAATCCCAACAGCCTTTTTTTGCAGAAATGGAACAGCCAATAATCAAATTGTAAATATAAGGGGTCCCGAATAAACAAAAAGGTCTTTAAAAAGAAGAACAAAGTTGGAGGACTCTCACTTCCTGAATTTAAAGCATATTACTTAGCTACAGTGGTAAAAACAACATGGCACAGGCATAAAGATAGACAGATTGATCAATGGAACCAAATTGAGGACTCAGAAATAGACCCTCACATCTATAGTCAAGTGATTTTTGACAAAGATTTCAAGCCCTCCCTCCTGGGCCAAAAGAGTCTATTCAACAAATGGTCCTGGGAGAAATGGATACCCATATCCCAAAGAAAGAAAGAGGACCCCTATCTCACACCTTATCCAAAAATTAACTAAAATTGGATCAAAGACCTGAATATAAAAGCAACAACCATAGAACTCCTAGAAGAAAATATAGGTAAACATCTTCAAGACCTCTTGTGGTTGGCAGTAGTTTCTTAGACTTTACATCCAAAGCATGAGTAACAAAAGAAAAAATAGATAAATGGGATTTCCTCAAAATTAAATACTTTTGCACCTTAAAGGACTTTGTCAAAAGGGTGAGATGGCAGCTGACTTAATGGGAGAAAATATTTCAAAATCACATATCCAATAAGGATTTAATAATCATGATATCTAAAGAGATATTACAACTCAACAATTAAAAGACAAACTATGTGATTAAAATGGGCAAAAGACTTGAAAAGACAAGTGTGCAAAGAAGAAATACAAATGGCAAAAAAACACATGAAAAAATATTCATCACTAGTGACTAGGGAAATGCAAGTCAAAACTACAATGAGATATCATTTCACACCTATTAGAATGGCCACTATTTAAAAATTATGGAAAAATACAAGTATTGGAGAGGATGTGGAGAGATAGAAACCATTATTCACTGTTGGTGGGAATGTAGAACGGTACAGCCACTATTGAGGACTGTTTGGCAGTTCCTAAGGAAGTTGAATATAGATTTGCCATGTGACCTGGCAATACCATTACTAGATATATACCCAGAAGAACTGAGAGCAGGAATGTGAACAGATACAGGCACATTGATTTTCATTGCAGCATTATTCACAACTGCCAAAATATGGAAACAACCCAGGTTTCCATCAACCAGTGAATGGATAAACAAATTGTAGTGTATACACATGATGGACTATTATGCAGTGGTAAGAAGAAATAAAGTCTTGAAGTACATGACAAAATGCATGAACCTGGAGGACATTAATTTCAGTGAAGCAAGTCAGACACAAAAGGACAAATACTGAATGATTGTGCTATTTTGAACTACATATTTTATGTAAACTCATGGAATTAATAATTAGAATATAGGTCACCGGAAAATAGAATGAGGGTAAATAATGAAAAATTGTTGGTTAATCAGTGCAGAATTGGTTAAAAGTTGTTTGTAAATCTTTGGAAATGGATGGAAATGGTGAGAGCACAACATGGTGTTTGTAACTAGCAGGGCTATTATATGGGTATGGCAGTAGTTGAAAGCGAAAGTCTAAGGCCATGTATATTACCAGAAGGAAAGCTAAAAAATGTAACACAGGACTGTATAACATAGTGAAACCTCATGTAAAATATGAATATGGATGATATTGCATATATAAGACTATTTTTACAAAATGTAAGTACAAATAAACTGGATAGATAGAAACAATAGCAGCTATGCATGGCAGGGAAAGCATAGAGAGATTGAGAGGTGATGAGTTTTTGTTTTTTATTATTATTGTTGGAATAATGAAATTGCTCTAAAATGATTGAAGTGATGAATGCACAACTATATGATTATACCAAATACCATTGATTGTACACTTTGGATGGATTTATGCTTTATTAATCAATCAATATAATGTATCAATAAAATTAATTTGTTTAAAAAAAAAAAAGAAACCCCATCTTGTCCCTTAGGAACTCACAAATAAGTCGGAGAGACAGCCATATGCAAAAATCATTGCAACGTAGAAGCACAGAGGGAGGTGGGATTACTGCTGCTCCTGATGCCAGAGCCTGTCCTGGATTTTCTTTCAGGGCCAGCGAATTTGGACCTCACGCATCCCAAGCACTGTCCCACTGTAATAGGCCTGTTGTGTGGTCTTGGCAGCTCAGGGCTTGTTCATAAAAGTTTGACTTGGGAGAAGAAACACATCTCACATTTTAGCATTACTATAATATTTAAAGTTCTGAAACCAAAGACTGTGTTCTGGTCATTCCCAGTTCAACTGCAGTTATTTTTAGATAGAATGTTCTGGTGTTTGAGAGTCTCAACTTGGAGACAGTTTTGCTTTTGCATTTGCATCATCTACTCTGCTTGGGGAAGACCAGAGACATGTAGGGGAAAGGAAGCCCCATGCTGAGAAATGCCACCATTGAGTTGGGCACTTTGGGAAGAAGGAAGCATTGAGTAGGAACTAAACTAGCCAATGCATATGGGTGGTAGGTTAGCCTATCTTTAGATTTTGTTTTAATTTGCCAAAGGGATGCTGATGCAAAGTAGCAGAAATAGGTTAGCTTTAATAAAATGAATTTATTTGGAGTAAAAGCTTACGGTTCCAAGGCCATGAAAAGTCCAAGTTGAGGCACCATAAGAGATGCTTCCTTACCAAAGTCAGCTACTGTTGATTCTGTTGTCCAGGTATATGGCAAAGAAAGATGGCCACCGACCTGTGCTGAGGTTTCAGCCTTCCTCTCTGGGCTCATGGTCACCTTTTGAGCTGCTCCATGGGTTCAATCTCTTGGGTGCTTCGTACTTAAGTGACCCTCTAGTCCTCTCTTACATGGCGGGATCAAAAATGGTGGCTTCCTTTCCCTGTGTCTGTGTCTCCATTTTTATCAGACCCAACAAAAGTATAGAGATGCAACCAGAGTCACACCTCACTGATATTGTCCAATCAGAAGCCCTAAAGTGATCTTATTGGTAATCTAATCAAAGGGCTGGCAACAAATTTAATGCACACATCCACAATTCCAGATTAGTTTAAAAACATGATCTTTCTGCCAAAGATGTGCTGTCTTAAAAATAAATATTTTCTCCTGGGTTTGGTTTTCATCTCTGCTGCCTTTGACTGATAGACTTTCCACTCAGACATTTCATGCTTCAGGTTGGTAATTGTCTCCTCTGCATATCATTGCTGGGTTTGGAAGCCAGAAAAGCATTGCTAAAGCTGATTCAAAGCTTTGGCAATAAAAGGGTTTCATTGAATTCCCTGGGGCAGTACCGACATGGCTAATGGGAACCTGCAAGTCCATGTACACATGGTTAAGGGATGGAGAATGATTGTTAACCAGAAACTTTGACTTTTGATAAGGGCAACCAGATTTTCCTTTACTCATTTCCACACATTTCTGTTTACCTTTAGCCCACCGGATACCATCTGGAAGCTATCCGCAGTGAATGACCAGGGACTATTTCTCCTTAGGAAAACTTTAGAAAGTCACCTGCTGCTTATTATTATGTTGCTTTGGAAATACTTGACTCTGGGCTTATTTTTGTAGCTTCATTTATAGAAAAGTTAATATTTTTGAATCACTGAAGCTTTTTGTCTCCTAAGGAGACAGAACTCTTTCTTAGACTTCTTGATGAAGAGAAGGCACACATAGTTTTTGTCACCCCCATGGAACTCAATGTGTACCATGGATTCAGAAGGTATGGAAGTTTCTGCTCTTGATGGCTCCTCTCCTGTTTCTGCCAGGCCAGGCTACTTTGGGTGAATTAGAAAAAGTTGCCCTTTCTTCAATTCCCTTACATGTCCCGGAATACCATTGTAATAAACTAATTTTGTTTTTAAAAAATACACTTTATCACCATATTTCAAAATTTTTTTGCAATAAAATTTCTAATCTACAATATCTATGGCATGAATAGAGCCCCTTAATGTATCACCCTTATGCAGTGTGCAAAACCTGCAGAAGCTTATAAGGAGACCGCACTGCTGGCTATGGCACAGTGGAACTCAAGCGTTGTTGATCAAGTACCTTGGAGCTTGAAGGACTATATTCCTTCAAAAAAGCAAAGGAGGAAACCCATCTTGTCTGGATTCAGTAGTGAGGGTCTGATGTTTGTAGGTTAATCTTGGGGCTGGGCAGATATCAGGCAAAGTATATAGGACACAAAGTTTTTCAGACACTCTGCTTTAGTTTGCTAAGGGCTGCTGCACAATATACCAGAAATGGGTTGGATTTTACAACGAGGATTTATTACCTTATAAGCTTATAGTTCTGAGGCAGAGAAAAATGTCCAAATTAAAGCATCAGGAAAAGTTCTCTCCCCAAAGATTGGCTGCCAGCGATCTTAGGGCTCCTGTCTCATGGCAAGGCATAATGGCTGGTCTCTGCCTTCTCCTCTGGGCTTTGTTGTTTTCAGCTTCTTGCTCTTGTAGCATTCTCTTTGCTCCTATGGCTGCATTTCTCAGCTTCTGGGTTCTGTTGATTTCAGCTTCTGGCTTCTGAGACTTTCTTGCTTACCTTCTCCAGCCTTTTTTATTCTGTATATTCGTCCTATTTATAAAGGATTCCAGTATGATGATTAAGATCCACCCTGGGCTATGCTTTACTGAAGTAATCTAATCAAATGGCCCTTAACTGAATCTAATCAAAAGGTCCCACCAACAATTGGTTTACACTCACAGGAATGGATTAATTCAAAAACATAATTTTCTGGGGTCCACAAAAGACTCAAACCACCATAGACTCAGAAAAGAAGATGCTGGAACCAAACATAACAAATCTATTTCCTTACATATGTACACCTTTCAAAGACATTTCACATTTGTTATCTTACTGTTCCTCTAAACAAACGCTTCATGTTTTTCTTTCTTATCACAAATTTGTAGGAGATTTGAGGAGATTTTCCCAGAGTCACACAGTTGTCAAAAGGCCAAATTAAGCCTAGGGCTCATGCCTACTGCTTCTTAGTCCTTGGATCTTTCCACTACCCCAGATAGTCCTCCCTTCTGGGAGAAACAATGAAATGAGACTTGGCTTTGGCTCACAACAATGATGAACTGGGGAACTTAAAAGTATAAGTGGTTGAGAAGACTTACTGTTTTCTTAGTCCCTTTCTTCCCCTCCATGGAAAAAAGAGCTGACAATGGGTCTAAATTCCATCCTTGGATTGAACAGTGCTCTGTCTGCTCTGATGGTTTATCCATTGCTCTTCCTAATGTTTTATGTAGCTTTCATGTCTAGAGTCACTTTCTAATAATTATCTCAGGCATGGTCCACTCTTCTCCTTTATTACAGAGGACACTGAATGGGATTTTCATCTTTCAGCCATGGAGTGTTGCCTATGTTGCTGCTATTTTGGAAACAGCTCCACTCACGCCCTCCTGGGTTAAGAGTGCCAGCATGTTCCATTTAGCCCAGTATACCTCAGTGGCTGGGCTTTGTTGATCAAGATCCTGGATGGCAGAAAGAACATTCCATTTGTAGTCATGGGATACAGGTGGCAGGTGTTAGTCATGGTAATGGAAGAGATGCTCAAATGAGCTGGTTTATGTTGACAGTGAGATCAACAAATGAGAAGAGCAAGAAGCTATGTGGCAGGCAACCAGATATGAATTCACTAGATATCAGGCTGGTTGGTCCTTAGAACTTACCTATTTCAACTCCTCACTTGGAGGATGAAGGAACAAAACCATACTTAATATTACATTAACTTTTTGGCTAAGTTGAGACTAAAACTTGGGCTATCTCACACCCAATCATGCAACTTGTTTTCTTCAACTTCCTTGCTTCCTAGATAGTCTTCATAGCAAAGAGTTCTTGCCAATGGGATAGGAATTCAGTGAATTCTCTTTGTCCTGATTTTCCCTTACTGTCATTGACCATCCTTGCCTCTCTTAGCATTTGCTCTTATGGTTTTTTTTTTTTTTGCTTTTTATTTATTTTTATTTATTTATTTATTTATTTTTTATTATGGGTGAAAATCAAAATTCTCACAATACATACAAACATTTGCAAAATGATATATAAATATATATGCATATATGTGTATTTGCTTACAAAAATGTTATTTATATATATATATATATATAGACATATATTTTAAGAGGTGCTTAGATTACCTAAAATATTACATGGAACCCACTGGGATTCCCATGTTGCCCACCTCCCACATCTCCCACCTCTATGGTTGGTGGCAAGGCTCCAGGATGTGTAAGTTCATTGAGGTTGGTGGGCCACACTGTGGGAGATGCTCTTATGGTTTTAATACATTTTTCCTAGAAATCATAGTCAGAACTATAATCTTCTTGAATCAAACTCATGGGCCTATTAAAATGATTATGTATAATTTTAATTTATCCACTATTTTATTAGAGCAGATGATAATGAATGGCTGCTATATAATAGCACTTTTTGGATTACTGAATAAGATATGGAAAGCTTGTGTTAGCTAATAATTGTGTTCAGAATTCAGAGTAGATAACACTGTGAGAAATATATCAAGCTGCTGAAATTGAAGTTTAAAAACTGCTAACATATTTTAATTAATCTTTTGTGGAGTTAATTTTTTTTCTGCCCCCATTTCACAAGATAAAATCCAATGTAACATAAACATCCTTTATGACTTGATAAAATGGAAATGTAGAGAAACTTCTTGCCAGAGATAGTTGATGATGATTATTATCTGTGAAACCCAATGTTCCTAAAGATGTCAGTATACACTTTCCTGTTCAATTTGAATGACCTAATTATTCTGAAAGAAATAAGTTCAGATGAAAAGTTAATTAATTTAATTGGCAAAAAAATAGTTGCAGAGCAGCAAAGTAGGCAGAGTTGAGTGAGCTGATAATGATAGAAGAATGTGTGCTTTGTGGCTGGCATGGACTAGCTAGGCCATTATCACTAAATAGCCCATGTCCTTGGGGGACTCTAACAATTATTTTACATGTTAGTATGTACAGGCACAAATATATAGGATAGAGTGTTAAGAATTTAAGGAGTAATTTCTTGAGAATAATATCTTTCTTTATTGTATATCTGCTATATGCAGAACAATTTTGTTCATAAGCACAGGGCAAGTCCACACAGAAATATATAAAATGTTAGTACTTTTATTTGGAATTTTGTCAAACACTGGAAAGAATCTCATTTATTAATAGAAACCAAGTAATATTCTTCCTAGCTTCAAAATAAGGAAGTGCAGTTTTAGCTATATCACATTAACTTTATGTGAGCCCAGCTCCTAATTCATTTTTTCCACATTTTCCCTCTGCTCTAATCTTTTATGCCAGATGTCTCTGAGGCTCTTCCTTCTCTTTAACTGAGGCTGGAATATAATTTTCTCTGATAATATATCTCAATTCACTCCTGATATGTCACCTGCATCCATTTTCTCTGTTGACTCTATTTTTTCTTACCCCAAAACAATCAACAGTAACTGCCCTACTTGGTGCCAGACACTGCTGGTAAGAATAACATGTATAATTATACTTTTGAACTGATTGCTAATCTTGGCGGATCAAACATATTTATCGCTGTTCCCCAAACCAGCTAAAATGACTATAAGGGGTAGGAGGAAAGTAATAAACCCACAAATCCAGAGAGAATAGGAGCAGGAAGCACCCCAAAGGTTGATTTTCTTTGTGGAACCCCAGAAAATCTTAAGAATTGGAAGCAGCTCCAGGTGGAGGTGTGCCTGGATATGGAAATGAGCTGTCTGTCTAAGAAACCGGACCCTCAATTCTCCTCCTCCACTCTACCTGGATGATTTCTGGGATAGTGAATTAAGATCCCAGGATGACAGTTCTAAGCAGGCCTAGAGGGTAACCGATTTTCATTGGAATAGCAAAATGCAGAGCGTGAGGAGGAATACCTCCAGCAAAAACAAAGTAAACAAAACAACACAAAGATAAATGTTCCTATCAGTCTGTAGACATTAAGATTTTTGGGGGAGTATTTGAGAATGAATCAGTTCATAGAAATTGAAGCACATGAAATTTGAGGCAGTTATTAACTCCAGGGAAAACTGTCAAAAGGGATGGTGATGTCCACTCCACCTCTAACTGAGAGGGGGCTGTGGTCCCACAGGGCCAATGGATGGGACTCTCTTGCTTGCAGTTGTAGACTCTCTCGGTTCCTTGGGATGGGAAAATGGAGGTGTGGGGAGTGGGGCATAAGGGAATCTCCTATATTTTTTATGTAACATTTATGTAATCTAAGTACCTTTAAAACAAACAAACAAATAAGTAAGAGTAAAAAAGAAATGCAATCATAACATGCACAATGATTTAGCTGTTAATGATTTAAACAATATATATTGATGGAACAGAAAATTATGATTTAACTCTACTGGGAGAATGAGGAACAAGGAAGTGTTGTGGTAGTAGTGTATATTTCCCTGGGAAGGGTGGAGTATGTAGGGGTTAGTACATTGTCTTCGATAGTAGGAGTTTAGTAGATAACATGGAAAACCAAAGGAAAAAAACTAACAAGAAATCATTCACTTAGAAATATCAAAGCAAGCACACACACACAAAAATAACTGAAAATTTAAATACTTGCCTCAATCATTTGAAAAGAATGCAAGAAAAGGGAGATAAAAAAGCAGTTACAAAAAATAGGAAACAATATTTTGTTTGTTCATCTGTTTGTTGAATTTCATTTCTCTATTTTATGTTAGTGGTTTCTTCAAATGTTCGGTGTTAGGTTCATGCTTTCCTTTGATAATTGCTCTTCTTATGTCAGTGAATATAGACTGTGCTTATTGTAACCCATATCTGTTGATTGTGAGATTGGTGTAGTTATGGAGAGGCTGATTGTGTTCTAAGTCAGGGAGAACCCCCGGCTTCTCCAGACCAGGGTATCCTCAGTGTCTCCATCACGAATCCCAGCTTTAGAGGGTGAACTAGGGCTTTCGGTTGGGGCTTAATTCCATAACCCCCTTCTCCCTTATGTTTTTCTTTTTCTTTCTCCCCTGCTATTTTGAGGGTTTGAAGTTATTTCTGGTTCAATCCTGTTTCTTACTCAGCTTTAACGCTCGTACCTGTATATTCCCCTGGAGCAGAGCTGCCATTTTGCTTTGAAAACAGTTCTCAAGCTTTGGCTGGGGGATAAACCACATTGTTATGTGATGCCTGGGTGAGGGAAAAACGCACAACTGATACAGCTTATCAGTTAATTTTAAAAATCAATTACCATAACAAAGCTCCTGTCTCTTTCCTACTCTGCTGCTTTTTATAGTTTTTGACACTGAACTTGGGCTCTTTCTATATTTGCTCTTATTTCTACAGAAGTTTTCTTCTATGCTTACATTGGGTGAGGGTGATTCTATACATGCTTCTCTATCAAGTCTCATTTTCACTGTTTTCTGTGTCCCCATAATTCCTCAAAATTACTTGTCTGCTAATGGCATCCCTAAACTTGTCACTTTATATGTAATATGGAGTGGGAGGGGAGGTTGACACTTGCTCTCAGTCCAGTATCTTGACTTCCCTCGAGAAGTCATGAAACACTGAAACTTAGGCTTCTTTCAAGCCATATTTTCCTAGTTTCCTTGCTACTGTCCCTAGCTCTCTTTTTCACATTTCTCTGGGAACTCTTCTTTCTGTTATTCCAGGTTCAATCCTGAGTTCTCCCAAAGCTTTGATTTTTTTCTGCCTCTACCCTCAACCCTTAGGTGACCTTCTTTCTCTGGATGTGATGATTGCCAAGGTTTATCTCTATAGCCATGTTCTTACTTCCTAGCTTGTCAGTTACCTAATTCTGAACTGTCAACCTAATTTGAATGTCCCAGTACAATTCAAACAAAACATGCTAAAAATTTTACTATCTCCTCTCACCAGAATTTGTCCCTATCTATGCTCTTTACTGTAGTGAAAGGTCCGATATAGTTAATTCAGTTCCCAAAACCAGAATCTGAGTGTCATCCTTTCTGAAATACATTTTTTTTTTTCCATTTTAAGAATGAGATTTCAGAGGATTCTAGACAATGTAGTCTCTGGAATTAAGCAAAACTGGATGTCAATCTCACTTACCTTACTTGATAGTTGTGTGAACATCTCTGAGTTTCAGTTACATCCTCTGGAAGATGGGCATAATAATGGCACCTATTTCATAGGCTGGTTGTGAAAATTAAAGTAGAAATATGTCTACAGCTTGTGGCCTGGCATATAGTAAACATTCAATACATTCTTTTTTATTAGAGAATTTGTGGGTTTATAGAAAAATTATGCAGATGATACAGTTACCACATAACTCCCCTACTATTAACATCTTGCTTTAGTATGATACCTTTGTTATAATTAGTGAAAGAATATTGTAATAAATGTGCTATTAACTATAGCTAATAGGGTTCCCTGTTTGTGCTGTACAGTCATATTTTTAAAATTTCAATTCTACTAACATTCGTATAACCTAATATTTATCCTTTTAATCACATTCAGATATGTAATTCAATGCCATTAATTATGTTCACAATGTTGTGTTACTGCCACCACCATCTCAGAACACTCATTTATGTAAAGACTTTTTATGAATTCTCATTACTTATAGAAGAAATCCCCAAATTCCCAAAGGTGGCTTATGGCCCTGAATGTTCTGCCTGTTCCTACTCTGCTCTTGATCAGTTCTTCAGGGATTCTGAAACCCTTTCTGTTTCTTGAGTGTGCCTTGATTTTTCTAGCCCCTTGGCTTTTCTTCACTCTGTTGACTGTCTGGAGCACTCTCTAGCTCCTACTAACTCTCCTTCCATTTGTCTGTCTCCTGCTCTCTCTTCAGGTCTCAAGTTAGAGATCTCCTTCTCCAGGAAGCCTTCTCTGTGTCGAGGTCAGGCTAACTGATCCTTCTATGGGCTCATTTGGGATACTTCTTCTACTTTACCTTGTAGGGTACTGGTTGTCCTGGATTATAATGGTATGTTTATGTCTCTGTATTACCAGCAGCCTATAAACTCTCTGGGGGCAGGGACTATAGCCATCTTTTTCACCATTTTTTCTGCAACATGTAGTACACTGTTTGACCCATAGGGATTTTTCATTAAGCAAATGTGTTATGGATGAGAGCTGTTTTCCTCCATATAAGCTAAATGCAATAAGAATGCCATGCAATAAATGGTTGGTATGAGTTTGCTTTAGTCAAAGGCCCGACTCTTCCAAATATACCAGCTGCCTCCATGATTTGGAAAGGTGTTGGATTAATTGTTGCTACACAACCAAGTTGTTGCCTTTTTATGGTTATCAATATTTAAGTGGCCACTCCTAAAGTATAACTTGAAAATAAATCTTCACTGGATGAATTTCATGCAAATAAGACATTCAAACTGTGTATAAATTTATCAAACATAGTTCTCTAGGTAGACAAGGAAGAATATATAGAAATGTGTGAAATTGTGAAAAACAGCCTTTTCAAATGGTTTCTAAAACCACTAAATTATTCTGTGTATATAAAGACCTTTGAGCAGAATTTGACCCACAACAAATGATCAGTCACTGATGTCCACTTGTATCTTATGTAATAACCACTATTATTTTTATTTAAAAGGCTGTATGAGGACCCCACTACTTGTTCAGCAAATTTCACCATAGATATCTACACCATGTTACGGATGCAACATCACTTAGTACTTCCTACATGAAAAAGGAACTATTTGTGCTTCTCAGAAATTCTCGGTACAACCCTTGGAGTTTAAAGAAACTGCTAGGAGAAGAAGGCAGATTTAAAGCTCCGTATGGTGTTGAGTGGGGGAAGGTGATCAAATCTGGACAGAAGAGCTGTGACGCATTTGCCCAGAGCCTCCTCCAAGCACTCATCAGGCACGTAGCAGACACTGCAGTTTTGAAGCAAGGTATGTTGAAGGATTTGCCTTTTTAGGTTTTAGGCTGAAGGTTTTTCCGACTGGTTACTTCTAGGGCCCCTGGGAATGGATGAGAGATGTTGAGGTCACTTTCTATGGGAATTGAATGAGAGATGTTGAGGTCACTTTCCATGGCACAACCTGGTATTCTGGGTTAGGGAAGTTTGAGTGAACCTTTAAAGATACATTTAGGGTGTTTTGGGAATGGTCTTTGCTGCACAGGATGGGGGTAAGGGAAGCCTCCTAAAGGCTAAAGCTGGATGCTGAGAAATTTTACTTTTGCTATAAATCTCCAGGCTATCAGAAAGCTGAAAGCAGTATTATAAATCTTTGACTAATTGTTTCATGTAAGTTTGATCTCTTCTTCCATGATCTTTATTTTCTGCTTCTGACATGCTATTTTTATATTTCAAATTGGGGTTGTGCTATGGAGGAAAGGCAAGGTGCTCAATTTTATGCATTTAGACTGGTCTCCAAGAAAGAATTGTGATCTAATCTAGTTCTCCAATTGTATCTGGTACCTTGCACTGGAAATCCAAACCATAAACTGAAGCTTCTCTAATTAAAGAGACCTTGTAGATTCTTAGTATCTTGGATCAGAAAGAAGATTGGAGGTTATTGTGCCCAACCCATTCTATCTTCTGATGAGGTCAATGAAACCCAGAGAAGAGATATGACTTGCCCAGAATCACACAAGTCAGTAAAGGAGATAAATGTAGAACCCAGTCTTGATTCCTTGTCCATGCCTTTCCCCTGCCACAAGTCACCATTTCTACATCACCATCCACATCCTCCAACAAACCATCCAGGTCCAGGCCTCCTTTTGGTCTTCTATAAGTTTGTCAAAGAAGGAGAGTTAGTCCCTTCAGACAACCCTCCTGCCCATACCTTGGCAATTGTGGCCCATGAGGGGATGGTGATATAAAAATAATTGTTGGTGGTCAATCCAGAAAGAGACTGGAGCCATTAGAAGGAGAAGGAGAGATTTCCTAGTTTCTCCACTTCTGTAAAACTGTCAGTAGCCTGATGTATGTTGACGATGTGACAAGACTGAAGTTTAGATTCTTTGTCAACCTGGAAAAATGTCTCCCAATATTGTCTACTGGTTTGGTTTCCTTGGCAATTTAACATAGGGAAGTAAGGAGCCCTGGAGAGTAAACACAAATCATTCTCCTTGGGTAAGTTCCCTGCCCTAGGTCATTAAGATATGGCAGCTCTAGGAGCTCAGGGCCTCAGATCCTTGGAAAGGCAGAGCACTAGCCCTGGGAGACCAGAACCTGACCTACATCACCTAGAAATATAAGCAGACCCTAAGGGTCACTTGAAAATGTTAATTTGATGTATCTTTGCCCTGAGAAAGTTTGAAGTCTTATAGGAAAGACATTAAATATAGAGGAAAAACCACCACATGTGTTTAATAAGATGGGACTTACATTCCCTACACCCCTGGTCCTAAGAGCTCATTGTGGAGGCTTCTTTGCCTTAGAGATGAATAAACTGAAGTTTATACTCAGGTGGACTGAAAGAATTACTGTGCTTACGTTTTCAACAGCTTTGGCTTTATGGTGTAAGAGGAAAGTACAGATTTCTTAAACTCTTAGGTTGAGTAAGCCACCTACAGGGAGTGGGGTAGGTGGGGAATTGTGTGAGAGAGGCAGAGACCACGTAATACTGTGGGTATCTGGGAAGACCAGATGCCAGAGTGGGATTTTTGTTGTATGGTTGTTGTGGAAAGGGTGGGGCATTCCTGGAGAAGGCTGAACATGTACAAATACCCTAATGTAAGAAAGAGATTGCTGATTTGGAAGAACTAACATAAGTCAAATAGATGTGAGGCTTTGAAATTTTTTAAAAAGTGAGAGATTAAAGGTTAAGACTGAGCAATAGGATGCAGGCTAATGTAGCAGAGTTTCTCTTATCAACCACCTTAAAAACCTTAACTTTTTACTAAAGGCAGTGGAATGCCATAGAAAGATTTTTAAAAGGTGGTGGCATAATTGTCTTTGCAGTTTAAAGTAATCACTCTGGCTACAAAGTGGGGAATGGGTTGGATGTACAGGGCCATTAGTGTACACAGAAGGCCACGACAATATTCCTGCTAAAATGGGAGCATAGATTGGTCTGGGGATGTGGAGGAAGTTTCTAGAGTTGAAAGATGGTTGTGAGAAGAATCAGAAGACTATGACTGATTGCACATAGATGGTGAGTAAGGGGAGGCGTCATGACGAACTCCTAGGTTTTTAACATAGAAAACTGAGTTAATGGTAGGTAGCTCCTCTTAGAGGGCCCCATAACTCTCTTCTGGTTCTTGTGACCTTTAGATCTATATTAGAGACTGTGAGGGATATGAAAGCATCTCTTCTACATACTTATTGTACCACATGACTCTTTGAAAGGACAAGTTTGAAGAAGACTGGATATCTTCTGCTCAGGTCATACAATGTTTAAATGTTCTAATGCTTTAATTACTCCTCTCCCCTCTGAGACAAGTTACTAAATGAAGATAAAATTAGGAGATTTGTTATAATGACTTAAAATTAATCTCACTAAGGGGCAGTTCTCCCAGTTCAAGCTGGATTAGAGGTTGTGGATTAGATTTAAGGCAAAATTGAAAGTCTCTAATTTTATTCTATCTCTTCATTACAAACTTGGATCTTTTGTGACGCTCAAGTGTACAGATCAGGCTGAACACATCCACTCAATAGTGTATGATATGTAATTTATATCACAACCTGGTTATCATCAGAACAGAAACTGCAAGGGGTAAAACAGGGCCTTCTGGCCTCCTTGGACAGTCTTGTGACTAATTTATTCCATGAGAGCAGGAAGCAGAGGACAAGGGCAACCCTTCCAAAAGAAACTCTGAAAGAAAATGCAAAGGAGACAAAGGTTCAACCACTGACTACATGGCACAGTGAATATCACACTCTCACCAATCATATATCAGACAGGGTAGAGGGATGCCAGGAATAAATTCCCTCTCTAAACTGTCCCCGAGCGGCTTGAAATGTTAGAGGAATTTTATGTTTTATGCATCAATCCCAAAAATGGGTATATAATAGTAGTAAC
Organism: Tolypeutes matacus; assembly: GCA_026826555.1. Classification (NCBI taxonomy): domain Eukaryota; kingdom Metazoa; phylum Chordata; class Mammalia; order Cingulata; family Chlamyphoridae; genus Tolypeutes; species Tolypeutes matacus. The sequence goes on along the minus strand of JAKSZT010053991.1, from coordinate 1,525,405 downwards.
AATTTAATATTTATTATATAACATGAACTGTTATAAATGTTTTGCAAATGTTATCTCATTAAGTTCTCGCAACAGGTAGGTGCTACTGTTATCCGCATTATAGAATTATAGAAACACAGACAGCAAGGAGATTAAGTAATCTGAGAAAAAAACACAGAGCTACTATTTAAATCCAGGTGACACATTTCCTGAGCCCTTTTGCTTGAGATGATCCACTGCACTAGTTTGTTAAGTGGAAAAGCTATTTTTTTGTATATTTATCTTCCTGAAAAAGCCTTTATTTGGCCTTTGATCTTGAAGCAAAGTTTTGCTGCCCAAAAATTCTAGGTATATAGTTATTTTTGTACGTTTAAGATCATTTTTAGTCTTTGTAATCTTATACATCCACTATAATGTGTTTGAATATAGAGTTTCAAAAATATACTGTGCGGTTTATATTTCCTATATCTATGAGTTTTATATATTTCATCAGTACAGGAAAATATGTAGTTATTATTTCTTCAAATCTGGCCAATTTTGCCTATTCTTCACTTACCTTCCTCTTTCTATGACTATTTATACATATGTTAAGCCTTCTTATTCTTTCCTTCTAATTTTTAACCTCTCTTCCAATATTACCATTTTCTTGTCTCTCTAAATGGCATTCTGGGTGATTACTTTGAATTTATCTTCCATGTTCACTAATATTCTTTTCAGCTCTTCCTTGATTTTAACACATTGATCGAATTTTTATACCAACATTTTTTTTTTTCATATTTGTAATTTGTTTGAGGCTATTTTGAAATTTGGTCATGCCACTTTCTACACATTGTTTTTGCATTTTCATTTTTATAACTCTATTTTACATCCTTGAATATTTCATTCATATTTATCACATTCTGTATTTGATAGCTCTAAAGTCTGAAGGATTTGGTGCTTCTCATAACCCTATCTCATGGTAACTTTTTAAAAAAATTTTGTGCAATCGATCATCTTTGACTGTGTTGAGAAACTTACTTAGTCCTTAACTGTGAGACTTCTTGGAAGCTTACATGGAGGATGCTTGCATCTTTCTTTACATACTCCAATATAAGACACTCAGGGACAGATTGTTTGCTACAGATGACTTTGATGCTTCTCTGAAGCTACAGCTATCAACTAATACATTCCATTCCCAGGATAATAAAAAATAAACTTTGTTTTACACCCCAAGGAGTCTTTTATCGTTGATAAGTGCACTCTGGAATCTGTGGCTATGGCATCCTGTTTCTTTGATACTTTTTCTACATATCCTGCAAAATTTATCCTCATTCAATTTTCATTGTTTTCGACAGTCATTTCACCTACTTCGAGGGGATTAGAGTTGTTTCCTAGTTTTACAGCACAATAGAATTCTAACTCTCTTTCTTCATATTGCTTCTTGAAATTTTCTAGAAGAGAAAAAGAAACAATAACTTCTTGGTTATAGTCTCATATTTAAGTCCTGATCTTAATTATTTGATCTCATTCACATGATTTATTCCTTATGAGTTATTAATTATATTTCTTCCTTCTTTTTTTAACATTTCACTTTACTTATAAATATGATTTGCCATTTGTACAGTTCATTTTATAATTTTCAGAACTTTGTATATGTTATTAAAAGTATAGCAATATTTGAATATGTAATCAAGTAAAAAAATATTTATGTGGCTTAAACCTGTCTCCATATAATTTGAGTGGAGTTGTTATATTGAGGTGAGAAAGAGGTGTGAAAGTATAAAGTTTGTAAGTTGAGTTTCCGAAAAATTATTTTATGTGCATTTGCTATGCTTTGGCAAGTCAGGATTTAAAGTCCTTTCCATTCACAATATTGTGCTATCATTTAATAGGACAAAAGATTTAAATTCTTGCTGCCAGGGCTATGACTTAGAACCATAAGTTCTAACCTCAAAGTCCAGAGTTTACAAGGCAAATTCCAAGGTTACATAAATCCTACTTAGTAAAGATGGACCTGAAGAAGGTTTCCAGCTCTAAAAATGCAACTGTGTACTGATTAGAAAAGAGGGACTATAAAATACTAGACAATAAATTGGAATTCAGGGGATTTTGTGTAAGTTATCAATTATTATAAATGTTATCCTTCAAAGGGGAAATTATTGTAATCAAGGGAATATGTAATGAGAGGGTTATAGATCAAGTCTGAGTGCAGATTTGAGGTATGAATTTGAAGACATGGCCCTAACTTGAAGAGTCCACCATATTCACCTCAATTTTATCTGCATTTCCATCTCTTCAAGACTTCTAGAATCTTTATGTTACATGGCATCTCTCTGCCTCTCTGTCTCTCTACTCCCCCCACTTAAATAATACTTAAGGTATTATTTGTTTCACTTCTCTGGCTCTGACATATGGAATTCATGTGAAGATGTCCTAACAGCTGCTACAATATGAGAAGGGAATTTTAAGGAAGACTGCCTCAAAGTGGCTTTCTGTCATTTTCAGGACTTCATCTTAAATCACATTTTTTTTTTTTTTTGGTAGCATCTTTTCTATTGCCAGGACATTCTTGGAGGGAATGGAACAGACTACAGGAGAAGCTGGCCCTGGTGTGCTCCAGCTGGGGCAGCCTGCTGTGGTACACTCATTGCTGTGGAAAGGGATGGCAGAGAAGTTCTTGAAAGGGGAACCCAAGGTTCTTGGGGTAAGTCAAGTGTGGATCTTAGAGAAGACCAGTGATGATGTAAACTCACAGCGATCAGACCTAATGCCACTTACTCTGTCCTGCCAGCACATAGACACATCATAACACATCAGCCAGTCCTGGGGATACCAGTATTTGTTGTTCAGGCCCTATCACTTAAAAGTGGCACAATATGCTATTACATCATGCTTGTATTTAGTTGTATTTAAAATACAGTGACTTTAGATCTATCTTAGGGTTGTGGGTCATCCCTGGTAACTACTTTTAACTTTAGCATAGAAAAGCAGCAAAGACAAATCCATGTGTGGGCTGGCTGGTTTTCCCTTCACAGTCCTTCCTGATAACTGATGGCTATATATTGTTACCAGCGCTTCCTGGGACATTTTCTTAGACATTTCTACTCCTCAGAGGATGTAAACTATTCTATCCTCTGTGTGTTTCTCCTTTGCATTCTCAGGTGGGTTTGCCTAAAAGGGATAGAGGGTGTAAAGAAAGATGGGTGGAAGAGTGGTGAACATAAAGATTTGTATCTAACCCAAGCTTCAAACCGCTGGGACAAGGTCATTGTGGACACTTTGAAATCATTTTAATGTCATGGGGTCATTGTACTGAAACTCCTCTCAATGTTTTTTTTTTTTTTTTTTTACCCCTGATCTCACACTTCTGGTCTCAGTCCCAGAACCTAAGGAAACGTCATATTTGCTCTTCTCTCTTTCTTCCAAATATAGTCACCTTCCTTCAGGTCACTTTTCCTTGTGAGAAGAATTGCTTCCTAACTCCTGGCTTTCCCTTGTTTGAGCATGTAAAAAGGAGAACAACATGTGTGGAAGGGGTAGTGGCATGGGTATCAGTAAAGCAACTCTGGGCAAGTCCTGGCACACCCTTGAAACTACTTGAAATTACTGGGGCAATGATAGTTATCACAAGAGATCGTTTTGGTAAGTTACTATAGCTATAATATTTTGTATGAAACAAAAATGACCTGAGACTATCAAGAAAGACATCTGTCTATTTAAAAAGATTGAAAACAAAGGAGGGTAGTAACTTAGTGGTTGGAAATTGGGTGGTTTGAGCACTATTTCTGTGGCAGAGAGTCAGTTTTTCCTTTCTTCCTCATTCCCAGGTAGTTCAGATCCTGATTGCCCTGATGAACCTCAGCTTGGGAATAATAGTGATAAGTGTCTCATTGCCATATTTTGGAAGGCACCCCTTTTCCATGTACACGGGTTACACAGTGTGGGGCTCATTGATGGTGAGTAGAGTGCCTTTTGAAATAATTGGAAACCACATAGCATAGTTCTTAATAGCCTGAACTCTACCTTGTCCTTCTATAACCCTGATAAATATATATATAACCTCTCATTGACTCCGTTTTCTCATATTAAAAGTGGTCTTAACAATATAAAAGTCACAGAAAGCTAGGCAAGTTAAAAATTTATATATTATCAGTTACGGTGTTTAACAGCAGCACTTAACCAACAACCCCATCCAGAATGGCTTAAACAATGAAATCATTAATTATTTTCACAATAAGAAGCCCAGCGGCAAGTCTTTTCAAGAATTTGTTAATTCATTGGTGCAAGGACCCATCAAGTATCCCTGGCAGACCTTAGCAGACTTCTTGAAACATTGCGTTGTTTTATGTGCGCATTCCGAAACCATCTACAAGCAATGAAAATGAACTTGGCTGTTGTTGGCTTGGACTAATCAGGTTTCACCCCTGTGGCTGGGAGGGTTTGTCCACCTTGGAGCTCATGGGACATTAAACAAAATGATTGTTTTGATAGCAAGGAAGAAAAGAGGAAGTGGCTGGCAAGTAAGCAATTTATTGTGTCTGGCCCATCAATTATCAAATCATAACAAATGGTTAGCTTAACAACTGGAACTGTTATTAGATGAATTTTGTTTTCAAATGCTAATAACAACTATAACTAAAATTAAAGATTAAAATTTAAATTTAAGAACATTAAAAATTAGCCCCCCAAACAAAATATGCAAAAAAAAGTTGCCATAAATTGAGAGTATAAATGAAAATAAAATATCATGTTTCATTTACTCACAAGAGGAAAATAAATATATAAACAAGATTTATGTTAGAATCAGCGAACCAATTCAATTATTCTGGAACTTCAATTTTTTTTTTTTTTACCTCTACAAAGTTGAGAATGAAATAATTTAGAGTTTTATTATAGAGTTGGCTTCAAGCCCCCCCTCACCAATTTCAGCAGATGTGCAAGATTTGAAATATAGTAAATGCTGCCCCCCTTCTGAGAAGTTGCGCAATGCTTTATATATCTCATACTACTAAGGCCAATAATAACTTTTTATTAAACTCTTAATATGATGTGGACACTCTGCTAAGTCCCTTATATGTACAGCTCCATTTCAAACAATTGCCACCCTCTTCTGAGGCAGGATTTAACATTATCTTCGTTTTGTGGATGAAGAAATTGGGACTTTGGTTAAGTAACTTTCCAAGGTTACACAGTATTTAGTAAAAGAATCAGGGTTCAAACTAAGGTCAGTCTTGTTCCAGAATTGTGTGTATCTAACCAACTAGTTTTCTGCTTCCATTTTCATTTCCTTTTCAAGCCATGTTGGAAACCAGCTTACATAGTTTGTGCCTCCTACACATGTTCTGTAGATTACCAAGGACTGCAGGGGCTGGGTTCCTGAATTGAAGTATTACTCAGACCACTGTAGATATACCACTTGATAAGCATTTTGCTTAATTGGTAGAATATTTGTGCTGCTTACCTTCAATTACTCCTTCAACCTTATTTACAAACCTCACCAATGAAGTGCCTCTGTTTTCATTCTTAGCAAAATACAATTACAAAGACTGAGAACCAGTCAAAATTTTCTCTTCATTTTGGCCCTTTTAGTCTCTAGTAGAGTTATATGTCCTTTGCAAGAATCCCATCAAAGTATCCTCACGTTTGTCTATTTGTTAATTTTTTGTGTGTGTACTTTTGGAAACTTTTAAGATTTTATTGATGAATATCTTTTGCATTCCTCATTAAGTTTTTATTCTGAGATATGTTAAGTTTTTTGCTATGACAAATGAGGTCCTTTTATTTAATCCTTTCTTCAACCACACATATATTTAGAATATGTATAGATAATTTCTATAAATAATGCTGTTACTATCTGCCTTACCAAATATTCTTATTATTTAATATTAGTTTTTGCTTTATATTCTTGGATGTTTCAAATATAACTCATTTGTAACATTAATTTTAAACATTTGTTTCAATTTTTCTTGTATAATTGTATTGGTTAATATACTAATGAACAGCATTGCATAATAGTGACATCCTTATCTTGATTTTTCCTTAAATGAGATGGTTCCAGTGGTTCCCCATTAAACATGATAAAGATTTTTGGACTGAGTCAGATGTTCTATCATATTGTGGAAAATCCAACTCTTCATATTTTATTAATAATCTTTTAAGTCAGTGATAATATTGAATTTTATTAAATGACTTGCCAATACATATAGCACTTAGCATGTGAATTTTCTTCTTAAATCTATTAATTTTATAAACTATACTATTACAATATTTTAAAAAATCTATACACTTGAAGAAATATCCCACTTGTTCACAATTCATTTCATTTATTATGATGGATGGTTGTCTCTGCTATTTTTAAGGTGATTTAATTTACATAAATCACCTCTAAGTCTTGGTATTGGAAATTTTTTGAGGAAACTTATCAAGCTCTTTCATCAGATCAATCTCTTTTTAGTGTGTGTGTGTGTGTGTGTGTATATATATATATATATATTTTTTTTTTTTTTTTAAGTCAAAGTTGCAAAGCAAGCCTAGAAACTCAGAGAGGCAAATAGTCTTGGGCAAGGAGTCCAATTGACTTGATTCTAGCCATATTAACCAAAAGGAAAATTACCCACTTGTTAGAGTCAAATGAACTAGTATATTCTAATCATTATCTAATAAGAAATTGGAAAAAATTCTTTGCTCTTATTCTATTTACAACATTAATAGATATTTAAAAAAGAGATTAGCCTTTAGTTTCCTTTTTCATAAAATCTTGTTCAATTTTGGTATCATTATAAGGTGTTTTAATATCTTATAATTTTGGTTCCATTATAAGTTTCCTAGGCTGCTCAAGCAAATATCATGAGATGAGCTGGCTTAAACAATGGGAATTTATCTGTTTATGGTTTTGAGGCTAAAAGAAAGTCCAAATCAAGACGTCAAGGTGATGCTTTCTCCCCAAAGACTGTGGTGTTCTGGGGTGGCTGCTGGTGATTCTTGGTCCTTAGTTTGTCATATGGTAATGTATATGGCAACTTCTCCTAGCCTCTCCATTCTATTCCAGGTTTCATTGATTTCATCTTCTTCCTTCTTGTGGCTTTCTCTCTCATTCTGAATTGCATTCCACTTCTAAAGGGCTCCAGTAATCAGATTAAGACCCATCATAATTAGGGTTGGGCGACATCTTAACTGAAGTTAAAAAGGTCTTATTTACAATGGGATCACACCCACAAGAGTGGATTAAATTTATGAACATGTTTTTCTGTGATATAGATAGCTTTAAACCACCATATTTCACTCTCTTAACCCCAGTAGACATGGTCTTTCTATTTGCAAAATATATTCACTCCATCACAATATCCCACAAGTGTTAAGTCAGGTTTTCCGGGGGAGATAGATAAAAGTAGGTACACAGGGCTCAACTCTCTTACAAAACAATGGAAAAGGAAAAACAATGTCCAAGGGAGCTGCTTTGGGGATCTGTAGACCAGGAGAGTGCTGCACAGCGTCCAGGATGGAAAGGGACAGAGAAATGAAGAAGCCAAAATGAAAACTGTGAGTTACTAGACCGTGTAGCTGGGAATGACACCCATCCACCACCCTCAAAATGAACAGGCTGGGTAAAACCCATGGCTCACTGTGGTCAATTGAGAGGGGAACACTCATCCTCCTCCTTGGGAAGAGGGAGGGTGCAGCGGAGGGTGGAGAGTGGTTTGTTTTCAATGATTTTGGCCAGTAGAGTCTGCTTTGAATCTCAGCTCTGGCCAGACCAGAATCACAGGGAACTAGAGATTCAAAGAGACACATCTGTGGAAAGATATGCTGACAAGCACCATCTGCTGGCATGCTTGGAAACAGTGGGAAGAAAAAAATACCTTTTGGAGTCTTGTCATGTCCCAGACCCTTTTATCTGATTTGCACCCCACTAGTGGGTCCCCTGCTTTATTTTGATAACTTAACCTGGGCAATTTTAAAGACTTAGAATAGGTTGAACCAAAAAATCAAAGAAAAGCCATGAAACCAAACCACTAAACAAGAGAGAGAAATTGACTGTCAGAGTAAATTCACCAACATAACCAGATGCCTAGACATCAGCAAAAATTACAAGCCATACTAAGAAACAGAAGGGATGATCCAGCCAAAGGAACAAACCAAAAATTCTGACATGACACAGGATTTAATACAACTATTCATGATAATCACACAAGTCTCCTGAATCAGTTCAAGGAGTTAAAGGTAAATATGGCTAAAGAGATAAAGGATATTAAAAAGACACTGGATGAGCATATAGAACAATTTGAAAGCCTGCAAGGAAAATTAACAGAGCTTATGGGAATGAAAGATGCATGGGTGAGATTAAAAATACATTAGAGACATATAACAACAGGTTTGAAATGGCAGAAGAAAGAATAAGTGAAATCAAGGACAGAATATCTGAACCTGAAAAGACAGGAGAACAGGCAGAAAAAATAATGTAAAAAATTAAACAGGTCTCATAGAATTGAATGATAGCATGAAACACACAAACATATGGATTATAGCTGTCCCAGAAGAAGAGAATGGAAAAGAGGCAGAAAGAATGATTGAGGAAATAATAACTGAAAACTTCCTAACTCTTATGAAAGACACAAATATCAATATCCAAGCAGGACAATGCACCACAAACAGAATACATCCAAATAGAACTATTCCGAGACACCTACTATTCAGAATGACAAATGCCAGAGATAAAGAGAGGATTCTGAAAGCAGCAATAGAAAAACAAAACACCACATACAAGGGAAGCTCAATAAGACTAAGTGCTGATCTCTCATCAGAAACCATGGAGGTGAGAAGAAAGTGGCATGATGTATGTAAGGCACTGAAAGAGAAAACTGCCAGCCAAGAGTTCTGTATCTGGCAAAATTTCCTTCAGAAATGAAGGGGTGCTTAAATTCTTCACAGACAAACAAAAAACTGAAAGACTATGTTACCAAAAGACCATATTTATAAGAGATACTAAAGGGAGTGCTATAGCCTAAAAGGAAAAAAAAACAAGGGAGACTTGGAGAAGAGTGTAGAAATGGAGATTATTAGTAAGGTAAATTAAAGGGTAAAAAGACAGACAATAATATATGACAATGGAAAGTAAAAGAATAAAATGGATGAAGTAACTAATGCCCTTACAGTAATAATATTGAATGTTGATGGATTTTACTCCCCAATCAAAACATAGACTGACAGAATGGATAAAAAACATGAGTCATTTATATGCTGTCTACAAGAGGCTCACCTCAGATGTAAGGATACAACCAGGTTGAAAATGAAAGGTTGGAAAAAGGTATTCCATGCAAATAGTAACCACAAAAGGTCTGGAGTAGTGATACTAAATAGGAAAAAATAGATATGAAATGCAAAACTGTTATAATGAAGGAGATCATTATATACTAATAAAAGGGAAATTCATCAAGAAAAAATAACTATGATAAACATTTATGTACCTAACCTAGGTGCCCAACGATACATGAGGCACACACTGGCGAAACTGGAGGGAGAAATAAATGTCTCTACAATAATAGTTGGAGACTTCAATAAACCACTCTCAGCATTGGATATAATATCTGAACAGAGGTGTAATAAGGAAACAGAGAGCTTGAATAATACGATAAGTGAGTTAGACCTAATAGACATTTATAGAGCATTACACCCCCAAAAGCAGGATATACATTCTTCTCAAGTGCTTAAGGGTCCTTCTCGAGGATAGTTCATACATTAAGTCAGAAGACAGGTCTCAATAAATTTAAAAATATGAAATTATACAAAGCACTTTCTCTGATAATAATAGAATGAAGCTGGAAATCAATAAAAGATGTAAAAAGGGAAAATTAAAAAATATATAGAGATTAAACAACACACTCTTAAATAATCAGTGGGTCAAAGAAGAAATTGCAAGAAAAATCAGTAAATATCTTGAGATGAATGAATACAAGAACACAGCATATGAAAATCTATGGGATACAGCAAAGGCAGTGCTGAGAAGGAAATTTATAACCCTCAATGCTTACGTTAAAAAAGAAGAGCCAAAATCAAAGACCTAACTGCACACCTTGAGGAGCTAGAAAAATAAGAGCAAACTAATCCCAAACCAAGCTGAAGGAAAGAAATATTAAAGATCATAGCAGAAATAAATGAAATTGAGAACCAAAGGAAAAAAAAAAAAAAAAGAAATAGAGCAAATCAACAAAAACAAATTTTGGTTCTTCAAGAAGCTCAACAAAATTGACAAACCCTTGACTATACTGACAAAGTAAAAAAGAAAGTAGATGCAAATAGCTAAAATAAAAATTAATTCCCTAGTTGTGCATTCATCATTTCAATAAATAATTACAGCATTTTCATTACTCCAAAAAAAGAAAGAAAAACAAACAAAAAACCCCAAATGCCATTGATTGTAAACTTTAGATAATTTGTATGGTTTATGAACAAAAAAAAAAAAAAAAAAAAATAGGGTGGGTTAGGGGAAAATACACCACATGTAAGATATGGACTATCATTATTAATAATACTTTGATGATGCTTTTTCTGTTTCACAGCAATGCAAGGTATTTGTGGTGGGGTGATGTATGAAGCCCTGTATGATGTTATGCATGTTTGTTTTGTAAGTGCACAATTTTTACTATACACTTATTATTTACATATGTCCATGTATGAACAATATACTTCAATAAATTGTTTTTACAATGAAAAAAAAATCTTTGAGCTGCATTTGAAAGAAAAAAAACAGGAATGAGAGGGGGGCCATTACCACTGACTTTGCAGAAATAAGAGAGATCATAAGAGGATACTATGACCAACTGTATGCCAAAAACTAGACAATGCAGAGGAGATGAACAAATCCTAGAAACACACATACCACTACACTGAACCTAGAAGAAATAGAAGACTTCAACAAACCAATCACAAGTGAACAGATAGAAACAGTTGTCAAAAACCTCCTCAAAATGAAAAGCCCAGGACCAGTTGGCTTCACAGGTGAACTCTACCAATCATTCAGAGATGATCTAATACCAATCTTGCTCAAGCTCTTCCAAGAGCCTTAAGTTATTTCAGAATCAATGCTTAGTACAAAGTCTCATAAAAATCAGTTATAGGTGTGATCTGTCCTGGACACAATTCCCCTCCATCTGTGGACCTGTATAACCTAGAGAACAAGTATCTCCTTCAGATAAACAATGGAGATGGAAGCATAGGATAAAGATTTTCATTCCTATAGGGAGAAATTGGAAGGAAACAGGGTTCATGTGTCCCAAACAATTCTGAAACACAGCAGGGCATCCTCCATTAGATTTCAAGGACTAAGAGTCAACTATGGAACAATATTTTGTCTTCTAGGCCTGATGGAGAAGCAACCCTACCCCTTTCAAGAGCTTTCTCAGTGGCTATGCTCTCTCTGAACTCTGGGGTGAATTCCCCAACCTCTGTAAGCACCAAATAGTGACCAGGCTCTCTGTGAATACTGGGGTACAGGCTCCACAGGCTCAGAGCACTGGGGTGGTGGCCAGATTCTCTGCAATCCCTGAGGTACATACTCCACCCTCTCTGAGCACAGGGTTGGCAGTACTCTTCCTGAGCAACAGGGCAGAAGGCTCACCCTATCCAAGCACCAGGGCACACCCACCATTTCCACACTTATGGGTGAGTCCACTCTCTTGACCCAAGAAGATGTCTTCGGTCCAGACCTCAGCTTCCATGGTTCTTCCCTTGAAATGATTTTTTCTTCAATTTGTCCCTTATCTTTTAGTCCAGGCTGCCTGTGATTCCATTCATATACATTACACAGAAAACCTGTTGGCTTTGCAAATAGTTCAGAGAGGTCTGCACCATCAAGACAGTAGGCGTTTCCACACATCCTTTCTGGATAACTGCACCATCAGTCCTGACTTTCTCTATGCCCAGGAGTTCAGTCCTCAGCCTATCCCTTTCCTCTCACATTTTACTATAAATGCAAGGAGAAACCAGGCTGCACTCTCCACACTTAGCATGAAAATCTCCTCAGCTAAATATCCAAGCTCATTACTTTCAAGTTCTGCCTTCCATCCAACATCAGATTTCACAAGTTCTCTGCCACTTTAAAATAAGGGTCACCTTTCCTCCAATTTCCAATAACACATTCTAAGACCTCATCAAAAGTACCTTTAGCATCCATATTTCTACCAACAGTATCTTCAAAGCAATCTAGATCTTTTCTATCAAGTAACTCACAATTCTTCCAGCCTCTACCCATTAGTCAGTCCCAAAGTCGTTTCCATGTTTTTTTGGTGTTTGCAGTAAGAATACCCCACTCTCCTGGTACTAACATTAGTTTTAATTTCCTAGGCTGCCCAAGCTAATACCATGAAATGGGTCTACTTAAACAATAGAAATGTTTAAAAACCATAAACAATTGTTTATGGTTTTGAGGCTAAGTAACTCCAAATTAAGTCTTCATCAAGGTGATGATTTCTCCCTGAAGACCATGGCATTCTAGGGCAGACTGTCAGCAATTCTTAGTCCTTGGCTTGTCGCATGGCAAATGCACATGGTGGCCTTTTCTGGCCTCTCCATCCTCTTCCAGGTTGCATTGATTCCATCTTCCTGCTTCCTGTAGCTTTCTCTCTCTTTGTATGAATTTCACCCTGCTCATAAAGGATGACGATAATAGGATTAAACCCATCACCATTGGCAGGGCTACCCCTTAACTAAAGTAACCTTATCAAAAAGTCCTACTTACAATGTGTTCACACCCACAGAATGAATTAAATTTAAGAACATGTTTTCTGGTGGTACATACAGCTTCAAACTCCTACATAGGAGTTACTTCTTATTAGGAATTTGGAAGATTTTTTTGTATTTTGGTGCTTTGGGACAGTTTAAATGTCATGGCAATTAGCTATTTTTTTTGAAAAGCTTGATAAATTCTCCCATGAATCCATCTGGTAGAATTTTTCTGTTATTTCTGGGGGAGGGGGATACAAATTCACAAACATTTTTGTTTCTTCTAAGATAATTGTTCTGTTTGACACTTTAATCTAATTTAGGGGTAGGATTTGGTAAATTATCACTTCAAATATTTGTTTAAAAGTTTACCTTCATTTTTTCCTCTTGCTACTAGTTTATTGTTTCAGGTTCCTTGTCAATTGCAGCAGGAAATAGAACCACCAAAGGTATGGTGAGTAATATTTCCTTTGCTTTTTTAAATATACTTTTAAATTTTTTAAAAAGATAAATTACAAAAATGTTACATGAAAAATATAGGGGGTTCCCATATGCCCCATTCCCTCCCCCTCCCATACTTTCCCACATAAACAACATCCTTCGTTAGTGTGGTACATTTGTTATAATTGATGAACACATTATGGAGCATTCCTACTAAGCATGGATTATAGTTTACGTTGTAAACTAATGAAAGAGTTGCTAATGTGGGAAAATGTGGGAGGTGTGGGGAGCAGGGCACCTGAGAATCCCCTATATATTCTCTGAGGGAGAGGTACTTGGCTCCACACTGGCATCAAGCTCCTGGCCAAAAGTAATGCCTTACTATTGCTGAAATTGCCCTCCTTTTTTCCCCTTGAGATTATGGATTTTCAGGATTGGAAGAGACTTTCTAGTCCTTTTCCATGGAGCATAGCCTCCAGTTTAAACTTTGTATATATCTCTAACAGGATTCAAAGGCCATTTGAGGCATGGCCAGCTATGATGAATATGTAACTGCATACACTTCATTTAAAACAATCACTATCCTTTATATTTCATGGAAGTGAAGGTAATTTAGGAATTTTAAAAATATTTATTTTGAATTCACTAAAAATGCCACATGGAGTCCTCACTGTGCATCAATAAATAAGCTTTTTTGTTTATACATTTAAAAAAAAATTGTTGGGAGTAGATGTGGCTCAAGCGGTTGAGCACCCACCTCTCACACGGGAGATCCCAGGTTCAGTTCCTAGTGCCTCCTGAAAAAACAAAAGCAAACAACAAGCAAAACAAATGAAGAAACCAACTCAGGGAAGCCTGTGTAGCTCAGAGGTTGAGCACTGGGTTCCCACATACAAGGTCCTGGGTTCAAGCCCTGGCCCCTGGTACCTCAAACAAAAAAATTGTTAATCAATCAAATGACCCATGATAGAATTTCTGACATGGGGCTGAATATTTGACAAATTAGTGGCTGGAAAATCTTTATGAAGATACAAAGAATTCTTTAGAAGAAAATGTCAGGTAGAATCAATAAAAAAACTCCCTTCCTGCAGCTTAAGATCCAGCAGATGACAATGGCACCTGAATGGTTAAAATGTATCCAAAAATGTCTCAACTGTATCCATAAAGGATCTTGATTAAGTTTGTAAGAAAAGGCAATTCACAGTAAGGCTATGAAAGGAGAAGCAGCACATTTAAAATACCTTCCATGTCGACCTGTCTTTCACAAAATCAATAAAAGGCAAAAACCCAGATCTCATCAAATGTTTTTTTTTTTTTCCTGCTTAAAGACCATATTGAGTTTTCCTTTCTCAAAAGATAACTATCAAATTTCAGAGAACGTATTCAATACGGTTTCTCTGAATCTGGCTTCATCCTGCCTCCCTAAGCATTTCTCTAGCTATACCCATTAGAATGTACTGAGTGTTACAAAAACACTAAACCTCTTACTCATCCCTGAGCAATTTGAGTTCTTATAGGACTCCATGCCTTCACCCATGAGGAGAGAATGTTTGGACTGGAGATACATTCCATACATTCTTTCTTCATAATCCGCAAAAGGTATCGAGGCATGAGAGGTGAACAGCATTTCCAGAATGATGAGAGGTCAGGCATCTGAAGCAGGGCGTGGTAGGAGATGGGCAGTCAAGTCTGTCCAGCTAAAGTGTAAAGGGCATTGTACTCCCTGCTAAGGAGACTGCAGCTTACCTCATGTGTCCAGGGGAATCATCTAAGGGATTTAACCTTGGGAAAAATAGAATAATATTTGCATATTGGCAAGTGAAATGGCTATAAGGAAAGAGATAAGTCAGAAGGCTATTGTGATAATAAAGATAGAAGATGGACTGTGTTGGGGAAGATGCAGTGGGTGTGAAGTGATTGACAGAGGCATATGGGAGGACATCATCAGACTGTTTCACTGATTTTCATTCCTTTGCAGGTCCAAGGTAGCCTAGGTGTGAACATCATCAGCTCTGTCTTTGCTGCATCAGGGATCATACTGAACGCAGTCAGCTTGGCTAGTTTTTCATTCCTTTACTACACCTGTAACTACAACCAGAGTACAGGCAATTGTTACATGGTCACATCCATTTTACTGGTGAGTGCTTTCTCTTCTCACGGGGTACTGTGGTGGAAGCATGTCACGGGGGAGTCCTGGCTCTGGCAAAACCTAAATTCAGTTTTCCTTAATTGTTGGATCATTTTGGGAACTTGGATGTGATTGAGAAATAGGATGATCTTTAGGAGGCAAGTCCATACCCCACTTCTTTCCTTGTTCCCCCTCCATATGTATTGGGCAAAGTTGGAAGAAAGCTCATATGTTAGAATGCCTACTATCTGTGATTGTACTGGGCCATTTGCATAATTTTGGTTAAGGTGAAATTGCCAATGATCAACCATATTTGACTTAGGCAAACAGTACTTTTATGTGACTCAAACTAATATATTATATATTTTTTGCTCCTTTTTGTTGGAAATCCAGCCAAGGGTTAGTTTCTGTAAATAAAGCTTTATTGAAACAGCTAGGGCCATTTTTTTCCATATTGTCTATGGCTTTCATGATATAACAGAATTGAAGTCTTGCAACAGAGACCTTATGACCTGCAAAACTTAAAATATTTACTCTCTGACCAATTACAGAAAAAGTCTGTCATCCCCTGGTTTATCCCACTAGATGGTAAGATCCTTGAGGAAAAATCATGTCTTGTTTGCTACTCTATCTTTAGAGCATGCAACAATGTCTGAAACACAGAGATCACTGAATAATTATTTACTGAAGAGATGGGTAAACAAATGAAGAAACAATGAATGCAAATATTCTTAAAATATCACTTGCGTTCGGGAACCTTTGTTCTATGGGTTCTTCCAGAGCAGAAGGACTATCCCTTGTGAATGGAGATAAAAGGATAGTATTCCTAAACCAAAGAATATGCGGTGTCTACTCAGAATAATGTTATTAAGAATAAGAACACTGCCCAAGGCCCATAAAGTCAAGCCATGTGCTCTGGCTGAAGCCAGTTCTCCTGGGAGATGGATTAAAGAGAGACTTGGTGTTCATTACTGTATTAGTTTCCAGTTGCTGCTATAACAAAATTGCCATCAAGGTGGTGGCTGAAAGCTACACAAAGTTATTACCTGAAAGTTCTTGGGTCGGAAGTCCTAAATGGGTTTCAATGGCTGAACATCAAGGTGCTGGCCAGCCTGTGTTCTTCTGGAGGTTCTTGGGGAGACTCTAGTTCCTTGCCTTTCTGAGATTCTAGAGGCTGCCTGCATTCCTTGGTTTGTGGCCCCTTCCCCTGCTTTCAAAGAAAGCAGTGCAGCATCTTCAAATCTCTCTGACTCTGACTCTTCTTCTCCTGCTTCCACACTTATAAGGGTGTTTGCAATTAAATTGAACCCACCTGGATAATCCAAGATAATCTCCCCATCTCAAGATCATCTGATTAGCCACCTAAATTCCATCTGCAACCTTACTTCCCCATTGCCATGTAACCTAACATGTATGTTCATGAGTTCTGGGGATTAGGATGTCTACAATTACTAAGACATGAGATCATATTATAGTGTCAACTAAATGGAAGTTCTAGTGTTTGAAAGGACTAAAATAACAATCTTTTAAATGATTCCTTCCCCCCTTTTAAAGTGCTGTCACATCCTGTGGCCACAATAGCATGGAAAGTAGTGGATGGGGAAGAAACCTGTTTCTTCTTTTTTTTTTTTTAATTTATTTCTTTTTTATTGTGGGTAAAAATTAAAATTTTCACAATACATACCAATATTTGTAAAATGATATATAAATATATATGCATATATGTGCATTTGCTTACAAAAATGTTATTTATATATATATAAATATATTTTAAGAGATGCTTAGATTACCCAAAATATTAACCTGCTTCTTTTATCAGTGACAAAAGTGGAGGTAAGTGATACTGAACAAGTTAAGAACTGGCCAAGGGTGTGGCTGCAATTAGGAACCAGTTTTCCTGGTCCCTGGCCAATGCTTTTTCTCACTTGGCACTGTAATCTGTGGTCAAGGTCTGGAATTTTTCATCTCCATCCCTTACTCTTCTTTGTTATGGATGTGGTCCTAGGGTGCGGATTGTATCGTGCTCATTTTAAGTTTGCTGGAATTCTGCATTGCTGTGTCCCTTTCTGCCTTTGGATGCAAAGTATGCTGTTGTAACTCTGGTGGGGTAAGTAGGAGGCTTCCCTTCAGGATCTCTGTTATTAGTTTTCTATTGCTGTGGAATAAGTCTCCACAAACGTAGAGGTTTAAAACAAGGCACGTTATTATTTCTTGGTTTCCATGGGTCAGGAGTCTGGGCTCAGCTTAGATGGGCCCTCTGCTAAGGTTTTATAAGGCTGCAAGCAAGGTGTTGCCTGAGGCAATGGTCTCATTTGAGAATTATGATCCTCCTCCATGCCCACGTGGCAGAATTCATTTCCTTTCAGCTGTGGAACTTGTGGCTACTTCTTCTTTGAGTCCAGCAGGAGAGGAATGTCTCTGCTGCTTTGAAGCTCTTTTAATGGGCTCCCTTGATTAGGTCAGGTCCACCAAGCTTGAAGTTCCTTTTGATAAATCAAACTCCACTGATGGCCACATTAATCGTGGGAAAGGTTATCCCACCATATTCACAAATCCCACTCATACCCAAGGGGAGGGGATTATGCAAAGGTAGGTATGAGTTATTGAGGGGAATTTTTAAATTGTGCCTTCAACAATGGCTAAAGTAAAGCTATTTTTTACCCACTCTTATTCTCTCAAAGGGCCTCCTCTCTGAGTGCAGAGCAGAGAATTCTTCAAAATAGAGAAGCCCTCAAAGGGTGCCAGATTTTACTCATTGTCCTGATAGCCACTTTCCCTGGGCTACTGAGGAAATAGCAGGTTTTCAAATTTCTAAATCTGATAGTGCATATGTGTTTTTTCTTTTGCCCTGAGACCTGCAGCAGATCACCCTGGCTACTAAGCAGAAAGGATGTCACACACAGAAAGGAGATTGGGAAATGGAAGGATAGGAAGAATAGGGCTGGGATATCTTTCAAGGTGTGAGGATTCCAGGGTGAGGGACTAGAAATATAAAACCCCAGCACTAACTCCAGTTATTCAGAGGCCCAGGGTCAGACAAGATCCCCAGCCAAATAGTAAAATAATAATCGTTTGAGGAGACAGTTTTTCTGGTGCTGGTCTCCATTCACTTGTACCTCCTTCCCTTCTTTTGGGACTCTCGTGATGTACCACATATCCCTGCAACCTCACAGCCTCTTTCCACAGACGAGAGATGGGTGAAAGCACCTTAACTCGATTAGTGGATTTTTATATTATACTCTCCTAGAAGTGAGATTTTCTCAGAAATTACCAATGATTTTGTAATTTTTGTATTCATTGAGTGAGGCATCTGAGCATGAGGGCAAACTCCTTAGTAACCTTCTTATCATACCATTTAGGCTTGTGTTCCATTCTGTTCCTAAAGTAGTTACAGAGCTGGGGGATTTTGCTTCCACTAATCTCCTGGTTTGAATCCAGGAGAAGAGCTGTGGCTTTGGAGATATGATGCCTAAGTCTCTATCTCTTCCTGGTCCCTCCATCCCCAACTTTCACACTGAATTTGTGGAAAGAGGACCAGCATTTTCCATAGTTTCCTGATGATTCTTGCCATTCTGGGCCAGTGTAGTTTTAGTAATGTTTGAGTTGTTGCCAGACAATTATGGTTTGCATATGCTGTCATCATTCAGGATGAACAACATGGTTTGAATGATGAGCTCCATATTTACCTTAACACATTGGCTCACCCAACTTATAAGGCAATCACTGGATATAAGAGTGATCCACCTGCTCAAGCGACAACCATTAGCATCTTATGCCACAAACCATCACTGAGTTTGTCCTAGATCTAGTCTAATCCAGCCAGACTGATCCTGGGACCAGATTAAGGAAAGGAGCAGATTCTGACAATGGTGACATTGTGTGGGGAGGGTGCGAGGGTAGGGAAGTTGATATCTAGGTGACTAGCTATGGTGTTCTGATTGATTTCACAGGTTGTGTTCATCTTGCCATCAAATCCTCACATGGCAGAAACAGCGACTCCTGCATCAGTTGGCGAAGGCTGGAAGCCTCCGACAATTGAAGGGTGAAATGTTCCAGAATATTTTTCCTTACAATAATGCAAGAACGTCCCTTGGAAAAGTACTCAAATTCAACGCTGATATTTTTAAAAAGTTATATTTTATAAAAATTTAGAATCACATTTTCATATTCCCCAAGAACTCAATAATTCCTTTTACTCTCTCTTTATCAGAATAGCAGAAGTTAAATAAATAAATCATGGCATTTAATAAGTCAACAGCACTTGAAATCTTTCCATCTAGTCTCAGGACTTTAAGTGAAAGCATCAAGTTGGCAAATAAGGTTTGTCAGTAGAAGGATAAAAGATATGGTTGAAATGAGGACCCCATTTATAGATACTTTCTTTTTTTTCTTTTTTCTTTTATCTTTGAAGAAGCTTTAGATAACATAAAGGAAAAATTGAAAATATAGGGGAATTCCCATATATACCCCCGCACCTCCTACACTTTTCCCCAACAACATCTTTCACCAGTGTGTTACATTTGCTACAATTGATATATATTGAAGCATTCCTACCAACAATGGTCAATAGATTACATCATAGTTTACACTTTGCACTATACATTTTTATAGGTCTTGACAAAATAAATGTATAATGGCCTGAGTCTGTCATTGCAATGTCATGCAGAACAATTCTAATGTCTCAAAAGTGCCCCCACGTTACACCTATTCTTCCCTCTTCCTCCCCTCAGAACCTCAGGTGATCACTGCCTTTATATCAATGCTACAAGTTCTTCCATTGCTAGAATAATAGTAAGTCTCCTTTAGTCCATAGTTGCATTCCCCCCTTATGTTTGTTCATTCCTCAGTCTTGAGGAATTTAGGGTGGTGGTGCCCACTCTGTTTCTGATTGAGACGGGGCTTAGATCCCATGGGGCAGATGGAGGGAACTGTCTTGCTTTCAGTTGTATTAGATAGTCTCTATTTTATGGGATGGGAGTTGTCCATCATCATCCTTTTGTTAGTTGTCCTGGGTGAGTCCAATGTACTGGAGAGTAGGTGTGCAACTTTGCTGAGATTCAGGACTCAACCAGCATATGAACAGACTGAAGATTTAAGTATCTGGGACATATATTGAACAAGTATAGTGCTAATTATAGGTTCAGATAAAAGAGGCAGAAGAGCCTTGTGTAGGGAAATTATAAATGAGTCTAACTCATTTACATTGGGGAACATATATTCCAAGGTAAGGCCCACCGACAGGATGCTGAATTCCAGAGGTTGTCTTCCCTGCCTATAATGTCTAAATGTCTCTAGAGACCTCAGGAGCACCCCTGCTTGAGGCATTGTTTACCATGGCAGTCAATGGGATCCTCCTGAGACATGCATAAGCATAACCTCTGGAATGACCTCCCAACTCACTAAATCTCTTAGCCGTAACAACTCATTTGCATTCAACTCATTTGCATTCAATATTTCACCCTTTTGTTCTAGGTCTTTCTCCAAATGCATCATTAGTTGGCGCTTGGTATTAATCCCTGGGTGCCAGGGAGTCTCATCCCCAGAAGTCATGTCCCATACTGGGGGAAGGTAGTGAGTTTATATGCTGAGTTTGGCTTAGAGAGAGTCCACATCTGAGCCACAAGGAGGCTTTCTGGAGGTAACTCTTAGGCAATATATAATACCAGGCTAAATCCAATTTCACAGGAACAAAGTTCATAAATACAACCATCAGTATCAAGGGCCTGGCATATTGGTCTATCCTTCTTCGTTAAGCACTGCCCAGGTACTCCATGGATTTTTGCTGCTCTATTAGAAAATGTAGAAGGACTTTCCAGGATGGCAATTCAATATTCTTGTGGTTATTGTGTGTTTCTCCACCCACTGGGACAACACCCCATGACTCTTGAACATATTCATATGCCATAAAGGTATGCCCAGGTGCACCCTTTTCCACACATCCCCCCATCACCATCATTGTTGCTGGTCAGGCTCTGGGTCCGTGAAAACGGTGCCGCGGATGAGAAAGAAAGAATAAGACAAAGAGAAGAAAAACTGGGATCAGGGGACTCTCCGTCAGATATCCAGAGAAGAGCCCTGCCACCTCATAAGGTGTGGCTTTTATTTTGGCTTTAGAACAAAGAAAATATGTATGTACATATACAAAGTCAATAGATACTTGACAGTTTACATTTTACTAAAATGAGCAAGTCTTAAAAGTTGATGGCTCAGTTCCTTTTTCTTCCTGAAATTCACAGACATTGTAAATCTTACAAGCTCACGATGTTTCCCCACCCAGCTCCTATTAGCATGAGACCGGAGGGCTTGTTTCCTACATTCCAGGGTGACCTTCTTTTTTGTCAGTTGCCATGGCCTTTAATTGAAACTCCATCACATCATCCCACCCCAGTGATCCTCCACTGCCACAGCTGTGGCCCTTCTGCAATCCAAAACTTCCCCCAAAACAAAGCCAAAAAATAAATGAATAAAAATAATAAAAAATAAATAAAAAAATAAAAAATTTAAAAAAATTCATTGTGTCTTTCATCACCATAAGATATGTTATCTCTTACAAACAGCGACAATTTCTTCTGTATATTCCCCTGGTGTCTTCTTTTTTCTGTTTTATTTTCAAAGGCGCTTTGGTTTACAGAAAAAAGTCACATAGAAAATATAGGGGATTCCCCTATACCTACCCCTTCCCCTTCTCACATTTTTCCCTATTAATAATATCTTACATGGGTATGGTACATTTGTTACAACTGATGAACAAATATTGAAGCATTGCTACTAACCATAGTCAATGGTTTACATCATAGATTACGTTTTGAACTGTATACTTTTATAGGTTTTGACAAAATTTTTAAGGCCTGTATCCATCATTGCAAGATCATGCAGAACAATTTCAATGCCTAAAAATGCCCTATATCCCATCTATTCTATTCTTCCCTCCCCCTCCTCTTGGAACCTAGATATTTTCTAACTCAGCATATATAGTTTTCTCTTTCCCATTCTGAGCTACACTCAAATATTTATGCACTATTCTTTTATGCAAAATCTTTATGGGAAAATGAGACTTCTCACCCTAACCCAACCTGCCATTACCTCCAGTTCCACAGGTAGGCCATAGGTAGAAAAAGCCAGTCTAGATATTGCATTTTCCAAGTAGGGATTGGGCAGTAATCTAACAGGGGCCAGTAGGGTGAAACTCAAAATTATTGTCTTTATGTTAATATAGATGTTCTTTATCTATACTAGATATAAATGAGGATGCAGATAGTCTGGTTTAAAACTGAGTGATGCTTAAGTCTATATATGAGCTATCCATAAGATACAGTCCATATTAACAAAACAGGGCAAGAAATGGAAATAAAATGGGTCCTTGATTCCTTGGTTGAGAAGCTAGATGAAACAATCCCGAAGTTTGTTCTAACACTGATTTTTAATAAATTTCTTTTATGGTTTAAGCCATTTCAGTTGAGTTCTTTATTAATTGTTACATATTGTCTTATCCATTTTTTTCTTCTTATATGTTATTTGTTCATATTCTTTGTTTTCCTTTTCCTTATTACTTATATATTTTATATCCATCATCTATTTTCTGGAATGCAAGTTTTTTTTTTCAGTCTGCTATTTTTCTTTTACAATTATTTTTGATGACTTTTGCCATAAAATTAATTTTTAAATTTAATCTAGAGATGTTTTATCATTTTATTTATGACTTCTCATATTTTAATTGCTTGAGAAAGTTTTTCCCCTCCTATCTTTACAATGTATTCTTTTGTATTTTCTTACTTGCTTTTTAGTTTGGTCTTTGGCATTTATTTTTATTAATGTCATATATTATAAATTTAATGTATTTTACCATATGTAAAATCGATTATGGCAACATTATTTTCTGCATAGTCCATCATCAGCCTACTGACATTAAGTGCCATACAATAAAGAGCTATTTGTCTATTTCTGTCCCCAAGTTACAATCTTTTAATTACTTTGGATGTGCTTATATCTTGGATAATGGCCCCCATCACTTACTATTTTTCCTCCAATATTTCATTTATATATTGGAACACAGTTTGTATTCACATTTATTCTAATAATTATGGCCTGAATTTTCTCTAATAAATCATCCTTCCCTTACTCTCAATTTATGTGCAAATAGAGAAAACTATTCTACCCCCAGCTTCAGGAATTGACATGTGTCCTAGATCTGGCCACTGACAGAATCACATCAACCTATCAGAGTAACTTCTTCCATGATAACCTTGTGATCTAAGAAAGGAAATTAAATGAACTCTTGGCACATTTCCTATCAAAGTTAATGCTGACATTTTTGCTTCACTGTCCAGGAAGGAGGGTCTCCCTCTTTTCCCGCTGGGCTTGGAGCTATGAGGGTGTAGATCTGCTCCTATTAGCAGCCATCTTGTTAAACTCTATAGATCCTGTGGTAGACAAATATTTACAGAGGAAGGCAGAGTTGAGAGGGGCTGAACGAAAGATCAGTCCTAATGGTACCCTTCAAATCTTGGAGTTAGGCTCTTCTGAAAGTCAGGCCAACCCTGAGAGTTTTTTTCTGTATAACAGAATGTGAATAAAATTATTCAAATAATATAACAACTAAGCAAAATCTTTCAAAATCCTCCCTAATTTATAATAAAAAGCCAAGCTCATGCTAAGCCCTACAAATCTCTACAGCAACTGATTCTTTGCTATCTCTTGTACTTTATAAAATACTTCATAGTCACATTTGCCAATATATTCTTTTTTTTTTTTTTTTTACACTCATATATATATTCTGACAGCAGAGATGTCTGCTATATTACTAATTGAAAAAGGCAAATTTCAAATCTCCGTGTGTTATATAATCAAAGCATGGATGTACTAATGGATGGAGTCCTAGTAATAGGAGTTACCTCTGAAGGATAGAGCTTAAGGAGGAAGGATGTTAAGCATTTACATATTTTCATACTAGTTAAATTGTTTACAGTGACCATATAAATATTTTCTTATTAAAAAAATATATTGCCAGTTATCTCAAAGATCTTGGCTTAGCAGAGCCGGTGTAGCTCAATGGTTGAAAGCTTGCTTTGCATGTGCTAGGTTCCTGGTTCAATTTTCAATTCCCAGTACCTCCATGTGCCAGGCATCGTACTAGACATTGGGGAGAAAGAGTTGGCAGAGCTCAGCAAAGACTTCCAAGCTGCTGTCCAGCTGGAGATGGCCTGCAGAAGCAGACAGCGAACCACAGTCCATTGCCACGTGTTAGAGCAAGACAGCTGCTAGTGTTTGCCAGGGTTCAGGCTTCTGGGGTTCCTCTCTTCCTGGGGCTGTGTTTCTCTCCGGGCTTAGCTCCTGTTTCCTCCACAAGGTCAGCTGTAGACGATCAGGTGAACAGCTTGCTTCTCTTCTCCTGGGACCTTTTTCCAACATCAAAACTGCTTCTCAAAAGACTGCTTCCTCCAATATATTCTTGCATCCACTGAACCAGCAGCAGGACTTACCATGAAAGAACTCATGGAGGACATCCAGTTGGGGACTGCCCCCAAACTGCCTCACAATGGAGCCTGTTGAAATTCTGAAGAAAGAGGCACTAAATGCCAAGGTGACCAGTCCTTAAGCATTTATTAGGGGAAATTACATACAGAGTGCTGCAGCTACTCACAGACTGTGAGACTGGCAAGACGTTTGCTGGAGTATGTTCACACCTGTGGCAACCAATCTTTAGATTGTATAGGGCTGGGGCCAAAGGTGGCTGAATGCCAGAAGCTTGCTTGCCAGTTTTGGGAAAACATCTGGGTGTGCACTCTTTTCTCAAAGACGTGCTCAGGGCATATAGCATTCAAGATCACAGCAGTCAAAGCTCAGAGCTCAGCTTGCTTCTAGGCAGTCGCAGGAAGGGATGCCTGGGGGGTGGAGTGTGGCGGGGACAGGATGATAGGTCAATCCTGGTCAGGTAGAAGATGTTATATGTATCATACACATATTGCTTTGGGTTTATTTAAAATGGCCAGATAATGTTGTCCTTTAGTAAGAATTGTTCCATAAATAAACCTTTTAATGTTAATATTTATTTAAGCTATCTAAGAGTAGCGCATTTTAGATGTAAAAAGGTCTTACAAATAGTCCAAGTTGTTATGAGTCTATCTTTTAGAAAAAACTGCCTGCATTTCACATTTCATTTCAAAGTTATTCTTTAATCTGGCTATTCTAGGTCCTATTAATATGTGATTAGAATGTAAAGCAGTAGGAAAATGTCCACCAAAGTCTGCATTGCATTGTTCCATTTACAATAAAAATAAAGATTCTCCAGACACATAATTAGAAGCCCCTCAACTTAACCAGCTGTGTGACCTCGGGATAATTACTTAACGTGATGGAACCTCAGTTTCCTCATCTGAAAAATAAAGATTACCATAGTACCTTCCTCAGATTCTTATGAAGACTAAATTTGTTACTATTTGTAAATCATTTAGAATAGCATGTGACACATGGTAGGTGATATATAAAGATGCATTAATTAAAATAAAAAACAATAAAAATAAAGTAAAATTGAAATTATAAGACAACTTAACTTGACTAAGGTAAGTCCTAATTTGAACATATAAGCTGTCCCTTTTAAATGACATCAAGAGAAACAGATAATGGTTCCCATAGAATTGAGACTTTTAAATAATTATAAACCTACTGGACCATAAGAGTAGTATCTACATCAGGTCAAGGGTGAAGAAGCTTTGCTACCCAGAAAATTGGGAAATCTCATTAAGTCATGTTTTAGGAGACGGAATTTATAAGATCATGGTATCCAATTTAATATCTTAGTCACTTATACCAGAATAATCTAAGATCTTATAACAGTGGGGTTGTACTCCTACAATTGTCTTCTAGTGGGCCATTGTGAGATATGCAAAATGAGATTCCAAACCTGGGACTAACTTTCCCATTGCAGATGTTAATGCACAATTGGTATCCAATTGTAAATGTTAATGCACAATTGGTATAGAGTCATGGATTCATTTTCTTAGAAGAGATTTTCACTTCTGTAGGTATTTTCCTTTTTTTACTTGGTAAAGAGTTGGAGCCCTCCCTTAAGTTGGGAATGACATGGCAGAATCAGGCTTCTAAAGTCAGGTGTGCAGGATAACCCTCCTGCAGCTAATCAGCTGTGTTTGTGTAGAGTATATATCAATATGTATTTAAGGCAGAGCTTCTTAACCAGGGGTCCATGGACCCAAGATTTCAGGGGGTCCATGAGCTTGAATTGAAACAAAATCAACTTATTATCCTTATTTCCTCTGAGCTCTGATGTTAAGTGTCATACACCTATCTGCCGCCACATTCTGAGAAGGGGTTCGTGGTTTTCACCTGACTGGCAAAAGGGTTCGTGGAACAATAAAAGGTTAAGAACCCTTGATTTAGGGAAACCTCAGTATAGTCAGGATTGTTTTCAATCTGGGAAGTAGCTTTTGGTCACCTAAGGGGAATTTTAGGACAGGAGGAATAGCATAGTGAGCAAGATAAAGACCACATACTCTCTAAGCCAGTGTAGCACATCACAAGTACATACAATCTAATAATGTAGAAGACTACCAACAAGGTCAACTGGCAATTTCCTGTGTGTCCTACACAAAAATTAGTTGAAAATTTCTTTAAAAGTATGTACATTTGTCGTTCACCTTCATTGTAAACAGTCACAACCCCAAAAGATTTGGAAATACAATTGATTTTAATATGTTGATATTGTGTGCTACGACCTTGATAGATTTATTCACTTCAGTGTTCTTCAGTTCTTAGTGTAGAGCTAGGTTTCCATCTGATACCACTTTCTTTTAACCTGAAGAGCTTTCTTTAACATTCATTGTAGGGCAGATCTTCTGGCACCAAATTCTCTCATGTTTTTTGTTTGTGTTTTTTTCTGAATGCATCTTTATTTTACCTTGTTTTTTTAATAGATGTTTTCCCTGGATATAGAACCTAGGCATAAAGTTTTTGTTTCTAAGCACTCTAATAATGACTTTTGATTATCTTCTGGCTTGTCTATTGTCTAAAGGGAAGTCTGCAATTATTACCTTTGTTTTTCTGTTCAATGTGATTTTTTTCTCTGTTTTTAATATTTTCTTTTTAATTATGTATTTTTTTTAGCAATGTGATTATGATGTTTTTTGTCATGGTTTTACTTTTATTTATCCTGCTTAAAGTTAGTTGTGCAGTTTAGATCTGTGGGTTTATATATTTTGTCAGGTGTTGGAAATTCCAATCATTTCACCAAATAGTTTTTCCACTACCTCTCCTCTCCTTTTTGGTCTTTAATTACACATATGTTAGACCACTTGATATTGTCTCACTGATGCTCTATCTTTCAGCATTTTTCTCTCTCCTTTAGTTGGTATAGATTTTATCTCTGTGTTTAAGTCCACACGTTTTCTTCTGTAATATTTAATGTGCTCTTAAACCCATCCAACAATTTAAAAATTTCATATATTTTACATTTTATCTCTAGAAATCCTTTTTGGCTCTTTTTTATATCCTTCATTTTTTTACACATTATGTTCATGTTTTCCTTGAAATTTTGAGTGTATTTATAATATACACTGTAAAGTACTTATCTTGTATTTGAATTTTCTAAATCTGTTTTTAATCGATGAATTTTTTTCCTGGCTATTGGGCAGATTTTTCAGTTTTTTGGCATGTTTAGTAATTTTTAGTTGGATTATGGATATTATGAGTTGAGTGCTCCAAATTTTCTTTTTCAGATAGTATTGTACTTTATTTTGGAAGGCACTTAAACTTGAAAACCATTTGATTCTTTCAAGACTTTTAAAAGGCTATATAAAGGCGGGCTTAGGGTTGCTGTAATCCTGAGCTAGTTTAGTTTTCCTACTAAGGCATAACCCTTCTGGAGATCGCTACTTTATGCCCTAAATGTTCATGGAAGACTGCACTCTATCTGGTTGGAACTTGAATATCTTCCATCCCTGAGTGAGTTCTGGAAATCATTTGGCTTACAACTAGTTATTCTTTGCTTAGCATTTTGGAATGTCACTTTATAAATGCATAGTTTAGTATTTGAAAACTCTGACTTCTGTTTTTTAATTCAGCAATATCTGCAGAGATCTGTTTCCTTGACCATGATCTGGAAAGTTCCTCCAGGTGGAAAAGCAGAGCAATTATTTTCTTTACATTTGTTTCCTTTTTCTCAGTGTTGACAGACCTACTGCCTGTTGTCCAATGTCTGAAAGCAATTGCTTTATTTTATTTTTCGGTTTTCTAGTTGTAAGTGGAAGAGGAAGTCCAGTTGCATTAAGATGAGAAGTGCTAAGCTTCAATGTTAAAAGGATGTCAATAAACATAGACATTTGTATTGTCTATATTTCTATCTCATTTTTCCATTTTTTAAAATTCCTTTAAGGATGTAAACATATGTAACCCAAGTCATTGTTTATCAGATCTTTTAAAATCTTCAACCATAAAGTTCAAGTGGCACAGTTTTCATATACTAATTTTTTAGACACAACTTTATTTAAGTCCTATGAAAACCAATTTATAAAAGATCCTAGCAAATTCAGCTGTTATTTTATATTTAAATTAAGTTGTGGTATATGCAAGTGCCTTTAAATATTAATCTCCAAACAGTTTCAACCCATGCTCAAAGGTATTTTTTTCTCATATAACATGATACAAAAATCACAAGACAAAGCTATACAAATATCAGTAAAAACATTTAAATTTTTGAATAATTAAAACATATCCCTTGGTTAGCATTTTGAGTTGACTGCATGATCAGAACAGAGAAGATGTTTCAGGTCCCTTTCTTTGGATTGCTGGCTGAATAGGAAAAGAACAAACAATACTAATTTTGAGATATGGCTTACCAAAGCTGACAAAGCATTTGGCTTCCTCTTTGAGACTCTTTGGGGTCAGCAATTTGATGTTTACTCTCTGAGGTTTGGTGGGGTGGCTGCTGCTCATGTGATTCACAGGAACTCAACAAATTTTGATGAACTCTGTGGAGCTGATAATACTACAAAAATATTTTTCATGTTCAATAAATCCACACATTGAGCTCTTTGTGGTTGCCACTCTGAATCTTTTTATTATCAATTTTGGTAAATTTGCTGTTTTTCTCCAATGCAAAGATCAGGACAAGTTGTTCTAATCCTTCTCAGATACCAAACAGAGCTTCACCAAATACAGTCCCTAAGTTGCTCCAACCCCTTAAGGGATTCTTTTTACCTTGTCTAGATAGGGCTGGACAATGCAGGAGGAGCGTCTCAGTCTTGATGGGGCTCAGGTACCTCCCTGTACTCTATAGCCAGCTGACAGCTGGGGCAGTTCTGTCCCCTGCCAGCAGCAGCAGAGTGCTTCAGCTCTTCTTGATTACCTTTGATAACTGATTTATGTTTCTTAAATGGTTTTTACCATTTCATATTCCCTCCCAAATTTGACTAAATATGGTGGAGAGCAGAGCAAACTTCCCCTTTTAACTCTAGCTCTGAAGCCACAGAAGCTATGGACTTATAAAGGTCTCCAAAGGACCTAAATTACACACACATATACTTAGAGATATTTATATATGTATATATGTATAGTGACTTGTGTATGTCTATAATTAATATATATTACTTATATATTAATTTGTACACACACATATATCTATATACATGTATGTGTATATCTATCTATATACTTTTTTTTCTCTTAAGTAATGAAACCTTGGCAAGTCTGGGTACAATAACAAAGTTTTCCTTTCTTTGTTGATAAAAATTATCTTACCAAAACAAAATTATATATGAATTAGAAAAGTTAGCTATTTAGTACTTACTTTGTCACGATGTCACTTTAATTTAATTTGTCTTGGAACTTAGTTATATTGTCTCAATATCATTTTAATTTAATTTGTCTTGGAACTAAGGATGAAGCTGCAAATGGAACTTATTTTTAATATAAATTTCTCAGATGCATAAATCTTAATATTTACCTGTTTTAGTTGTATATTAATAGAAGTTTTATAAGGAATTTATTTTAATCTACCTGATAAATGGAGCTTTCATATTTTAACCATTTTTAATTTTTTTTCTGTCTGGAAGATATCTCATCCACGATGAAAATCAGTACAGAATTTTTGTTTGTAAATATTATTTCTTCCTTTTTCCCAATTAGATTGTCCAAATCAGAGTCTATTGTTTCCCCCAGTTTTGATATTTGAAAAGACTCATCAAAGTCCACAAAGTATGCTTAAGTATGGCTTTTACCTAAAGGCAAGGTGTGCAATGCAGCGAGAGGAGTGCAGGCAAACATTGGAGATCCTGGAGACATTACATAGTACAAGTTCCCCATGGGCCCAACGACACACATGGACCATTCTGAGACTCTGGCTTGAATTGCTTAGATCTGTGCAAGGAAGCTCTCAGTTACCCCATAAGTATTCAAGTCAGGCTTGTCACACCAGTTAGACTTGCAAGTCATATATAAAGAAACTGACCTTGAGGATCACCAAGGGAAATTTGGACTCAAAATAGCACATGATAAAGTCCACTGCTCTTATACTTAGAATATTGAAAAGTGCCAGACATCATGATGCTTGAGTCCTGAGTCTTTAGAGTAAATCTCCTAAGAATAACATTCTCCAACATAACCTCAATATTGTTATTACATCCCCAAATTTATTAATATCATAATCCATTACATTGTCCTTATAACATTTTCTCAAATCATTTGGTTATCTTGGATCTTAAATCTCCTATAGTTTAGTTGCTTGTAGCAGTTTACCACCCCTTTTGTTTTGTTTTGTTTTTGTTCTAGTTTTATGTTTTTACTATTTTTTTAAGGGTATGGCTCAATTGTTTTATAGAATGTCCCACATCCTGGGCTTTTCCACAGTTTCCTCATGATTAGTTATCACATAGGAGATGCTGTGCATTTACCACAGCATAAATCCAGTTCACTCCATTATTGGTGGTGCTTAATTTGATCACCTATAGTTGTGTCTACCAGTTCTCTTCATCATAAAGGTATCCCTTCACCTTTCTAATTAAAAAGTGTTACCACAAGAATGGCTATTTCCAGTAGAAGGGCTGCCCAATCTGGTACCACAAAGAAGAAACATGTCTCTCAGTGAGAAGGTACTTTATTGAGAGTGCACAAGCAAGGAACAGGGGGACTCTTCCCCAAACCAGTTCAAAGTGAGAATGGAAGCTAGGGCTTTTATAGGCAAAAGGAGAGGGGTAGGGGAGAAGAAAACCAAGAAAAAACAAAGAAGTGACGATATTAGATCTTCCAGGGGTCTTGTGAGGAGAGTACAAGCAATTTGTCAGTACTGCGTTGTCTCAAGCACTTTCAACTTGTCTTTGTTTTCAGCAGCTAATAAACCACAGTTTAGATATTGTTGTGCAGGTGCAAGGTCTTCATAGCTCCTTTCTGAGCCAACCACTCCAGCTTTTTATCTCTGAGAAAAGTTACAGATTTACTGGGTCATAAGGTACTCCTGACAACATTCTGTCTGTTTTTTCTTTGAAATGTTACCTTATTCCAGTAAGCAAAACTGAGAAGGTCTGGTTAATATCCTTCAGAGAACTAAGTGGAGAGTTAACTTTTGACATTAGATTAATAGAAAACCAGCACAATTAGTTTTAGAATTTTCAGAGCTGCTTAAGTGAAGACATTTTAATAACCAACCTTTCCACCTATCAGAAGTAATTGGTGAATGCTATGCTCCCAAACAAGCTTTCACTGAATGGTTTTAGCATCTAGTCAATTTTACTTTCTGTCCTCATCATAGTTTTCTTTTAACATTTTATTATAGTAGCATATATACAACTAAAAACATCCTATTTGAACCACTTTCAAGTGCACAGTTCAGTAGTATTGGTTACATCCACAATATTGTGCTACCATTACCAATATCCATTACCCCAATTTTTTCCTTAAGTCAAAGAGAAACTCTACACCCTTTAAACAAGGGGTTCTCAACAAGGGACTCATGAGCTTGAATTGAAATTCCGAAAAACATTCTTCTTGTGGGGACATGTTGGTGCAGGTGTGATGCATTAATTAAACAATACACAGGATAGTGTGGATTTAGTAAGGGTCCGTGGTTTTCACCTGATTGTCAAAGGGGTCCCTGGATTAAAAAAGGTTAAGAACCCCTGCTAAGTGATAACTTCCCTTTCCTGCCTCATCCCTGGCTCCTAGTAACCTGTAATCCACTAAATTTCAGCATAATTTCTTAGTTCCTTTTCCAGAATAACAGAAACTCTGATATCATGTCATTAATGTTGTCAATTTCCTGGGAAAACGTTGTTAGGGCCAACCCTCTTAGATAAATTGATCCTAATTATGCATCAATGTTTATTATTCATTACTGAGGTAATTAGATTAGCTCTTCTGTTACTTCCACATGACAAAATTTAAAGCATCTATACATCTCAGGTAAGGCAATGTTAAAAGAAGTAGCTGGGGTGCTAAGTATAAATTTATTCAGAGAGTCATAAACCTTGTCAAAACTATAAAACTGCTAACTCTTTAGCAGTTGGCCCAAATTGATAACTTGACATTTCAAGGCATCTCCACATATGAGCCAGCAAACAAAAATAGCAAGTGATATAGGTGAGACACAATGGCAAACAAATGATCTGAGGATATTAATTAGATATAGCAGAGGTGGGACCTTGTTTCTAGTTATCAATTTTTCCAATACACAAAAACTCTGCTTGAGGACAATCCCTCCTTCCCCCTGCCTGCTCTCACACTTCCTTCTTTTCCTTTATGGGAAGAAACCTCACTTATGTAACAGAAGTCTGATGGCTTTTATAAAGTAATTTAAGCTGAACTCAAGCCTTTCTTCTCTGATTCCCTTGGAAGGTGGAGCAGGCTGCCAGCCTGTGTTTTCAACTACGAACTTCCTGTTGCCCAATTTAGACACAGAACAGCTAAGAACAAGAATTATATTCTTACAAAACAATGATTTTTTTTCTCCCCTACACCCAAAATGTAGGACTTTCCTAGTATTTTAAAGATAAAGAATGCAATAAGGGTGGAAGGATGGTTGGGGGGAACAGAGAAATGTGCAAATAGAGGGAAGAAATGAAGATATTTTCTAATAGCGACTGACTTTTGTTTTCCAAAAGCCCAAAGAATATGATCCCACAAAAGATATTATGATAAATTCTTTGGAAAGAGATATCAAGAAAGAAAAGTTCCTGGTGCTTTTTCAGGAAACCATCTTCCATGTGAGTTTCTGTAGGTCCTGCTTGAAACCTCGCCATCTGTGCCCCTTGTCGATTTCACCACTTCCCTTAAACTAATGCCCTATTTTTCAGGGGTTGAAGATCTAGTCTTAGAGCAAGAGATAGAAGAAGATGGAGAGGAAGAAGATTACTAAGAAGTGGGCAGCAATTAGGCAATGAGTACCCAAAAACTGCTTTCACTTACACAGCACCCGAGGAATTGGAAAAAGAAAAAACTATATACATAGCAAAATAGAAAAAGAAACGTTTTTTGTATTCTACTATCACTATTAATTAACAACATATTATTGAATGTTCCTTTAAACCATCATAGTTATTATTACTATTGTTAGTTATTTATTATTAAACATTATTTATCAGTACCATTATTATTATTGCTATTACTATTATTATGTGTTTATTATTGACTGCTTCTTAGAAGTATAGATCTTTTGTAAACATTTTCTCTAAGCTTTATAATGACTTTTCACCATCAGTATTCTTCCTCTATTTAACAGATTAGAATATTGAGGCTCTGAGAAGATCACGATTTTAATAACAAAACTAGTAAGTGTTTGGGTGGCAATTCACAAACAGAATTGCGTGATTCCTATATTTTCCCAATCATTAACTGATTCATTTTGAGGTATTTCTTAAGACACTAGGAGTTTAGAAAAAAGGAAGTGTGGACACATTTCAAAAATCTACAATCTGAAATACTGCACACATCACATCCTGTATATTCGTAAATACTGGACTAAAGACAGGCTGGATGGGGTGTTTCAGAAGATAAAGACAAGTAGGAAATTCTGGCAGGACTGTATGAGAACCGAGAACTAAAACCTCCTAGAAGCTTCTGAGAGCTCAGTTGGAACCAACGGGCTGGTCTACAGGGAAAGGTAGGCAATGCAGGAAGACTTTTCTCAGCTCATCACTCCTTCAGAGGTTATTTGACTTGATGCTCTTTAAGAGCAGTTAAGAAACACTCTTTGGTAATAGAATAGGTAGGGAGAAGGAATCTCTGGTTTTAGCTCTGTTTCTGCTGTTTCCTAACTTCATGATCTTGGTAAATCACTTACCCAAGGTCATATGATTATTGGCAACA
Organism: Tolypeutes matacus; assembly: GCA_026826555.1. Classification (NCBI taxonomy): domain Eukaryota; kingdom Metazoa; phylum Chordata; class Mammalia; order Cingulata; family Chlamyphoridae; genus Tolypeutes; species Tolypeutes matacus. The sequence goes on along the minus strand of JAKSZT010053991.1, from coordinate 1,490,856 downwards.
GAGCATTTGAATCTGCAGATGTTCTCAGACCATTATGAAAACTGCACAGTTAGGAGCTAAGAACGGTGGGGTGAAAAGCACAGGCAATCTGCTCTTCATGGCTCACGAGTGGAGGATCCAGACCTCAGACCTGGGTTTTGTGACTTCAGCTCTTTTTTCTCATGCCACTAGGTGCAGCTGCCTCTCCAGACTGAGGTGCCACTGCCAATGGGAAGCAGGGTGGGATGGAAAGAGGTAGCCTGATCTAGGAAATTGCTCAACGGCTTTGGACTCAGAGATATCTGGTGTCCAACCTTGGTTCTACACCTTCCCAGTTGTGTGAACTTGGCTTAATGATTTATATAATTGCAAATAATTCTTAAGCATTACCTCTATTTCATGCGTATATATGAAATGTGTATGATTTCCATTCATAACTTAAACTTTCTTTTCTGAGTTTCCTTAACCATGACACGGTTCTAATAACTCACTTTAGCTACCTAACTAACTAGCTAACATGTAGGGTTCTTGTAAGGATTATAGCACTATAGGATAATGTCAAGTAAAAAAGAATTAGAAAAATATTTGGGTTTAATGCTAATAAATGTTCTTACTAGACCAAACCAACTAGGGAGGGTCAGATAGTCTGGAGTAGCATAGAAAATGAATACAACAAGGTTGAAAAGCATAAATTCTATTACATCTCATGATGTGGTGGGGTAGATTGAGGCTGGGATTCATTGAATATATGGTAATACAGTATGTAGGTAGGATTGGGGAAAAGGGACATTGCCACATGTTGTATTGAAAAGCAAGTGCTTTGTGAATATTTGCCTCTGAACATTGAGACCTCTCAAGATTCATGCTGCTGCATAAATGTGATGTGTTTATTATTTATACAGGCATATCCCAGTGATATTGTGGATTCAGTTCTAGACCACTGCAATAAAGTGAATATCACAAAAAGTGAGTCACATGAATTTTTTTGGTTTCCCAGTGCATATACAAGTTATGTTTATAGTATACTATTGTCTGTTAAGTGTACAATAGCATGATGGGCAAAAGCATATGTACATCATTTAAAAATATTTTATTGCCTAAAAATGTTAACTATCATTTGAGTCTTCAGTGAATAATAATAATCTTTTGGCTGGTGGAGGGTCTTAAACTCGATGCTGATGACTGCTGATTGATCAAGATGGTTGCTGAAGTTTGGGATGGCTGTGAAAATTTCTTAAAATAAGACAACAGTGATGTTTGCTGCACCGATTGACTATTCCTTTCACAAAATATTTCTCTGTAGCGTGCAATGTTGTTTGATAGCATTTTACCCACAGTAGAACTTTTTCAAAATTGGAGTCAATTCTCTCAAGCCCTGCTGTTGCTTTATCAAGTAAGTTTCTGTAATATTCTAAATCCTTTGTTGTCGTTTCAACAATATTCACAGCATCTTCACTAGGAGTACATTCCATCTCAAGAAACCACTTTTTTTTGCTCATCTCCTTATCCATTCAAGTTTTATAAAGAGATTGTAGCAATTCAGTCACATCTTCAGGCTCTACTTCTAATTCTAGTTCTCTTGATTTTTCCACCACATCAGCAGTCACTTCCTCCACTGAAGTCTTGAACCTCTCAAAGTCATTCATTAAGGTTGGGTTCAACATCCTCCAAACTCCTGTAAATGATGATATTTTGACCTCCTCCCATGAGTCACAAATATTCTTGATGAAATTAAGAATGGTGAATCCCTTCCAGAAGATTTGCAATTTACTTTCCTGAGTTCCACCCGAGGAATCACTGTCTATGGCAGCTATAGCCTCACAAAATGCGTTTCTTAAATAATAAGACTTGATAGTTGAAATTACTCCTTGATCCATGGGCTATAGCATGGATGTTCTGTTAGCATTCAGGAAAACATTAACCTCTTTGTTCATCTCCATTAGAACTCTTGGGTGATGAGGTGCACTATCAACGAGCAGTCTTACTTTGAAAGAAATCTTTTTCATGAGCAATAGTTTTCAACAGTGGACTCAAAATACTCAGTAAACCATGTTGTAAACAGATGTGCTGTCATCCAGGCTTTGCTGGTCCACTTATAGAGCACAGGTAGAGTAAATTTAGCATAATTCTTCAGGTCCTAGGATTTTCAGACTGGTAAATGAGTATTGGCTCAACTTAATGCTACTAACTGCATTAGACCCTGACAAGAAAGTCATCATGTCCTTTGAAGCCAGGCATCGACTTCTCTCTAGCTATGAAAGTCCTAGATGACATCTTTGTCCAATATGAGATTGTTTCATCTACACTGAAAATCTGCTAAGTATAGCCACCTTCATCTTCTGTTCTTCTGGTTAACTTGCTACAGCTTCTACATTAGCACTTGCTGCTTCACCTTGCATTTTTATGTTATGGAGATGGCTTCTTTCCTTAAACCTGAGGAATCAAACTCTGCTAGCTTCAGACTTTTCTTCTGCAGTTTCCTCATCTCTCTCAGCCTTCATAGAATTGAACAGAGTTAAAGCCTTGCTCTGGATTAAGCTTTGGCTTAAGGGAATGTTGTGGCTGGTTTGACTGTCTATCCAGACCACTAAGACTGATATAAGCAATAAGGCTGTTTTGCTTTCTTATCATTTGTGTGTTCACTGGAGTAGCATTTTTAATTTCTTTCAAGAACTTTTCCTTTGCATAAACAACTTGGCTAACTGTTTGGCACAAGAGGCCTAACTTTTGGGATGTCTCAGCTTTTGACATGCCTTCCTCACTAAGTTTAATAATTTCTAGATTTTGGTTTAAAATGAGAGATGGGCAACACTTCCTTTAACTTGAACACTTCAATATTGTTTTGTCTGTCCCAGGGAATAGGGAGGTCTGCGGAGAGGGAGAGAGAGAGGGAAACTGCTGGTGGGTTTTACAGTCAGAACATACACATTAAGCTCACCATCTTATTTGAGCATGGCTCATGGTACCCCAAAACAGCTACAATAGTAACACCAAAGACCACTGATCACAGACCACCATAGCAGATATAATAATAATGAAAAAGTTTGAAATATTGTGAGAATTACCAAAATGTGACACTAGGACATGAAGTGAGCTGCTGGAAAATTGGTGCCAATAGATTTACTCTATGCATGGTTGCCAAAAATCTTCACTTTATTAAAAATACAGTATCTGGGAAGTGCAATGACTATGGACTATGCCAAATATTTCAGAAAGATCCTCATTAATTGAAGTTTCCACTACTCCATACTACTAGTTTTATTCCTTAAAGCACAGGTCATCATCAAAAAATGGGCAAATACTTGATTATAGTTTGGAGAGCCCAGAACCTGGGATCTCTGTACCTTTTCAGTCCAATGATGTAATCAAGCTTAATTTATTTTCTCTTCTAGCATTGGCAGCACCATAATGATATCACAACTGATGTCTAATGAGTCCGTTGTGATCTTCACATCAAATGGCATCAAGATCCCCCAAAGAGAGACACCCAAACCCACTGACCAAGGAGAGGATAGCCTGAAGAAACATCTAAAGGCAGAGGTCAAAGTTCTTGGGGTAAGACTTATTCAGAATGGGCTGGGCCTTAGGACAAGCAGAGGAAAGAGACTATGTAAGTCTCAAGTCTGGGGATCCATTGATATAGAGTTTTGCCAGAGGGACTCCAGGCTAATCTGGAGGTCAATGGAAGCCACTTGAAGAGCTGTTTGCACCATTTCCAGACCTTTTTCCACAGGAAGTGATATTAAAAATTTTCTTTTCCTCATCCTGAATATGAGCAGCTGAGTTTTTATTATTGTTTTTGTATTTTTGCAATACAATAATTCTTTATATTTTCCTTTAAAAAGTGATGGTGGTAAATAATTATATATTTCATATACATTTTTCTTTGTGTTCAGCAATTGCATGGTTAATAATCTGTCCTGATTTTTTAAAAACAGGTTTTAGAATCCAGAAAAATTACATAAAAAATATAGGAGATTCCCATATACCCCATCCCCTCTCCCTCTCACATTTTTCCCTATTAATAACATCTTACATTAGGGTGGTACATTTGTTAAAATTGATGAACAGGTATTGAAGCCTTGCTACTAACCAGGGTCTATAGTTTACATTATGGTTTATACTTTGTATTGTACAATTTTATAGGTTTTGACAAAATGTATATTGGTCTGTGTTCATCATTGCAATATCATGCAGAACAAATTCCAATGCCCTAAAAATGCCTTATGTTTCACCTATTCTTCCCTCCACCTCCCCTCACAACCTTTGGTAACCACTATCTATATCAATGTTGAAAGTTCTTCCATTACAATAATAATAAGTCTACTTTGGTCCATTGCTGCATATCCTGCTTATGTTTGTTCCTTCCTCATTCTTGAGGATTTGGGGATGGTGATGCCCGCTCAGCTTCAGATTGAGAGGGGGCTTGGACCTTATGGGGCAGGTGGAAGGAACTGTTTTGCTTGCATTTGTAGATATTCTTTGTTTTTTGGGATGGGGGTTGTCCATCAACATCCTTTTGTTAGTTGTCTTGGGCGAGACCAATGAACTGGAGATTAGGTCTTGGCCACAACTCTGTTGAGATTCAGGGCTCAATTAGCATATGTACAGACCAAAGATTTAAGTCTCTGGGACATATATTTAATGGGGATAGTGTTAATTAAAGGTTCAAATAAAAGTGGTAGAAGAATCATGTGTAGGGAAATTATAAATGAGCCTAACCCTGTTAGAGTGGGGAAATAGGTAATCATATATTCCAAGGTAAGGCCCACCTCTGGGGTGCTCATTTCATGTGGTTGTGTGCCTTGCCTATAATGTCCAGATGTCTCTAGAGCCCTTGGAAGCACCCCTATTTGAGGCTTTGTTTGCTGTGGCAGTTAGTGAGATCCATTCGAGACGTGCATAAGTGTAACTTCTGTATTGACTTCCTGACACACTTTAAAATCTCTTAGCCAAAAACTCTTTTGTATTTTCCCCCCTTTTGGTCAAGGTCTTTTTCCAAGTGCATTGCTGGTTGGCGCTTGGTAATAATCACTCGGTGCCAGGGAGATTCAACCCCAGAAGTCATGCCCCGTGCCAGGGGAAAGGTAGTGAGTTTATTTGCTGAGTTTGACTAAGAGAAAGTCCACATTTGAGAACAAGAAGGTTTTCAGAAGGTAACTCTTAGGCAATAGATATTATTAGGCTAAGTTTCAATTTTATAAGAATAGGGTTCATAAGTACAAGTATTAATATTTAGGACTTGGTGTGTTGGTTTGTTCTCTTTTATTAGGCACTACCCATGTACTCTAGAGATCCTTGCCACTCTATTAGAGAATCTAGCAGGATTCCCCAGGTAGGGGAATGAACACATTCATATCCCGCAAAGGCATGTGACAGGTGTACCCCTACCCACACATTTCCCCTCCATCAACACCCCACACAAGTGATTCTCCCCTGCAATAGTTGCTAAAAGAACACTCCCACAATTGTATTATCAACCACAATCATCTACCTCCCCAGAACTCATCTGTTCCTTTCTCCAGCCCTCCCCCCAGCTCTATGGATAGCCTAACCCACCCAACCAACCCCATTTACACTCACACTCCAGCATTGGTGACCCCACTCACATCACTGCCCCCCCACCCCCCCATCCACTGCCAAACCTCTCCCATCCACCTTATCATAGATTTTGCCCATATTGAGCACCAACACTCTCTATTCCTTGGTAATTTATCTTCCAGATTCTACCTCTGTGAGTCTTGCCAATATTTTTGTTGGATATCAGTAATATCATGCAATATTTGTCCTTTAGTGACTGGCTTACTTCACTCAACATAAGAGCTTCGCAATTCATCCATGTTGTCGCATGTGTCAATACTTCATTCCTCTTACAGCTGAGTAATATTCCATTGTGTGTGTGTATCTATATATCACATTTTGTTAATCTATTCATTTGTTGATGGGCAGTTGGGTTGCTTCCAACCATTGGCAATTGTAAATAATGCCACAATGAACATTGGTGTGCCTATATCTGTTTGCATCCATGCTCTCAATTCTTCTGGGTATATTCTTAGCAGTGGAATTGCCAGATCACATGGCAATTTTATACTTAGCTCCCTGAGGAACCACAAAACAGTCTTCCACAGTGGCTGCACCATTATACATTCCCACCAGCAGTGGATGAGTGTGCCTATTCCTCCACATCTTCTCCAACACTTGTAGTTTTTTTTTTGTTTTTTTTTTTTTTTAGTAGAAGCCAGTCTAATAGGTGTAAGATGGTATCTCATTGTAGTTTTGATTTGCGTTTCCCTAAACTAGTGATGTTGAGCATCTTTTCATGTGTTTTTTAGCCATTTGTATTTCCTCTTTGGAAAAGTGTCTATTCAAATCTCTTACCCACTTTTTAAATGGGTTGTTTGTCTTTTTATTTTTGACATGTAAGACTTCTTTATATATGCTGGATATTAGGCCTTTATCAGTGAGGTGGTTCCCACATATTTTCTCCATTTGAATAGGTTGCCTTTTTACTTTCTAGATGAACTCCTTTGAAGCACAAAAGTTTTTAAATTTGAGGAGGTCCCTTTTTATCTATGTTTTCTTTCATTTCTCATGCTTTGGGTGTAAAATTTATGAAACCATTTCCTGCTATGAGATCTTGTAGATGCTTTCCTATATTATCTTCTAGGAGTTTTATGGTCTTTGCTCTCATATTTAGGTCTTTGATCCATCTTGAGTAATTTTTTGTATAGGGATTGAGATGGTGATCCTCTTTCATTCTTTTGGATATGGATATTCAGTTCTCCAAGCTCCATTTGTTGTAGAGACTATTCTATCCCACTTGAGTGGGCTTGGTGGCCTTGTTGAATATCAATTGGTGTATATCTAAACATTAAACTCAATTCCATTGGTTAGTATGTATATCCTTGGGCCAATATCATGCAGTTTTGACCACTGTAGCATTGTAGTATACTTAAGTCATTTAGCATGATTCCCTCAATTTTATTTTTCCTTTTGAATATGTTTTTGGTTATTCAGGGCCTCTTGCCCTCCCAAATAAATTTCATAATTAGCTTCTCTAGTTAGTAAAAAATGCTGTTGGAACTTTTATTGGGATTGGTTGAATCTGTAAATCAATTTAGGTAGGATAGATATCTTAATGTTATTTAGCCTTCCAATCCATGAACATGGAATACTCTTCCATTTATTTCAGTCTTCTTTGGTTTCCTTTAGCAATGTTGTGTAGTTTTCTGTGTACACATCCTTTACATCCTTAGTTAAGCTTATTCTTAGATATTTGATTGTTTTAGTTGCTATTATAAATGGAACTTTTTTCTTGCTTTCCTCCTCAGATGGCTCATTACTAGTTTACAGAAACACCACTGATTTTTGCATGTTAATTTCATATCCTACCACTTTACTGAATTCATTTATCAGCTCTAGAGGCTTTGTTGTAGATTTTTCAGGACTTTCTGCAAATAATGAAACTATTACTTCTACCTTTCCAATTTGATGCCTTTTATTTGCTTTTCTTTCCTAAGTGCTCAAGATAGTATTTCTAATACAATTTTAAATAAGAGCAGTGACAGTTAGCATCCTTTTCTTGTTCCAGATCTTAGAGGGAAAACCTTTAACCTTTCACCATTGAGTATGATGTTAGCTGTAGGTTTTTCATATATGCCCTTGATAATTTTGAGGAAGTTTCCTTCTAGTTCTATCTTCTGAAATGTTTTTATGAAAAATGGCTGCTGTATTTTGTCAAATGCCTTTTCCGCAATGATAAAGATGATTATGTGATTTTTTCCCTTTAGATCTGTTAATGTGGTGTATTACATTAATTGATTTTCTTATGTTGAATCATCCTTGCATATGTGGAATAAAACCCACTTGAGGTTGAGGAAGATGGGTCCAGCACCCTGGTTAGAACTGGATGAAATCTTGGCATGACTAATAAGGCATTGACTCTGTAAGAAATAAACTTAATTAGAATTTTGAAGAGGCCACATCAAATCTTGGTGTGTATTTTCATCCTTCTCTCCCATTTCTCAGCAACTCTGTTCTTTCCCCCCATTTCCCAATAAATTGTTTTTCCTGGCCTAACAACAACAACAGTAACAACAAAACCCTACTTGATTATGATGTGTAATTCAAAGGCTGTATTGTTGGATTCAATTAGCAAGTATTTTGTTGAGAATTTTTGCATCCAATTTCATTAGAGAGATAGGTGTGGTTTTCTCTTGTAGCAACTTTATGTGCTTTTGGTGTTAGGGTGATGTTGACATCATAGAATGAATTAGGTTATGTTCCTTCCTCTTTAATTTTCTGGAAGAGTTTGAGCAGTATTTGTGTTAGTTCCTTCTAGAATGATTGGTATAATTCACCTGTGAAACCATCTGGTCCTGGGCTTTTCTTGGTTGGGAGGTTTTTGATGACTAGTTCAATCTCACTACTTGTGGTTGTTTTGTTAAGTTCTTCTGTTTCTTATTTTCATCAATTTAGGTTGCTTGTGTGTTTCCAGAAATTTGCCCATTTCATCTAAATTGTCCATCTTGTTGGCATACAATTTTTCAAAGTAACCTCTTATGATACTCTGTTTCTGTGGGGTCAGTGGTGATATCTGCATGGTCAAATCTGTTGTTATGTGCTTCTAGTGTATATTTAAATTTTTGCATTGTCTTTCATCACTGTAAGATGTTATCATTTTATGTATGTTTACAATTTCTTTTGTATGTTCCCCCAGTATCTTCTTGGTATCATTTATCTCTTCCTTCATTTCAGTGAGTTGATTAAGGATATTTGTTTGGACATCTTAGATTAGTTGTTCCACAATGTCTGTCTCCTCCTTTTTTTATTATATTCATTAGACTGGGCCATGACTTCCTGTTTCTTAGTACAGCTTGTAATTTTTTGCTGATGTCTAGGCATCTGTTTGTCTTGATGGGCTTATACAGTTGGTTAGTTTCTATTTCTAGTCTAGGGCTTTATTTTTGTTTGGTTTTGTGTTAGAGGTGTTCTTTATAACTCGGTTCCACACCTTTATCTTTGTAGTTGCCCATGTTCAAATGAAAAAAAAAAAAAAGATCCAAAAAAAAAAAAAAAAAAAAAGGAAAGAAAAAAGAAAAGAAAAAAGAAGGGAGGATAAAGAAAAAAGAGGTAGAAAATATAAATAAGAGGGAAAAAGTAATCAGTAATAAAAATTTAAAAATTTTAAAGGTAAAGAAAAGAAACAGAAAAAAGTAACACAATAAAATAAAAATCCAGATAAGTGAGAAGAGAAGAAAGAAAGAAAAAAATAGGGAAAGGCAGGAGGAAGAAAAGAAGAGGAAAAAAATGAAAGAAAAGGAAGAAAGAAAAAATAAAAAGAAGGAAAGAGACAAGAAAGAAGAAAGAGGATTAAATACTACTAATAATAAATAAAAGAGAAAAAGGGAGGAAAAAAGAAAAAAGAGAAAAAGGAAAAAAATAAAAGACAAAAAATAATGGGAAGAGAAGAAAAGAAGAAAAACAGGAGAAGAAGGAATGAAAGTGAGGAAGAGGAGAAGGAACAAATAAGCAAAACAAAACAAAACAAAAGGAAACAAAATTTTGAGTCTCCGTCTCAGACCACCAGGACCAGCTCTAGGCTCCTCCTCAGGCTGCCTGTCTTGGCCAATTGATTACCTCACAAAAAACAAACAAACAAAAAAAACCAACAACAGCAAAAACAAAACAAAACAAAACAGGCCCCCCTCTTAGGCCACCAGGGACACATTAGTCTTCTCCTCTCCAGCTGGGTGTACCTGCCACAGACAGCCTCTCTGTCAGTATGCAGATAAAGAAAAAAAAGGGAGTGGGGGAAGAGGGGGAAAAAACCCTCTGAATAATTCCCCTGAGCTCTCCCTGTGACTCACCTGGCTTTCCCTACTCTAAGCAGGCTGGGAACAGGCCCACCTGTAGGATAGCTCTTCGCAGCTCCTGTCTCCCCCAAAGCAGGTTCCATAGCTCCCCCTCCCCCAGGGCTGGCTGGGCCATTTTCCTTTCTCCTGGGCTACCTGGTAAGCTCCCTTTTTCCAGTGGCCAGCTGGGCGGCTCCTCTTTTCCAGGTGCCCAGCTGGGACCCCTCCCTCTCCAGCCTTTCTCTCCTATTGTCCCGTAACATCCTGGCTTCCATTATGCCTGGCAGCCTTGCCTACCGCCCCACAGTTTCTAGAGAAGAGTGTAGCCTGCTGTTCCCTGCTCTGCCATTTGGAACCCCCCCCCCCCAAGTATGTCTGTGTTGATTTTTTAAGGGAATTTTCCCTCACTGAAAATTACAGGAAAAAACAACTTCCTCCCCACATTTCCTCTCCTGTTTTCAGAGCACAGATGATATTTATCTTTTGTTTCTCTCACCTATGATTTATTAGAGAAGCTCTATTGAGTGAGTAAAGGGAGGAGGGGGAAATGGACACATCTAGGACTGGGAGGATAAATAGAGAGTTCTGGTTCCCAGAATTGTCTCTGTTCTTTTATGATCTGAGATGTTGCACTAGCTCTGACTGGACTTCAAAACCGAGTGGGACTTATTACCTTGCCTCACATATATAATAACATGAGTTTCCATGTGATATAAAGTATAGAAAACTGCTTGGTAAAAGTTAATAGAGCTCTGAATTTCTGAGGTGGATGTCAGGGAGATAAACTTCACCTCCTACAACAGAGATTGAGGTTCCTCAGCAATAGGTGGAGGGGCTGAGGAGACCAAGGACATGGCCAGAGGTCCAGGCTCCATGTGGATATGTTCAGCAGGATCTGGAGGTTGGGAAGAGGCTTCCACACTGCCAATGCTCAAGAGAGCATGGGGTTGAAGGAGGAACTGAGAGCTACTAGCAATGGATCTCAGAGAACGCGGTGCTCCTCTTGAGCAGACAAAGTCCCGAGAGGCTTGATGAACACTTGCCATATGGCCAGAGACAATGGTGATTTGTGGTGGAAGAGCATCCCCTCCAAAATGTCTTTGCAGGTTTCTCACTCCAGAGCTTTTACATTGTCATCATCCTCACTGGTATCTTGTAGATGGTGATAAATCATGGGCACTGTGGGAGAAGTGAAGAGCCCATGTCCTTACAAATGCTGATTTTAATGCTCCATCTCCCTTCCTCTTTCAACAGACTCTCCAGATCCTGTGTGGAGTGATGGTATTGAGCATGGGGATTGTTTTTATACCTGCTTCCTCTTCTCCAAATTTCACCCCAGTGTATTCCACCCTGTTGAAGGCTGGTTACCCATTTGTAGGAGCTTTGTGTGTGAGTACATTTCATAGAAGGACAGGATGGGATGGATGCGGAAAGGTGATGCTGATAGCTTAGATTATTAACCTGTAATCTTCCAATGCTTCTCTCTGTCAGACACAAGCAATCACTGGGCAGAACTTATCTCTTGTGTATGTAGCCTGTAGGAGGATGAGCAGGGGGTGGCAGGTGTGCTTGATTTAATATATATTCCTTAGCTGGCTCAGCATTCATTTATTTTGAAGATCATCTTACTTTTCATCTCATCATCTTGAGATACAATGAGGCTAGTGGCTTCTCTCCAGTTTTAGGCAAAAATCCATGAAGTTGGAGAACGTTGTGAAGAACCTTTCCATACAGTAGAATGAGCACAAAAGAAAGTCACTACACACTTGCAGAGAGCCATGTTTATGTTTGTGGAATTCATGGACAAAGGGGCACTTTCGGCTCTGAGCATTTTGAAAATGCTTTTTGCTGCATTAATGTCCCCCAGGGAAGGCTGAGCAGATGTCTATGCTTTTTGTGATAACCTGGAAATTCCTCTGAAACAGTGACATGCTTAGAGTTTCAAGGGGACATAGTGGTCCTTTTTTGAGAAAATCTTACTTCTAAATTACTGTGGGTGAGTCTTTCTTGCAATTAAGCTTCTCTTTCACAGTCTCACAAATCGCTAGCTATTTTCTGTCTTTCCTACACTTGTTTCTTTGATGCCTCTAGAAGCCCACCCTTTTCTCTATCTGGTCCACTTTTCTTCTTTTAAATTAGGTAAATTCAGCATTTTATTTAGATTCTACCAGTTTTACTTCAATGTCTATTTTCCTTTCCACCGTCTCATCAAGAATACCACATTACACTTCCCTCCCTCCTCTCCATACTCTTTTATTTGGAAGTAACTCACTAAGCTCAGCCTACAAATGGAGAGACATCTAATCCATTTTTAAAAGACCCAGCATTTATTTATTCAGATCTAAATTACTTAATGCTGGGACTCCTGGAACCACAGCTTTTTTTCTCATGGTTTTGTCCCTTTTTTCCATTGCCACAGCATTTCCTGTTACTTAGCTGCCCCAAATCTAATACTCCAGAGAGTAATAATTCTTTGGTTTTCTGAACAGTCTTAAAGGTTTTCTGTCTTCCAGTCTTACCCTTCCTTCTGTTCTCAATTATCGGTCAACCATAGCCTGAGGAGACACCAAATTAAAATCTATGTCTCTGTCCTCTCATACTTGTTAGCCACTCCTATTCTTTTCTTTTACCATACCATTGCTCTCATGTCCTTCTCTAGATAACTCCTGACTCCAAAACTTTCATTTCTCATTTGGAAAAAAAAAAAAACTTTTTTTTCCAAAATGAGGTTTTTAAGGTCCTCATTTTGTTTATTGGGATGGATTCCTGCTCATATCTGCTTTCTTCTCATGCTCTTCTGAATTCTATATGAGCACAAAGGGCATGTCTATGTATAAGCAGGTATTGCATTGTTGTTCCTTAGTCCTCCAGGGCTTTTTCTCCATGGGAGTTTGTCATAATCATGGTGATAGTAAGATTGTAGTTATATCTGTACATAGAAACTCACCTGAACAATTTCTCTCTTTGCTGAGTAGTTCATCATCTCTGGATCTCTATCAATCATTACAGAGAAAAAGTCAACTAAATCTTTGGTGAGTACGAGAGTCATGACCTACAGCTCAATAGACCCAAAGGAAATTTCGAGAAAACACTTCAAGACCATCTCTCCACTTAGCACAGTTGCAAACTAAGCTCCATGGCAGCTATTTGGCAGAGTTAGGGGCCATACGTGCATCTTCTCTATTCCTGCCCAGAGCACATGAGTCCAACCACTGCACATTAAATCATAGCTTGCATTCAGGATATTGTATTACACCCTAGAAGATTGCCCAGGAATCTATTCTAGAAAATTTCTGCCCCTTAATGATGTCCTTTTAGTAGTAGTAATTGGCCTTTGAATTTAGATCTTCAGTGATGAAGAAGCTGACAGTGTTGTAAAGAGGTGATGGTCTATTTGTTGTGGGTTTACCATTTAAGCCCACATGTCAGACATTATCCCTGGAGAAAATACAGTAAAATGCTGTTAGTGTGAGAATTCATCTCCCATTCTTCTATCTATCAGACCCAAAAGCTGATTCTTCTCTTGAGTTTGAGGATAAACACTTGAGTCCTAGAAGTCGTTGTTAGTCATTTGTAATTACCTAGAAAAATCTTTACCTGGCTCTTACTCTTTCCAGGGAAAACCAGAATTGGGGTGGGGGGGGGGAACCTGGGCTATTGTGAGAAGCTTTTCTAATCTGTAAAGTCTTCCCTCAGCCCTATATCCCTCAAGTGGTTGGATATTGGGGACCATGTGTGGGAATCTCATATAATGCAGTAGCACAGGGATTCAATTTGGAAGCCTTTGCTACAAAAATTTACTGAAGATGTTGGAGGGAGCATTCAGGCCAATGTTAATATCTCTAGATCACTAGAACAGTGTTATCCAAAAGACTGTTTGTGATGATGGAAATGCACTACATCTGTGTTGTCCAATGTGGGAGTCACATGTGGTTATTGCAAACCTGGAAAATAGATAATGTGACTGAGAATTTTACATTTTCTTTAATTTTACTTTAAATATAAGTAGCCCCAAGTAGTTAGTGGCTACTATATTGAATAGCCCAGCAAAGAGAAATGTGTATAGGTTTTTTAGAGGAAGCATATGGGCTTTAATCCAGAAAAGAACCATCCCACAGTAAATTTGTCAGAAAATTCAAGAATATGGGATAAGGTCTAAGGGTGGACTCTGGCTTACCAGAGTCATCTAGCCAGTAGTGAATTCTAGAGTTGTAATCTATTATACCGGCCCTTTTTGAGGTTGATGAAGAGTGGTGTCCCAAGACAAACCTTATGTATTCTAAAGAAGACATATTCTGGGCACTATAACTATTGGTAGTTATCAGGAGGTCCAGGCACATGTATTTTTGTCATTATTTTGGGGAATCAGATTTGGAAGAGAAAGATGCTCTGCCTGTCCTCTACTGTACCCCAAAGCTCCAACTGCTGAGCCTCTAAAAGAAGAGGGGTCTGGGTGGAATTAGGCTTTATTCTAACTAATGGCTATTGAGTGTTCCCTAAATCTCACAAAACCAATTATAGCTCTCAGTATAGACTGATTCACCTCTTCTGTGAGCTGAGATAGGCAAGAAGCTACTTCTGAATCACTTTATTTTTTTCCCCTCATTTCATCAACGTAGCAGTGAAGCCCAGAATGGGGTATCAAACTGAGGAACTGAGTTCTCATGGAAACTGAGGGAGTCAGAGGCAAAGCTAGCACTGTGACCTGAGTTCCCTGACATCCAGTCTAGAACTCATTCTTCTACCTCCCTCTGCCTTCCACACATTATACTGTCCTTGGAACTGTGTGTAGAACTCTGCTTATAACCTTGGCACTGGATGTGGCCAATCACAAGCCTGTCCAGACTTCAGGACCACCTAAGATTAACCTGCAATTTTGGACAACAACATTTTCTGCCATCTAACTAAGATCTTGGTTAGGGGAAACATTTCATTTATACATTTGCTTGGCCAAAATTTATCCTCTAGGTTTAGAGACTTTGCTGGGCACTGGGGAAGCATTCAGAAATAAATGATCAATCCTAGACTTCCTGAGGAAGACAGAAAAGGAAATAAATAATTGCAATGCATTGGCAAAGAGGTACAATAGAGACATCTGTTGTTCACGAAAAGTGATTTTTTACTTGGCTTTTCTCTTTCAGGTTCAGAGCAGCCTGGCCACAAACATTCTGAGTTCTTTATGTGCTCTAGCGGGTCTCATTTTGCTCTCTGCCAAGCTGGCTGCTCTGGGCTCTGCCTCACGACAGTGTTTCTTGGAACAAAATGATACAACACCTAGACCTCATTATTTTTACTATCATATTCAACCATATCCTGACAACGACTGCCACGCTGGCAATGCTATTCTGGCTGTAAGTATTTTTTAGATAGGATGTTCAATCATATGAGGTTTCTGTAAGCTTGACTTTTTAAATTCCTTCTTGTGAAACCTTCTGTGTTCTTTCTGGTTTCAGCATTCGGAAGAAGGTCAGGGCCATGTAAAAGAAAAGGGCCTATGTGGCTTTAGACAGAGGGGCAAGGCTGTGGGATTAAATAACAGTAGGGCAGAATTGAAGAGTAAATACCAAATAAGATGAATGATGAGAAAAAAAAAATCTAAAATTTATTGCTGGTAGAGTTTTTTAATAATTAAGATGATTCTGTTGTTAGGGGCATAAAATATGAGTCTATCACACCAGAAACCTTGGTACATAGAGTAGGAGATTAAGAAGGAAAAGAGAGCAGAAAGACCCAAGAGACTGGAAATGCCACTGGGGACACCCGGTATGTATGTGTGGCAGGAGGTTAACTTGGCCTGAGCAGTCAGGCCCAGCACTGAGCAGGAAGCAGGGGGCCACTCTGCCTCCAGTGAGCACACTGTTGAGTGTTCCCAGTCAGGTGAGAACGTAGCCTCTTTGTTGTTTATGTGCTATAACTTACAAAGCTTGGCTTTTTAAAATTAGTCAGTAATATATATAGGAAGATGGAGAATGTTAACTGATAATAATAGAACGAGAACTCTGTCTTATTAGATGCAAGAAATCAATGAACTTTGGCTAACAAATAATGTCTAAATTTGAAGCATTAAGAAGCTTTTGTATGGTCAACAACACATTGAGAGAAAACAAAGAAGATAAGAATAAAGAGGCTGCGGGGTATTTACTTTCCTGCAATTATAAAAGTGAGATAAGTCAAGGACACTCTATGGCCAGATAGAAAGTTCTGGGTCAAGTCCATCTTTGCCTATCTCTTTATATAGCCGGCCCCAGCTGTTTCTCAAGTCAATGATATTCCATTGAGAAAATACATGTAAATGAGCTTGGTAGTAATTGGTATAATGCAGCACTTGGCAGAGCCACTTCCACTTTGGGATAAGGTCTGGGGAAGAGTAGAGGACATGGCTGTTGTGTAGTGGACAAAGTAGGTATGTTTGATGGGGTAATTTCATATTGTAAATAAAAGAATTTTATTATTTTATTTTGTATGCTTGTTGGGACAATTTTTAGGTAAGGTAGACAAATTGTATGTCTTCTTTAACTGTGTGTAAGTAAACTAGAGACAGGTGTGTTCATATTGCCTCCCCTCTTCTGCTGGGTGGTCAGTTCTGCAGGAAGGGTGCTCCAGGACAGAAAGAGTCGAACTTCTCGTTTTGGTTTACTGTCTTGTATGAGTTAGGTTGGGTTTTTAACAATTGTGGCAGTTTGCTAACTTGGTTGTTCTTTCATACTTTTACTGCCACCTATAAAGGGCAATGAAACCCATCAAAAGGGAGTTTAGATAAATAGAATATAGGGTCTCAATATCTAAATTTACAAAGAGATTACACAGTCAAAACTTCATTGGACCCTCACAAATCTCTGAGAAGGAAATATTATTTTGTAATTTTGGAAAATGAGGAAACAGTAGCTAGAGAGGAAAAGAGACTTGCCCAGGCTCACACAGCTACTAAGTGGTAGAGATGAGACTAGACTGAAAGCTTTAACTTCTCAGTCCTGGGAGTTTTCATCCCACTCTGCTTCCTCACTGAGTGAACAATGTAATAAGAATATTTGCAAGATCTAAGACTAAGTGTACAAAGTGGGATAAATGATTTAGTTACCGTTTATCACCCCCTCTTCCTCTCAAGGAAACAAATGAACAAAGGAATTGAAACAATCTCTAGGCTTGGAGTGGGCAGTTTTCTCTTTCTGATGATGTCCTCCCCTCACTTTATGATGGTTGGGGCAGCCTTCATCTCTGCTGTCACCTCACAGCCAGGCAGAAAGGTTTGGGTTTTCTCAAGCACTGCTGATCTTTTTTTGCCTGAATTTCAGGGAATGATGTCTATGATGGTGATTTTTACTGTGCTGGAGTTGTGTCTGGCTGTGCTTGCTACTGTGCTTTGGTGGAAACAGGCTCACTCTGACTTTCCTGGGGTGAGTATGCTGGCCGGCCTCATTGAGTCTTATCTGGCATCCCAGATTCTGGGTTGTGTTGAGCTATGTCACTGAGAGTGACAGAAGGAATGATCCGTTGTTGGTATTAGATACACACAGGTGATGGAAGGCAGTTAAGGAGGACAGATAGTCATCGAGCAGCTGATGAGCTAAGGGTTCACTGCATGTGAAGACAGTTGAACCTGAAAATTGCCTGGTTCAATCCTCCCATTTTGCAAGTAAAAAAAAAAAAAAAAAAAGAAAGAAAAGCCAGGGCTCTGGAAAATTAAATGATTTTCACAGACTTACACCATGAGTTTGTGTCTGTGGTCAGGTAACTAGAACTTGGTTTGCCATAAGTCTCTAACAGTCTTAACTTGGTAAAGGGCATTTGCACATATGACTGGATTCAGTATGTGTTCTTTGCTTTTTTGTACCCTTAAAATTCTTTTTTTCTGCTAAAAGTTATAAAAATTATTGTTGAATAAAATTCCATGAGGCACTTTTCTACCACCACCGATTAACTCAATTCTCAATTCAAAAGCTTTGATTTATCTAAAAATTTTGTCATAGAAAAGCAGAATGAATACCAGACTGAGAAAAGGCAATTTGAAGAGATTAATATCATGCTATACTAACTTAGAATAACTAAGAATTCTATGTATAACATTTAGAAGAAATGCCATCAAGGTAAAGATATATTAAATTGAACCTGCATGAGGTCTGAAGAACTAACATGTTTTGTTTCTTCTAGAGTGTGCTTTTCCTGACTCAGAGTCACAAAAATAAACCCAGCATGAACCCTGACCCCGGATATGAAGAACTGCTGACATCTTAGAAAGAAACCAGAAAATATTCATCATAAAATTCATCTTTCTGTTAATATGTATAACCCAACCATTACAAGAAAGCAAGTTCGAGTTTCCTGAAATGTAGGCTTTTTATGAAATGAACACCAAAAAAAAAAAAAAAAAAAAAAAAAAAAAAAAAACACATTCGTTTTCTTGGTATTTAATATATGGTGGTCTCTTGATTTGCCAAAATCAGCTTTCCAAAAGCTCCAGATTGTAAATTAACATTTACTAGACTGACGAAATAGTCATAGACCATTCCCAACAAACTAGGCAGAATGATGAGTCAGTGCATCATGATTAAGCAAAGAAGAAACTTTTTCTTTTATTGCTTAATTGCCAACAGAATTAACCAATCTATTGTGGTGTGCAAACTCTTATTAGAGTAAGGACTAATGTTTCTTCACATATATTTTAATCATTAGTAAATGTGGACAAACCCCCTGGGTTTAAATCTCAGGGACTATATAAGTAATTTACTTCAAAATAAAAACTATATTTGATAACATATGATTTTAAACTCATTTTGTTACTTTTCCCTTAAATACAGAATACGTCGACAATGATAATGTAAATCTATATCTGAGGTCCCCCTACCCCTGGTCAAAATTTTAAATGAAACAAATAAGCAAAGAAAAGCTAATCAGTGTGCAAATATCTGTTTGAATCCCCACTTTCAATTCTTTTGGGTATATATTTAGACATGATATTGCCAGTTAATATGGTAGTTTTATACTTAGCTTTCTGAGGAACCACCAAACTGTCTTCCACAGCAACTACACCATTTTACATTCCCACCAGCAATGAATGAATATTCCTATTTTCTCCACATCCTCTCCAACACTTGTAATTTTCTATTTTTTATATAGTAGCCATTCTAGTGGGTGTCCAATGGTAGATCATTGTGGTTTTTATTTGCATTTCTCTAATAGCTAATAATGTTAGGCATCCATTTGCATATCTTCTTTGGAGAAATGTCTGTTCAGGTCTTTTGCCCATTTTTTAATTGGGTTGTTTGTCTTTTTGTTGTTGAGTTGAAGGTTATTTTTAAATATATATTCTAAATATTAAACCCTTATTG
Source organism: Tolypeutes matacus (assembly GCA_026826555.1). Taxonomy (NCBI): domain Eukaryota; kingdom Metazoa; phylum Chordata; class Mammalia; order Cingulata; family Chlamyphoridae; genus Tolypeutes; species Tolypeutes matacus. The sequence continues at coordinate 1,471,697 of JAKSZT010053991.1, read as the reverse complement.
AATATGTGGTTTCCAAATATTTCCCCCATTGTATAGGTTGTCATTTTACTTTAATGATAACGTCCTTTAAGGAACAAAAGTTTTTGATTTTGGTGAGGTCCCATTGATCTAATTTTCTTTTGTTGCTTGTGCTTTGGGCATAAAGTCTAAGAAACCATTGACCAACACAAGGTCCTGAAGATGTTCCCCTATGTTTTCTTCTGAAAGTTTTATAGGTTTGGTTGTTATACTTAGGTCTTTGATCCATTTTGAGTTAATTTTTGTATATGGTGTGAGGTAGGGGTCTACCTTCTTTCTTTTGCATATGGAGATCCAGTTTTCTCAGCACCATTTGTTAGAGAGACTATTCTTTCCCAACTGCATGGACTTGGCACTGTTGTAAAAAATAAGTTGCCCAAAGGTTTGAGGGTTTATTTTTGAACTCTCAATTCAATTCCATTTCATGTGTCTATTGTCTGTCCTTGTGCCTGTACCACACTGTTTTGATAACTGTAGCTTGTAAGAAAAGTCAGAAAGTATGAGTCTTCCAACTTTGTTTTTTCTTTTCTCAAAATGGTTTTGGCTATTCACATCTATTAATCCTTCTATATGAATTTGATGATTGGCTTTTCCATTTCTACAAAGAAGTCTGTTGGAATTTTTATGGGAATTGCATTGCATTTTTATATCACTTTGGATAAAATTCACATCTTTACAATATTTAGTTTTCTAATCCATGAGCATGGAATGAGCTTAAATTTATTTAGAGCTTCTTTAATTTCCTTCAGCAATGTTTTGCAGTTTTCCATGTAGAAGATATTTTACATCCTTATTTAAATTTATTACTAGATATTTATTAGTTGCTATTATAAATGAAAAAATGTTTTTAAAAAGTTATAGAATTACCATATGACTTAACAATCCCACTTGTGGTTATATACCCAAAAGAATTGAAAGCAGAGACTTGAACATTTGTACACCGATATTCATAGCAACATTATTCACAATTGCTAAACGGTGGAAGTAACCCAAATGTCCATTAACAGATGAATGGATAAACAAAATGTGGTATATACATACAGTAGAAGATTATTCATCCATATGGATGAACCTTGAAGACATATTGAGTAAAATAAGCCGGACACAAACAAAAACTTTATTTATAAGATAGAAGAAGAATATGCATGTTCATACAGTCTGAAACTAGAATTCAGGTTATCAGGGGCCCCTTGGGAAAGGTGAATGGGGAATTAATGTTTAATTGGTATGGAGTTTCTGTTTGAGGTGATGGAAAAGATTTGGCAATGGATGATGGTGATAGATGCACAACTTTGCTTATGTAATTAACACCACTGAACTATACATTTGAAAGGGATAAAAAGGGAAATATTAGGCTGTGTATAAGTTATCTCACACACACACACACAACCTGTAGAATTGTACAGCACAAAGAGTCAATCCTAATATAAACAGTGGGCTAAAGTTAATAATGTAATTATAATAATATTGTGCCCTCAACTGAAACAAAAGTAACAGAGGTACCTCACTAATGCAAAATGTTTATAAAAGGGGAAACCGAGTGTGTGAGAAGGGGGTATGTGGGGTCTCTGTACTTCTGCACGATTTTCCTTAAACGCACAGCTGCTCTAATAATAATAATAAAGGTAATAAGTATGCCTTTTACCTTCATCTTTGATGATACCTCATGCTCTGACCAAAGGAGTAGTGGAGAAGGCCAAGTGCAAGAAGACAGATATCTTTCAAGGCCTGGGAAAGGAGGGATTTGGCACCACCTTTGTCCATCTGCATCCTTAAGCTGCCCACAAATGGACTGAGAATATTTGCATCATTCTTGATTTCTTCCTTATCTATGTTTTTCTTAGAACTGAAGCAGCTAGGTTTCTCACTTCTCATTTTCCCTTATTCTTTGCTTTCTTTTCCTCCTGCTTTCACGTTTACCCTGACTGTTATCAACTCATCCCTGAATAATTCAAATACCTTTTAGCCCCCAGGTTCAAAATATAGTATATATATTCATGTTGAAGAATTGCTTACATGAGGTAATCACCTGAAATGAATTTTTCATAGCTTCTGACTGCCAAGGGAATAAGTACCAACTCTATTTAGACTGGTCCCAAGCAACGTCCCTCACACTAGCCTCAAATCCAGTTTGATTGAGGGTTTTCTATTCTATTTTATCCTGTTCTGCATCAGTAATTATATCCTCCTGTTTTTATTAGAATGGTGGTCAACTACAAAATTGTAATATTTCTTTACCTTAAGATCTGAAATTAGTCAATATTTCAAGCTTCCTTTAAAAATAATAAATAACATATCACTCTCAATTCAACTTCCTTCTACCTATTTTTCATTTTAGTCTTATTCAATATTTTAAATTTTGTTTTACTTTTCCCACCAAATTAGTAATTTTTAAATTTTATATAATGAATATTTTTTGCATGGGTCTATTATAGTTTTCCGATGTTCCTTCTTGCCTGTGATACCATCCTTAGTTACGTTTTTGTCCTTTTTGAAATTTTTAAGAGATCTGATTAATTTATCCACTTTTATTTTACCCTCATTTTAAATTAAGTTTATTGATGCATACTTCATATGAAATAAAATGAACACATTTTAAATGTACAACTGGATGAGATCTGAAAAAAGAATTCACCCATTTTATCATCATACCAAACAAGATGTAAAATATTTACAATAACTCAGAAAGTTCACTTCTATCCCTTTGCAGTCAACCCCTCACCCCAATTCTAGGACACTGCTGGTCACGTACTTATCACTATAGGTTAATTTTAGAAGTTATTGAACTCCATATCAATCCAATCATGTTGCATATATTCTGTGTCTTATTTCTGACATTCCTTATACTAGTTTTTAAATTTTTCTATGTTTTTGCATCTATCAGTAATTTGTTCCTATTTATTATTGAATAGTAATTTCATAGTATGGACATGTCATAGTTTTTTTATCCCTTTACCAGTTGATGGACATTTGGGCTTTTTGAGGCTGAGTAAAGCTGATATGAATATTAATGTCTGAGCATTTTTGGATATATATATTCACATTTCTTGAATAAATATCTAAAGTTAGATCACTCTATCAGAAGGAAATGTATATTTAACTTTATAATAAATTGCCAAATTCTTTTCCAATTATCTTGTACCATTTTACATTTCTACTTGATATGTGAGAAAGTTCTCAATGCTATACATCCTCACTAACCCTTGCTGTTGCCAGTATTTGCTTTGTTTTAAAGTTTTTGTCATATTAGGGGTATGAATGGCAACTTATTGCAGTTTTCATATGTTTTCCTTTATGAGATTGAGCAATTCCTCATGTATTTACTGGATATTTTCATATATTCTTGCTATCTTCAAAATATTTTGTTATCTTTATATTCTTCATGTTTACCTCAATGTGTCTAATGTGTCCCCTCTCTCTCGCTCCTTCTTCCCTCCTTCCCTCAAATCGTGCTGCTTTTGGTTCATTTTTCTTTCTAAATCTAAGGCTTTATGTCTGTCATAATTTCTGAAAATTCTCAGCCACTGTCTATTCAAGTATTTTTTATCTTCTCTGTCTTTCTGTTCTTCCTTCCTGGAACTCCAATTTAAAGTTTGTCAGATGTCCTAATTTTAATTTACATGCCTCTGTTTTTCAAATTTAGTATTTCTTTTACTGAAATGTGAACAATTTCTTCAGCTTAGTATTCTGTTTAACTGACTCTCCACATCTGGATGTATGCTTGCATTTAAGATAGGCTTTTGATTTTTCATTTCTATTTCTAGGAAAAAAAATAATTATTTTTTCCTAGAAGTTACATACTATAACTTTTTTCAAAACTGCATGCCAGAGCAGATGGGGCTCAAGCAGTTGAGTGCCTGCCTCCCACATGGGGAGGGGGTCCCAGGATCAACCCTGGCTCCCTGTACTAAAAAAAATAAAATAATAAAAAATAAAAAAACACTGCATGCCATTTTGCTGTCATGTTGTTTGTGATCACGTTTGAATTTTCTGTTTTAGGTGTTTACGTATTTTAAAAATGTTTTAGAATGTGTGTGCATTTGTGTGTGTGATTTGATAACGGAAGCTCTCTGTCAAAACTGTGTCTGTGACAGTTTGAAGGTTTTTTGTGGATCCTGTTCTTAAAGTTAATCCATTCCTGTGGGCCTGGGACTCTTGGACTGGATTGAATTTGTTGGGGGGGGGTGTCTTTAATTGGTTTACTTCATTGAAGTGGGATCCAGGGCGGGCCTTGGTCCTCCTGCTGGAGTCCTTTATAAATGGAGGACTGAAAGCAGAGACACACAGAGCAAAAAGCAGACAAGGCAGAGAAACCTGAAGAGTGTGAGTGAGAGGTCCTGGAGGCAGGAGGCTGGAATCAGCAGAGCCCAGATGCACAAAAAGAGGGCCCTGAGAGGGAGAGAGGCCCGGAGGAGAGGGGAGCAATAGCCATGCGCCTGACTGACCACAGCTGAGCGAGGACAGAAAGCATCTTTAGATGCTGCTGCCATATGCCTTCCCACATGGTAGGAATCCAGGATCACCAGCAGCTGACCTTTGGTGAGACAGTGTATTAGTCAACCAAAGGGGTGCTGATGCAAAGTACCAGAAATCTGTTGGCTTTTATAAAGAGTATTTGTTTGGGGTAGAAGCTTACAGTTACAAGGCTGTAAAGAGTAAGTTATTTCCCTCACCAAAGTCTGTGGCCACGTGTTGGAGCAAGATGGCTGCTGGTCTCTGCGAGGGTTCAGCTTTCCTCTCCTTCCCAAGGCTCTGTGGGCCCAGCTCCTTCCATTCTCAGATGTTGGCTAGCATTAGGCTCATTTCTCTCCCCAGGGCTCGTTTCTTTCTGGGCTCTCTCAGCTGTCCAGGACTCTGGTCTCTTCAGCTGCAAACTATCAGGTGAACGGCTTGGCTCTCTCCCCCAGGCTCCAGCATCAAAAATTCCCACTCTCTCTTCTGCCGAATCAAAGCCTTAACCATAATTTAATCAAGTTAAAGTGAAACCTCTGAATCTAATACAATCTAATATGCCCAGAGGAACAGACCAGATTACAAACATAATCCAATATCTAGTTTTGGAATTCATAAACAATGCCAAACTGCTACTGACAGCATCTCTAATGATGCCCAGATTTGGACATTTTCACAACCTCAGATCTGTAAGCATCTAACCTAATAAATTCCCATGATAAAAGCCAACTTATTTCTGGTATATTGCTCCCAGCACCTTTCAGTCAACAAAAACACTGTCCTTAAAATTTAGCTACTCAGATAACACTGATACTAGTCATCTGAAATCCTATAAAACTCACTGATGTCCTACAATTACCAGACCAGAGTTTAGGCATGACACCAGATTCATAAGGATGGGTTAGTCTCTTTGTATACCGTAGAATCCTGAGGTTACTCGGTTGCCGTTACATGTGACAGCTTCCCCTGGTTTACATGCATTGACACGTTCACATCATCACGTTCACATCAACACGTTCACAGATAGTTTGGGCTTCTGAGAAGAGTATCCAGTTTTCAATATGGGTTTATCTTTGTGGTTACACTTGGTTCAACTACTTACTTTATGTGCAATTTGGGGCAAATTCCTACTTTCCATTTTTTTTATACAATACAGATAACAACTAGATCTTTGTGAGGTGTAAGGATTGGAAGAACCGTTTAGTACCGTTCATTATATGTAATTCATTAAATGTTGGTTATATACTTGCTACTCTCTGATATTGGATTTGTGATAAGGGAAAGGAGAAATTATTCTCACTTCACAGAAGTGTACTCTCTTCAAAGACAAAAAGGGTGTGGTGGATTGAATTGTGTACCCCAGTTGGACATGTTCTTGGTCTCTGTCCACATTCTGTTAGGTGTGCACCCATTGTAAATAAGATGTCTTCCAGATGTTACTTCAGGTGTGGTGCGGCCCAACTGAATCAGATTGGGCTTTAATTCAGATTACTGGAGTCCTTTACAAGCAGAGGGGAAGTCAGACAGAGAGAGAAACCACGGGAAGCAGCCAGAAGTCAAATGTCAAAGGAGCCTGAAGGAGAAAGGAGAAGAAATTGGAAAAGCCAAGGAATCCCAAAGACTGCCGGCCAGCCTGAAGACCCCGACCTGGGGAGGCAGTAAAGCATTCTAGCCTCTAAAACTGTGAGCCACTCAATTCTTCTTGTTAAGCCAACCCATTACATGGTATTTATTTTAGTAGCTAGGAAACGAAAATAGAGGGTTTGACACAGGGGAGAGGCCGGGGTTTAGAGTTATATCTTTTCTGATAATGGAACTTTAAGAATATCACTAGAATTAGTTGATATAAATATTGCAATTCAAGGGAGTTTCAGTTCAAATAAAAAAATGAAGTGAAAGCAGAAACACTGTGGAATAAACAGCATCAGAGGAGTTCAGGAAGCTGGTAAAATATCTCTAATTCTGAGCTCTGTAGATTTTTTAAATTATCTATCGATGATATCATATGCCTTAACCTATCTCTACTACCCTTATGACTAGCTTAAATTTTGAAATGAAGAAGCACATAGTAGCGAGCTTTCCCTAGCATGACAAGCTATGTAAGATACGCAAGGACAGTTTGCTAGGTAAAACCTGCGCAGCCCTGAAGACAGCCAGGTATGCACATCTCATTTTTTCTTTTACATATTCTGGGCGAGCTTGGCAATGACTCTGTGCTTGAATATGGGATGGGGATTTGCAAGACTCCTGGGTGGGAAGAAGATCCAAGCTGGAGAGGTGAGAACTTAGAGTGAGGCAGAAGCTCCTTTTTCCTTGCTCTGTGGCAGAATTTTATCTTTTTTGTTATTGTTTGGTAACAATGTATGTCCATACAATACTGTAACAAATGCTTCTCTCCCTACTGCCCAGTCAACAAACTTAACTTTTCACTGTATATGTTCCATAACTTTATATAATAAAAACAAACTGTTTTAGAGCCTTCATCCATTTTCCTTTCTTCTTAATCATTATTTTGAATTTTGTTTGAATCCTTATCATCAACATAAAAAATTTACCATGTGTATGTGTTCATAAACGTGATAAGGTATTTTTTTATTTTACAATTTTATATACACCGAATGTTATTCTTTATATCATTCTGAAACCTGCTTTTTCACTCACTATTATACTATTGAACTTTATCTGTGTTGATTCATGTAGATCTAGCTCATTCATTTTAATTGGTATATGGTAGAACATTGTATGGATATGACAATATTTCCTTTACTTGCCCCTACTTATGTATGATAAGAATACTTTCTATAACAATTAAAGATAGTGATGCAGTTGGTATCAATGTGAAGTTTTTGTGTGCATTTATACATGCATACATACATAAACATACATAGTGAATTTATGCACTAGATAGATAGATAACTATCCAAAATTACAACAATATAAAGGGAATAATATGGTAGCTCATTGATGTTTAAATTTTCCATTTCATATTTTACCAGAGATGTTGAATATTTACTTATATTTATTGGACTTTGGGGATACTTTTCTGTAATTTTCTATTAGTATATTTTATATTGGGTATTTCTTTTTTATTGATTTGTATGAATTCTGTGTACATTTTGGAAAATAATCCTTTATTTCTGGATATATGCATTACACATATATTCCCCATTATATGGTTTGAGTTTTTTTGTTGTCATCATTTTTTATTTGTTTGTTTGTTTTGAGTTACAGGGGGCCAGGGATTGAACCCGGGACCTTGTATGCAGGAAGCTGGAGCTCAACCACTAAGCCATACTGGCTCCCCTGAGTTGGCTTTTTCATTTGTTTTGCTTGTTGTTTGCTTTTGCTTTTTTTAGGAGACACCAAGAACCAAACCTGGGACCTACCATGTGGGAAGCAGGCGCTCAATCACTTAAGCCACATCCAGTTCCCTGACAATTACTTTTGATTATGTATTTTATATGTAAAGAAGATCTCAATTTTAATGTAATTTTAGTGGTTTTGTGATTTTTCTTGCAAATTTTATTTTCTATTTCTTATACATTTGGGAAATCTTCTGTATTCTCTTATGAAACAACAAATGTTTTGCTTTTCCATTTTCACCAATCAAATCCCTCTGAAATTCATTTTGTTTATATAACAAATAGAATAAAACTTATAGATAAAATATAGGAGAACATCCTAGTGATCCTAGAGTAGGCAAATAGTTCTTAAAATGGACACAACTATGGCTTACCAAAAACGAAAAAAAAAAAAAGGACTAAATGGACTACAATATTATTAAGTACAAAAGATGCAATTAAAAAAATAAAAAGGCAACTCATATAATGGGAGAAGAAATTTTCAATATAGTTATCTGACAAAAGCCTTATATTCATTACATATAATGAACTCTGGCTCATCAAAAAAAAAGAGACAATCTGATATATAAATGCATAAGAGACTTGAAGTCTCAAATCACTTAATTAAAATATCCAAATAGTCAAGAAAATATTTTAAAAAGCTCAACATGATTAGTTATTAGGGAAACTCAAATCAAATCACAATGCAATATTGCTATATATATATATATATATATATACCCCCCAGAATGGCTAAGATGAAAACAACAGATAACACTAATTCTAACTATTGACAAGAATATGGGGTATTTGTATCCTCAAAAACTACTGGTTCGAGGGTAAATTGAATTAGTACCAACACATTGGAAAATATTTAGTAAAATATACTAATATACTAATTACTAAATATACTAATTTTAGTAAAATATCCTAGCAGATCTACTACTAGAAATACATATCCAACTGAGATTTTTTTCCCCAAAATACATATACAAGACTGATCCTAGCCGCATTATTTGTGATAACACATATATATATGTGTGTGTGTGTGTGTGTGTGATTATATATATATATTTCCCCAATGCCCATCAATAGTATAATGGATTAATACATTGTTCACAAAATGGAATACCATTATAATGAACTACAACTACATGCAATAATGTAAATTAAACTCATGAGTATAATGTTCAGGAAAAAAAACAACATAAGCCAGACACAAAAAATGACATACTGTGTGGTTTCATTTATGTAAAGTTCAAAAAAACATGCAAAATCATTCCATGAAAATAGCAGTTAGGGTAGTGGGGACTCTTTAGAGCTGCTCAGTGACTAGAAGGATGCACAAGGAATGCTTCTAGAACGGTGTTTGCATTCAGGTTCTTGACTTAAATGCTATTTTCATGGGTGTGTTAACTTCATGAGAGTACCTTGAGCTGTAAACATATGGTTTGCTCACTCTCTATAGTTGTATTTTACTTCCAAGGAGACTTTAAAAAAATAAGATTATTTTCTTCACAGAAGCTCGACTTGCTATTTTCTTAGACTGTGAAGTCCACAAAAAAAAAAAAAAAAACTTTTAAAAGGCAAGGTTAACAGTAATTCAAGAAATTTCTAGAACAATATGTGTCACCACTCATTCTTTCTCTTTTTCATAAAAATCCGTAATTTATCCATAAAAGTGTTATTTGTTTTGTTTTAGGAATGTGGCAACAGATTCAAATATTTTTTTCATTTTCTTAACTTTAATTAATTTAATAAGTAAAGGTTGTTCACCATTATCTCCTTAAATCACAACTAAAGAAATGGAAACTCAGAGAATATAACACTTAATGGTCACACAACAATTAAGTGACTGAGTGGGGATTTATAACTGGATTTGCCTAACTTTAAGGTGCATGTTCTTTAACACAATCAGCTGTCTTCAGAAATGTAAGAAACTAAATTGATGTCCCCCCTTAGTTTGCCAAACTGCTATGACAAATACCACACACCAATTGGGTTGACAACAGAAATTCATTATCTCACAATTCAGAAGCTAGACGTCCAAAATCAAGGCGTTGGCAAGACCATGCTGTCTCCCTGGAAACTATACTGTTCTGGAGCTGGTTTGCAGAAGCCCTCGGGGTTCCTTGGCTGGCATCTCTGCCTCTCGTCACATGGCCATCTCTCTCCTTGTGCCTGCTCTCCTTGTCTTCTCGTCCCTGTCTCCTTGTGTTGGTTTCCACTGACTTAGGCCTCTGGTTCCTCCCTGTGGCTTTCTCTTTTTGACTGTGCCCAAATCTCTTCTGCTTACAGAACACTCTAATAATAGGCATTAAGGCTCACCCTGACTCAGTTGGCCACAACTTTACTAAAATAACATCTCTGAAAGGTCCTATTTACAAATACATTCAAACCCATGGGAATGTGGATTAAGATTAAGAACATGCCTTTCCTTGGGCTGCATAATTCAACCTATCACACACGGTAAGCACACTAATTTCTGCAAGAAAGGATGCGGTGAGCCCAAGGTCCTGTGGCACTCCATCTTATTATGTCTAACTTTTGCCCACAGCTGGTCTCCAGACTTCCATATTCCATTGAGCTCACCTTGCAGGGCCTTAGAACCAGCCCTTTCCAGGCCTCAAGTGAGAGTTGCTTATCATTTCCTTTTGATGGATTTCATGAGCTCTGTGCTGGGTTACATATTTTAAATGTGGTAAATTTTCCAGTGGTTTCTTCTCCTATAAAATATAAATTTCTCAGTGCCAGGAAGCACAGCTTCTTCTTTGAAATACACCTCAGAGATGTGCACAGCATTTTGCATACAGAGGAGGCTCGAGTAAGCACTTTGACTACAGGGGGTCTCTTACAGAATGAGCAACGTTGTTGGAACCAGTGGGATTGATGGGGGCGTTCCAACAAACAAGATCCAACACACTCAGGTGGAACAAGAAGATGTACCTGATTATCCACAGAGCAAGCTTCACACTTTCCTTAAAGAGAATGTACAGTCTCTGGGTGTAAGTGATCTTTAGTCCTGTAGACATTTGGGGGAGGGTATGGAAAATTAAATGGACTATAATTTTATTTGGAATAGATTATGTAATGCCAGATTATAAAATTAGAGAAAATGGGCAAAAATATATCTGAAAATATATAGGTCAAATGTCTTGTTTTGAGGGTGATCTGGGCACCCAAAAATAAAACAGGATATTTCCTCCCAAATATTATATCACTGTAAGATGATATCCATCCACAAGGCTTGTTAAACTAACGCAAATTCCCAACCTCTTGCTCTTCTGAAGAGTGAAGGTGGAAGATCCATAACATGATTCACATGTGATCTTGAGATTGAAAGAGAAATTTAGCAAGAAGAGTTTCTACTTCCTCCCCATATTCCTATTTTCCTTCCTCCAGGTAGCACAGATAATGATCGGCTTGAAATGCTTCTTCTTTGGGGTAATTTGGAGTTTTTTCCCCTTGTCTTCCAACTTCAGAAAATTTTTCTCCTGCTTTTATACAGGCTACCCATTCTGGGCTACAATGTCTGTGAGTATAACTTTTATTTTAAAATAAAAGAAAAAAGGTATTTCAACAGTTTACTCATTTTCTAGATACAAGTTGAGAATCTCTTTAATAAAGGTGCAGTGCTAAGTATTTAAGAGAATTCATAAGACAGAAGACAAAAGTAGACTCAGGACCAATTTCAAGTGTATGCCCTTGAGTCAAATCCTCTCTTCTTTGAAGGGAGGTATCATTCTGAACTGAGATGATTCAGGCATGCTTCAGTAAGTGAACTTTCTAGTTGGAATATATAAATTTTGATGTTGATTGTGTGGGAAGGATCATTTTTCCAATCTAACTTAATTACAATCAATGGCATCTACCTTGAGTTCTCATTTCATCTTCTTTCCACTTCAAAATTCTTCTGTCCACATACCAATCTCCTTTCCTTTTGCTTTTATTATAGCTTTGAAGGAGGAATTTCTTTCATATTTTTTAGAGTTAACTTTTTCACCTCTATTTCTATGTTCATGTACTTTGAGAAGTCTCTGTTCCAAAAAAAAAATGCTTCCATCTCTCTTTCTAGGAAACTGATAAAAACAAAATATATCCATATTCAATTCAATTATTTATTCTTTAGAAATATTCTATCAGAATATACATCAACCAGGGGAGATCTGTAGGGTAGGTTAGCTCATCTGGGGTGGTCATCTGGAGTGGAGGGTGGTTGAAGTAAACATGAAAAAGTTCTCACTGGTGTCTTTCCTGCCTTGTGACCAGTTCATCATTTCTGGATCTTTGACTATCTTAGCTACAAAAAAACACACAAAGTTTCTGGTAAGTATAATCTTCCCTTTTCTTCATGTGATAAGCAAATGAGAATGCTTGACTTTTGATTCTCTACACAAAACCAAACCACCACAAGATTTTAATAGCTCAATAAATTTCATTGACTAACTTGCATCTTTAGTTTACTCATAGATCTATGTAATTCCCTTATGGAAAATGAAGCATATAACTGATTTCTCAGAGAAGGGGAAGATGTCTATCTCTGTGAATTTTAGCAAACATTAAAAAATTTCCCAGTAGGGAGCATAGTAAGCAAGCCTTTGCACATAGAGCCCTCCTTAAAATGGATATACATTTTGGAAGGCTGAAGTGTGTGTGTGTGTTGAGGAGGGCTGTTTCTCATCCACAGTAGACATATTAGAGAGCAACGATTGCTCTTCTTAATGAAACTGGAGCAAATAAAACCCTCCTCATGTTGGTCCTGCCCATGGCCTTTCATTTGTGGAGGATCAGTTTTTTCTTTCTTGTGATCTGGTGTAGATTGTCAGCAAACTGATTTGGTGACCAAGGAAATTGTGATTATTTGTGAAGAATCCCACACACTAGTCAATAAACACAGGATATGCCTCCAGGATACTGCAAAAGACATGTTCACATGGGAGAAGAATTTGGGAATAAAAAGACTATAAGTATTTTCAATAAATGCACTATTGTCTTTCAGATTGGAGCCAACATTGGATCTAACATCATCAGTACAGTACTTTCAAGTATTGGGATACTTCTTCTCTCATCAAATTTATTAGATATATTCTTCTTTGACTGCTTGGAGTTTCGTGATTGTTCATTGGCTAAATCTTATACAACTGTAAGTATTTTTTATCGGACGGCATTTTCACATGTGATGTTTTTCTCCAGCCTACATTAGTTCTCCATGAGTAAAGCCTAAAGATAAAGTTTCTAAATGTTGAAAAATAATAGAAAAAAATGGAATAATGCATTTTGTTAAAACACTCCTCAATTTTAGGATTGTAAAAATACAAGGGTGTGAATGTTGGTGTGAGTGTTTAATATACTCTTACCTTTCCCAATTATCTATAAATGTATGTACATTGTTATGATCACAAAATAATAAAACAGCTGTTTATAGATCAATATGCACAGAAAAGAGAGACTTGATATGGAACATTAATTGTTCATTGGCTTGTGGATTTCAGACAGTTAACACAAATTGTGGGAGATGGTCTGAGTCCTCTCTGTGTTTATTTAAGATACCAGGGAAATATGGGTAAATCATCCTTTCTGTGGATAAAGTTGATTAACATGGATTTAAAAATTTTTTGTTGTCTTTGAAATCCCAGTGAGTTGATAGTCAGTGTTTGTCCAATACACGAGAAGAAATAATTAAAACAAGTGTATCTAACTAATTCTAGAATGCCAAGGGCATTCTCTTGAAGGGGCTGTTGCCTCATAGATTCCCATAACCCATATTTGTTTCTTATATGACTATATTTATGGGTGCTGACTGGAGCAAGGTTTATGCTGAGACTCAATGCCCTGTCTTAATGGAATGAGCATATCTTAGATGGAAAATGAAATGTTCTAAAAACTATCCACAGTGTATTCCCCCACCCTTGCCACTGCTTGATCACTCTGAGAATTTTATGGAATGAAACCTAGTGGAGAAACCTAAACTCTAGACCTCTTTTCTCTTTGATAGAGTATTGTCATCCTTCAAATGATATTGACTTTTGTACAAATTTCTATTTCATTTGTCGCTTTCTGGGCTTACATATAATGTGAATGGCAATGAACTCAGCTGGGTAAGTACCTCTCTTTATTGAGAAGGTGAGGAGGCATTTGAAATATTTCACAGAACAATCTTATGTGTTAATTATTAACATTTATCTCTGGTTAGAGAATTGGCAAAAATATTGGTAAGATGGGAGATGATTGGGTTAGAGAAGAATCACTGCATGTTATATTCAGCAACTAAAGTATTTCTAAATATTCTTTTATATATACACTTTTATTAGTAGTGAATTATATACAGTCAGTTTCATTCATTTACTCATACATTCATTTTTTGCTAATTCATCTAAAATATAGTGAGCATGTACTATGCTTATTGTATTGGGAGACGAGTAAATGGTGACATTGTTCATGCATTCAAGGAGTGGATGTTCTAATAGGTGAAATAAATAATCAAATAATAGGTGAAATAAATACAAATAAAAACTGTAGCAGTAGAGTATGATGAAGTGGCTTCATGTGTTCTCATGTACACACGCACATACTTATATATGTATATGCAGTCTTCCATGTGCGTGTACCAACAGTCATAGATTCTGCAGAGCCCCCATAAATAACCGCCCTTGCTATAGCCCAAAGCTACCATGCTGATATTTGTTTCCATGTCTCTAGGACAAAAGATAGAGGCCCATATCTCACTGTGCTCATGGATAGCATTTTATTTCTTCTATGAAGTTTTAGTTTGCTAAAGGCTGCCAAGGCAATATACCAGAAATGGGTTGGCTTCTACAATGGGGTTTATTAATTTGTAAGCTCACAGTTCTGAGGCTGAGTAAAACGTCCAAATCAAGGCATCATTAGGAGATGCTTACTCCCTGAGCTGCAGCTGTGAGCTCTCAGGCACAGGGCAAGGCACAATGGCGGCATGTGTCAGTCCCGCCTTCTCCTCCAGGCTCCATTGCCTTCAGCTTCTGGCTGCCTCTAGCCTTCTCTCTGCTCCTGTGGCTTTCTCTCTCCTGGGTTCCCCTGACTTCAGCTTCTGGCTCCTGGGGCTTCCTCCCTTAGCTTCTAGGAGTTTTTCTACCCTTGTCTCTGCATGTTTGTCCCATTTATAAAGGACTCCAGTAAGAATTAAGACCCACCCTGGGTAACACAATCTAATCAAAGGCCCGTAACTGAAGTAATTTAATGAAAAGCTCCCACCTACAATAAGTTTGCACACATAGGAATGGATTAGCTCTAAGGACATGATCTTCTGGGGTGCACCAGTTTCAAATGGTCACATATGGAATAATTCTATTTCCTACTCCTCTCAAAATCATGTAGAGGATGGCATTGATTTTTGGCCATAAAAATTCACCAAGAAATGGATTTTCCAGTCGTTCGTGACAGGGCTGAAATTGCACTAACCCTCTACTGAGCCCTTTGGAAAATATTGTCCTATCAGGGTTTCTTATCTTTGGGACTATTGACATTTTGGGATCCACAATTCCTTGTTCTTGGGAGCTGTTCTGTTCACAGGAGGATGTTAACTGCATCCTTGGCTTCTATCCACGAGATGCCAGTAGCTTCCCCCAAACACCAGTTGTGGCAAACAACAATGTCTCTAGATATTTCCAAATGTCCCCTGGATGGAAAAATTGCAGCCAGTTGAGAATCACTGGGATAGATAGAGCATTTCAGAGATAAATTGAAAAGATCAGATGAAAATCAATAAGGATTTAGGTGCAATAATTGTCGATATGGTATCATATTTCCAGGTTTCTGCACTAAGTTGCTTGAACAGATCCAATTCTGAAGACCCTTACCAAGATTTATTGACAGAACCTGCAATTTATAAAGAGTTGGAACTACAAGATATAAAGTTCTGTTAACTATGATCTATGAGATACTATTATTACAGTTTTTCCTGCCTGAAGCATCTTGGATCCATCATGGGAACTAAGACAGATTTCTGATGGGAATCTTCTTTATCATTTTCTTCTCCAAATCTTTCATTATGTTATTTCACACATTTATTTAACATATTTACATGCTTTACTTTATGCTTGACCAGTGAATACTATTACTTTTAGTCCACACAGTAATGAAACACTTTTCATTTGGGTTATCTATTTATCTATTACTATTTATAGGAAAATTTAATTCCTACCTCTCACGGAAGAATTTGTTGTGAACCTCTCATATTCTCCTAGAAACTGTACTTCCCTTTTTGATTGAAAATCCACTCAGTGTACCAGCTCTTCCCTGCTTGGATTATGGTGAGCTTGAGAAAATAGAATGGTACACACAGTATAGGTATATCAACATAATCTAACATTTAACATATAATAAATATCTAATGTAACATCATCATTATCTGAATGCCAGTGCAATCAACCAGCCATCCAATAAGGTTCTATTTTTATAATGCTACTTTATTTTTGGAAATTATGTTTCATAGTATTTTTTAAGGCATCAACTAAATTTTGGTTCCCCAGAAGCATACTTTGAGACCAGGATTTGTGTCCATGTATTTCTTTTGATAAATGAAGAAAATTGTTGGTGAGATAATCCACGGTATTCTACCTTTTAGGGTCATAGACACTAGATCAGAGACACATGTAGCATCTTAAATGACAAATACTCCAACTCCTCAGAGAATGAAGGTGCCTTAGCTGGTCATTTAAGAAATCATTCCAATGTTCTATCAGGAAGGATTTGAGCTTCATAAAAATTTAAAACTTCTGCCCTTCATAGGATACCGTTAGGAGATTGAAATCAGAAGCCACAGACTGGGAGAAAATATTTGCAAAATATATATCTGATAGAAGATGTTTATCCAGAATATGTGAAAAACACTCAAAACTCACTAGTGCAAAAACAAACAATTCAATTAAAAATGTACAAATGTACAAAATATTTCAACAGATACATTACCAAAGAAAATATCAATGGCAAATAAGCACATGGCAAGATATTCAGCATCATTAGCCATTAGGAAATGCAAATTAAAACCAGGGTAAGACACTACTACACTCTTATCAGAATGGTTAAAAGTGTTAAAAATACTTATAGCATGTACTGGCAAGTATGTGGAGAATAGGAGCTTTCTTACTCAGCTAATGTATAGAAGATGGTACAGCCACTTAGGAAAATAATCTGGCAGTTTCTTAAAAATGTAAATATATGCCTAATGATCTAGCCATGAAGCATATGTCTATTCAAAGACATATGTTCATGGCAGCTTTATTAGTAATAGCCCACAACTGGATAGGCTACAAATGTCCATCAACAAATAAATGGATGAAAACATTGTGCTATATCCATATATAGGAATATTACTCAGCCATGAAAAGGAATTTACTATTTCTACATAATGCAACATGGATGAATCTCAATATAACAATGTTTAGTGAAAGAAGCCACACAAAAAAGTGCTTGACAAAAGGACAAATACTGTATGATTGCACTATTGTGAACTAAATATATTGTGTAATCTCAGAGAGTTAATAATTAGAACACAGGTCACCAGAAAATAGAAGGAGGGTAGAGAATGGAAAGCTGAAGGTTAATCTGTGAAGAATTGGTAAAAAGGTTGTTTGTAAATCTTTGGAAATGAGTAGAAATGATGAAAGCATATCATGGTGTTTGTCATTAGCAGAGCTATTATATGGGTATGACAGTGGTTAAAAGGGAAAGTCTAAGGTCATGTATATTACTAGAAGGAAAGCTAAAAACTGTAACATGGAACTGTATAAGATAGTGAAACCTCATGTAAAACATGAATATGAGTGTAATGCATATATAAGACTGTTTTTACAAAATATAAATGCAATTATACTAAAGAGAAGGAAAAAGAATAGCAGCTATGTATGGCAGAGGAAGCATACAGAGATTGAGAGGTGATGAGTTTGGTTTGTTTGTTTGTTTGTTGTTATTATTTTTATTGGAATAATGACAGTGTTCTAAGAACGAATGAAGTAATGAATGCAAAAATATAGGTGATTATGCCAAATACCATTGATTGTACACTTTGGATGGATTTATGCTTTATTAATATGTATCAATAAAATTGATTTGTTAAAAATGGTAAAAAAGAGTGCTTGAGGTATAATTTTATTTATATAAAATACTGAATGGCAAATTAATCCATAGTAAGCAAAAGCAGATCAGGGATTTCTTAGGAATGGGGATGGAGGGTGAGGAGAGGCAGAAACTTTTAGGAGTGATGGATAAGTCCATCATCCTGATTACAATGGTGATTTCATGGCTGTATACATAATAAGAACTTTTCAAACTCTACCCTTTAATAACTGCAGTTTATTGCCTCTCAGTTATACCTTAATGAGAAATTTCTATTTTAAGGCATTATTAACAAGCCCAAGGACTGTTCCTGCAGGGAGCAGAAGCTGGAGGACGTATAGTATGTCCCCGGCTGAAGAAAAACCAGCTCTTTGGACAATTTGTCTATTTGCCTTTACTCTCATGGGAATCAGCTCTATCTTTACAGAAATATAGGAATCATGCCTTGCCACTCATACTAAAACTGGCTTTGCAATCTGGTTAGATAGCCTCACAAAGTGTAGATTCAAGCTCCTTGTCTTTCTCACATTACCAGACCCACATTGGTCACTCTTGTGTTTCCAGCTTTCAGTGGTGGCGGTTTTACAGGTTAATTTAATATCCATCCATAACCCAGTTCACGGGTTGATATCTTATCACATCTTCAGTTCCCCTAACTCACCTTCATGCTGGAAGTAGAGCAGCTACTCTGCAAATATGGAGACTAGAAGTAAGAGATGTCTCTGTTCCAAGATTTTACTCATTTAGCGTGGGTCTTTGGTAAACACTTTATTGAATCTTTAAGAGGGTTAGATGGAAACCAACTCGATTCTCTCAACAACCCTGCAATGGATAGGATCTAGATATTATTTCTCGTATTGTCAGTGTCCCATAGTGAAGTTGAGATGCCCTGGAGAGGTTCCTCTTTTTGGGAACTAATCTGAGATTGACTACCAGATGAGTATATGAGACTGTTTAACTCTCACAAACAAGTCATGCTAGTCCCTAACTAGGGACTATTTCACAATCTAAAAAACACAAAACAAGGCATGCTAATCTTCTTAAATGTTTTTGTCTTTGAATGTTTCTCAAACCAGGACCCATTTTTAACTTGGTCATTGTGAAACCTGCTTTTATAGAGTTTAAAAGATAGAACAAGTCAATTGCAGGTAAAACCATTAATTAGAGGTCTCAGTGAGTTACAGACTGTTTTACTAATTTTCTACCTAAATTAGGAACTGTTTTTAACATGAAAATTACTAAAAACAAAGCAAAAATACTGAATCTTAACATATAATATTCTGGAGATCTCATGTGAGTTCCAGAATAAATAATGACTAATATTATTGAACACTTAATATATGCCAACAATTATTCTAAGCATGTGAAATTTATCAACTCATTCAATTCTCACAACTATTCTTTGTAAAGTCCTATTACTACCATCACTTTGCCAATTAAGGAAATGAAAGAGAAGTTAGGTGACTTTAACAAGATATTTTAGAAGTAGAGGATGGTATGATTGAGGGTACCTGAGAGCAGAATAGACCCATAAAAGTATAATGGCCTAAACACAATTGAACTTCATTTCTCGGGTGCATAATAGTTCAAGTTGAGTGCCCCTAGTCAGCAGGCAGCTCTGCTCCACATGATGATCCAGGGACTGATGTCTTCCATCTAGACTTTCTGCCAGGAAGAGGCAATAGTGCAGTGCCTCAGGTGGGAGCAGGCATGGCTTGTTCAGTGCAAGGAGTTTTTGTGGCTAGAAACGGTGACTCAGAGTGAGAGGTGCTGGCTAAAAGGCTAGAGTGGTAACCTGCCTCCATGTTCTTAATTTGTAATCATCATTGCTTTGTTTTTATATAAATTATTAGAAATATTTATATCCATGTCATAAACAAACTTCAGGGGATCGATATTCACTGAGGAGAGAAAGAGCGAGAGAAGGTAGAAAGGAAAGAAGAGGAAAAGAGGAGGGAGGGAGGGAAAAAGGAGAGAGAGCACTTTATGAAAAAGGAATCAATGCGAAAATTCTCTCTGACTTGATTTTGTGATAACCAGGGTAGGCTAAACATTTGCTATATTAGAAACCATGCATGTGTCCCCAGACCTAGTTTTTCTCCCTAGGTCTGGCTTTTAGAGTACTGGCGAAAAACCAAGCCTGATTTATTATATGACCATCCCGTATGGGAAAAGACTGTAACTTGGGGTATCTTTGGTCAACCTTAAGAGATACAGCAGGGGGATGGATGTGGCTCGGGTGATTGGGCGTCCATCTCCCATATAGAGGGACCTGGGTTTGATCCCCGGGACCTCCTGGTAAAAATAAAAAAAAAAGAAAAATATAGAAGGCGCGTGGGCCACCAGGCCCTGCATGTGGGTGGGCCACCAGGTCCCGTGAGCCATGTAGCAAGATGATGACGTAACAGGAGAGTGACACAAAGGAGAGCCAAGATGAGACGTACGGAAAAACTAGGAACTAAGGTGGTGCAGGCAGTAGGATGCTTCTCTCCCAGATCTGAGGTTCTGAGGATCGAATCCCAGTGAAACAGGAGGAGAAGGATGAGAGGAGAGGGCAGGAAACGGACACTGAGAGTTGTCCAGCGAATGGACACAGAAACAGCAAAAATGGGGAGGGGGGTTTAAAAATGGATAAAAGTAAATAAATAAATAAATCCTTAAAAAATGTATAGGAGAGGAAGACACGAACTAAAGTTAGTATTAATACCTTAACAGTGCTCTTTTATGATTTGTTAACAAATGTTTCACAACAATGCAGGGTGTTTGGGGTGGTGGGTGATGTGTGGGAGTCCTGTATGATGTTATGCATGTTTGTTTTGTAAGTTTTGTAAGTTCACGATGTTTACCGAACACTTATAGTTTATGTATGTTCATGTATGAATGATACACTCCAATAAATTGTTTCACAAAAAGGAATCATAATGTATGTAGTCTCATATTACATGCTTTTCCACTTACAGCATTTTGGAGAGTAATAAATGCAGCTGTGGTTCATTAATTTTCACTGTTCTAAAATGTTCTTTGGTGTGTATATATTTATAGAGCATATATATTCTCCAATGTTCAATATGCAAATAATTTATATTTTCTTCCTTTCCAATTGTTTGCTATGACCATCACTGCCTTTGTGTTTCTTTTTGCACATCACTGCTAGTGTGTATATGTATGCTGGGTATATATCTTTGAGTGGAATAATCACTAGGAAACATAATATGCAACTTTATGAGAAAATATCAAATCATTTTCCGAAGAGTTTTTATCAGATTTCTCCTTCAAAATATGTGTAAATGTTCACACTGATTGACATCATACATCATGGCCACATCACTTGGCATCATGAGCTTTCCTAACTGGCTGTAACACACTGTTGTCTTAATCTATATTTCCCTGAATACTCATTAGACTGGTACTATTTCTTATGTTTTTTTTTGTTATTTGTGCGTTCTCTTCCATGAAGTTCCTGCTAGTCTTTTTTGCCCTATTCTATGTATTTTTAAAAATTGATTTGTTGCAGTCTGTAAAGATTCTGGATACCAATACTTTGTAGCTTTGTGCATCATAATTATAATATAGAAAGTTTTTTCTTGATTTTTAACTTTTTGTTATTAAAAGTTAATTTATATAAATTATCTAAAACTATTTTCAGTGAAATTTTTTGTTGCTTAAGAAATTCTTCTCTGCTTTTAAGTAGTAAATATATTATTCTGTATTGCCTTGTATAATTTGTGATGGTTTTCTTTTCAAAACTAACCCTTTATTCATAGCCTTCTTTATGATGTGCTTTCTTTACGTTATGCATTGTGAGTTCAATTTCACCCTTTCCCGCCCTTTAGCTCTCTCGATTAGTACAGAATCATTTCTTTAAATGATTATATTCCCCCCTCCCCCGATCAATATCAGTGTCTTTGAGACATTCACTATCTTGGGGAAAAAAAACAAGAGAAAATTCGAACTGGATGAGTGAGGGTTGACTACTAAATAATTATTTACAAAGCTGGGCAATGAACCCAACAGGGTTTGGGTTTAGCAACAGGCTAAACACAACAGGAAATAGCTGCTACCTCTTCATTTAAGTGGTGTAGGAGGAGGTAGCAGATGTAAAACTGCTTTACCATAAGAGAAGACTTCGTGACAGGAGGAATTTTAATAGGGAGATTAAGGCAGGCAGAGTTTAAACGGCTTTAATTTCTTGCATTGTATGAGGTGGAGCCAGTGGCCACTTGACAGTTTTTTGGGTAGGGAGGGGATGAGCAGTTGAAATACAGGGGTTTCTTTGGGAGTTGGAGGTTGTCCTGAGTACTGTTGTGGCAATGGATGTAGGCCATTTTAAATCAGCACACACCACTCAGAACTGAGTGGGAGAGAGTGTGGTCTACAGTGTGAACTGTGGTCTATGGTTGGTGGCAAGGCTCCAGGAGGTGTAAGTTCATTGAGGTTGGTGGGCCACACTATGGGAGATGTTTGTGTTGGATGTGGTGGGAGGTGTGGGAGGTGGGCAACATGGGAATCCGAGTGGGTTCCGTATAATATTTTAGGTAATCTAAGCACCTCTTAAAATATATGTATATATATACATAAAAAATAACATTTTTGTAAGCAAATACACATATATGCATATATATTTATATATCATTTTACAAATGTTTGTATGTATTGTGAGAATTTTGATTTTTACCCATAATAAAAAAAAAAAATAAAAAAAAAATAAATAAATAAACGGCTTTAAAACCCCTTTGAGTGCATACAATTGGTTGACCTTAACCAGAAGTTACAGGGCAAGAGAGTGCAGTGATGTATCCCATTAGCTCGGCCTTCAAAAGCAAAGAGAGGAACACAGAGCAGATACAAGTTTAGAGAGGAGCTTGATGAGACAAGTGGAAAATATTCAACTGAGTCTTCTCCGAAGTTGCAGTTTAGGTTGTTGACCTTTTTCCTTTCTATTGTGATTGTATGTACCCTTCCATTGTGGTGGTACCACATTGCTTTTATTAAACAGCTGAAGAATATTAGTGCACTCTTTCCCACATTCCTCATTTCAGGATTTGTTATTCCATGTAAATTTAAAATTAATTAGTTAATCCCTTAATAACAATCTTCTAGGGATAAAATATTTAATGTAGAGATCAATGTAGATATAATTGACAGCTTTGTGGTAGTATTCCTGTTAAAAAACCTGGTATATCTATTTATATTTAATTTTTAAATGGATTTCAGTAAAGCTAGATTTAATTTTAATTACTTCATATATTTGTTGTTGATTATATAATTATTTAAAATTACTTATTCCAATTTTTTTCTTGTTGTATAGATACGCAATTGATTTCTTAAAACTTTTTATTGTAGTTAACATATATACACCTAAGTATTTCCCATTTTAACCACTTTAAAGTGTACAATTCAGTAATTCAGGGAGATTAATTATAGCTCCAATATTGTGCTACTATCACCTGCATCCATTACCCAAACTTTTTCATCATCTTGAACAGAAACTCTGTACCCATTAAGCAATAACTCTCCATTTTCTTCACTTTATAGTCCCTGGTAACCTGTAAGCTACTCTGTCTGTATGAATTTGCTTACTCTAGATATTTCATGTAAATAAGATCATACAATATTTGTCTTTTAGTGTCTCCCTTTTGTCACTCAACATGATGTCTTCAAGGTTCATCCATGTTATCGCATGTATCAGCACTTCATTCATTTTTATAGCTGAATAATATTCTGTTGTGTGTGTATACCACATTTGCTTATCCATTCATCTGTTGATGGACACTTGGGTTGCTTCTATCTTTTGACAATTTTGAATAATGTCTCTAAGAACATTGGTGTATACATATCTATTTGAGTCCCTGGTTTCAATTCTTTGGGGTTTATTTCCCAGAAGTGGAATTGCTGGGTACATTTTTCATGTACTTATTGGCCAGTTCTATAACTTCTTTGGAGAATTTTTTATTCAAGTCCTTTGTCCAAATTTAATTGGGTTGTTTGTCTGTTGTAGAGTTGTAGCAGATTTTTATATATTTTGGATATTAAACCTTATTAGATAAACAGCTAGCAACTGTTTTCTACCATTTTGTTGGTTGTTTTTTTCAATTTCTTTATAATCTCCTTTGACATACAGAAGTTTTTAATTTTGATGAAGTCCATTTTAACTATTTTTTCTTCTTACTTTTGCTCATGCATTTGGTGTCATATCTAAGAAATCACTGCCAAATACAAGGTTATGAAGGTTTCCCCCTATGTTTTAGTCAAGGAGTTTTATGGTTTTAGCTCATATGTCTAGAATGGTGATTCATTTTGCATTATTTTTATATGGTGTGAGATAGAGGTCCACTTCATTCATTCTTTTGCATTTGAATATTTAGTTTTCCCAATACCAGGTGTTGAGAATCTATTCTTTTCCCAATTAATGTATTTGGTACTCTTGTTGAGAAGCAACCCAAGAGTCCATCAACAGATGAATGGATAAGCAAATGTGGTATCTAAACTGTCTGAACTCAAAGCAAGGGCTTTCTTTCAAACTTCATTCTTCTCTGTTGTGTTTCCCCTGAGTCTATGCTAAGTCTTCATTTGTCAGAGCCTCGCTTGACTGGGAATGCACTACTCTGGCTTTATGTATGTTTTCGGTTTAGTTATTCTCCTTCCACCTCCACCCACCCCCACAAATACATGTGTTGAGCTCTGAATGTTCAGTCCTTCAGAATGTGAACTTATTTGGAAACAGAGTCATTAAAGAGGGAATTAATTAAAATGAGGCCAAAGTCAATTAGCTTGGGTCTTAATCCAAAACAACTGGTGTTCTTATAAGGGGAAAAGCAACAGCACACAGATGCCAGGGAGAGGCCTAAGTGAAGACGGAGGAGTCAGACTGATGCATCGACCAGCCAAGGAATGCCAACAATCATCAGCAAAACCTGGAAGTCAGGAAGTGACAGGGAAGGATTATCCCTGGTAGGTTTCAGATGGAGTGTGGCCCCACTGGTACCTTGATTTCAGAATGCTAGACTCCAGTGCACTTCTGTTGCTTTAAGTCATCTACTTTCTGGTACTTTGTTATAGCAGCTCTAGGAAACTAAGTCATGTGGTATTAGCTGGATGACAATTATAAGTATTCATAAATTATGACTTTGCTTTAAAAACGTATTTTAATTAATACTAATTTATGTTATTTTACATAATCCATATAATTGATTCTATTACAAAGCTTGTTTTAACTGAGTGATACATTTTCTATACCATTCCTTCTGGTTATTTGGGAAATTTTTCTCTCAATCCAGTTTTTCTCTCTCACTACACAACCTGGTCCAAGCTATCGCTATCCTTTTAGCCATTGTAATTAATTTAATGCTTCAGGAATTGAAAAAATATCAAGGGAAAAAAAACATCATTTTATTACCAAATGTTAATTGATTGTATGTTTTAATCGATGCAGTGGTAGAAATATTTCAGATGACCAACATATTGGGATCTGAAAAAAGTAAAAACAAACAAATAAATATAATACATCCCTGCTGCTAATCCTTTCCTTCCCATCCACCTTTTAATTTCAGTCAATGTTTTCTGCCAAAGACATCTCAGGAATAATTTCATAAGTTTTCTTACATTTTCTGCAATATCTGGTACAAAAGAATAAAGCTACAAACATCCTGACCACAACCAGGATTTGAGTTATTCAACAGGAACTAGGAATCCCTCTACACATTACCACATCATGTTAATCATAAAATCATGAGATCCCTTAACAGCCTTTTAAAATATATATAAAACAAGCTCAATGGCTCTTTTTTCTCCTCATTCATACTTGTCATTTAATATAAATGCTGATGAAGACATTCAATCACAAGTGTAATTTTAAAATTTATTTTATTAGAGAAGTTGTGAGCTTACAAAACAATCATGCATAATGTGCAGAATTCCCATATATCACCCCTCTACCAACACTTACATTTTTGTGGAACATTTGTTACAGATTATGCAAGAACATGATCAGACTATTACCACTAACTATGGCCCATAGCATACACTTGGTATATTTTTTCCATCCATCCTCCATTATTAACAGTATGTATTAGTATTGTACATTCATTATAGTTCCTAAGAGAACACTTTTATATTTGTACTGTTACCTCAGTCCATCCTTAACCACATGGTTCACTGTGTTATATAGTCCCATGTCTTGTACATTTTCTCCAAAGTGTTTAACTCAGTGGCTCTCAATTTCTTCCCAGAGTTGTGCAGTAACCACCCCCATAAACTTTTGAACATTTTCCTTAGTCCAAAAGAAAAAATCCCATATTACCCTATTATTGACCCTTAATGTTGATGCAAGAATATTACAATATTGCTGTTAACTGTAGTCCATAGGTTACATTAATTGTATTTTTCCAATTCATCACTATATTCTTACCACCTTGCAATAATGACTTACATTTGTTCTTGTTCATAAGAACATCCTTGTATTTATATTATTAACCACAATCCTCTGCTCAATGGAAGAATATATTTGGAAACCACATATCCAATAAGGGTATGATTCCCATGCTATATAAAGAGATCACACAACTCAACAATAAAAGAGCAAGTGAACCAATTTAAAAATGGGCAAAAGACTTAAATAGACATTTCTCCCAAGAAGAAATACACATAGTGAAAAATCACATGAAAAAAATGTTCAGTACACTAGCTATTAGGGAAATGCAAATCAAAGCTATAATGAAATATTATCTCACACATCACAGAATAATGACATTATTCAAAAACAGAAAACAACAAGTGCTGCAGATGATGTGGAGAAATAGGAGCACTCCTTCACTGTTGGTGGAAGTATAAAATGGTGCAGCTTCTGTGGAAGACAGTTTGGAGGTTCCTTAAGAAGCTAAACCTAGAACTTCCATACTATCAGGCAATCGCTCTACTAGGACTATATCCAGAAGAACTGAAAACAGTGACACAAACAGACATTTGCACACTGATGTTCATAGCAGCATTAGTCACAATTGCATGTGTAATTTCTATAAAACAAAAATTCACATTTTTTCCTCACCCAGTGGTTTTGATAAAGGCCTCCCAATATATTTTCTCATCTTGTGATTAATGTCTACAAAAAATTGGCTTTCATTTAATTCTACTAATTAATGGGTGAACCGTTGGATACACACCTATGTCACAGAGATTAACTTGATATTTGATTCACCATTCATTGGTTAGAGTGACAGCACCATTTTCCTTTCCTTTGCAACAGAAATGACTTTTTTCCCATGGACCATGTATTCCCAAATATAGGTCCTGACATGAAGCCATTGTTCATAAATTATAGATCCCGTTTAGTTTCTCGATATAACCATATCCCAGATATCAATAGATATTGCTGTCAGAGGTACCAACTTCTTGGCATCACTTTGTATCACTGCCCAGCTCCCCCCATAGCCACAACGTGATATTGTGTACAGTCCCAGCTAGTGGTACCACAAGGAAGAAATACTTCCTTGTTATCCATGGTACGTGTGCCTCAGAAGCTAGTGATAAAGGCCACACTTCCCATAACATCTACATTAACTTCTGTTAGTATGGAAACTACAGTACAATTCTTACTCTACCTGGAACTAGGCCAGATTCCACAGGTTAAAGGCAATCTTCCACAGGACTGCCATCGCCCAGACACCAGCTGATAGTTTGGGATCCATAAGGCATCTGCACTTCTGTTCAACTGGCTACAAATTTGTAGCCAGTGCCTCAAGTTCAAGACTTTGCTAGATTGATTCAGAGCTCAGGAAAGTCCTATACTTTCAGTTTTATATACTTACAACTATAGTTTTATTATAACAAGAAGAAGCCATTTGGAGAGATTTGGAAGCATCTGTGTCTTCCGCTTGTGTGGTCAGAACGTGTCACCTTCCCAGCGCATAGATGTGGCTTGCCAATCAAAGAAATTCACCTGCGCTTTGCTGTCAGAGTTTTTATTGTGGTCTCATTACATAGGCATGTTTGATTGAATCGATGATCAAGTGGTTTAATTCATTCTCCAGTTCCTCTCCCCTCTGCAGTGGTTGAGCTGACATGATGTGGCTCAAAATCCCAATCTCCTAATCACATGGTTAGTTTTTCTAGTGTGGCCAGACCCTAAGATTATGTGTGGCTGGCCTCTCACTGCATGATCTCCATCTTTAATGATGTTCTTGTTAATATTTTTTGCACTGTATTATGTTCTTAGCTTAAATTGATTTGTTGCACTCTGTAAAGGTTCTGGATCCTATCTAACAACTTTTATTTGATATTAATAAATTATCATATCAAATGGTTTTTTCCATAAATATCTTTGAATTCTCCACACAGAAAAGCCAATTATCTGCATCTAGTGCTGGTTTTGTATTTTCTTTGTCATTCTGAAGTTAATTATTTCCTTATTTATTTCCCTTACTATAGTGCCTAGGCAATCCAGAATAATGCTTAATGAAAACAGTATGTGCATGTTATGGTATGTCCATGATCATAAGAGAAAACTTTTAAAGTTTTATCAGCAAAAATATTTTTTACTGTAATTCATAATAGATTTCCTTAAGCTTAAGAAGAATTCATTTATTTGTATTTTTATTAGTTTCTTTAAAACATACAAATATTTCTTTTATAGAAAAGCTTTGTTGGCATCTGACTTGAGTCTGGAAATCTTCTTAGGGAGATTTCCCAAATCTAAAGAAGAAGGAGGACACATTGGACAGGACTGGAGCTTTGATTACCTCAGGCTTTTATGCAGGTAGCATTTTGCACAGGGAATGTCACAGACCAGAGAGCAAATTATTTGTACTTGTCTTGCATGTAAGAAACATTACTAAGTGCCACTTCTGAGTATTCCTTAGCATCCTGCTTGAGAGAACCAACAAAGCTTTCTGTGCCTTAGCCTTGTGGCTCAACATTTCCCTGTTTCACCTAAGCTGAGCCTTTCTTGAGACAAAGCTTAGGCTCAGAATAAGACTTGATCTCTTCATACCTTTGCATCTCTTTAGAGAATGCAGAATGGGAGTTGTCCTTTTTGTTCTGGTGTCTCTAATTTACAGCCCTCAAACACACATCTGCTTTGATGTGTGATACATGATGAAACCTTGACCAGGCATCCTGTGTAGACCACATTTTTTTCCTGTGATTCATCTCACGCAACCACCAGATAAGTATCTATAGTCTTTTCAGCTTTGTAATATATTCAGAAGATAATAATCGAACTCCACTTAGGAAGTGCTTAGGTTATATATCAAGGTAAGTGCTTGCTTTCCTAATTCAGCCTCTCCCCACTGCTGTGTTCCTCTTGGGTACTGTGCATGTCTTCATCACTTGTGGGAAACTCACTTACCTGGGCACACCTTACTCTGCCTCTATGTAGCATTAGCATGATGCCAGTTATGAATGTTCATTAATTAAAGGTTTGCTCCCAAAATTTGTTTTAAGTAGGAACTTTTTTCTTAACTGAGCAATACATTTTTATACTACTCCATAGTGCTATTTGGGAATTTTTTTTTTCTCAATCAATATGATTTTGCTGGATTTGTACCCCATGGTATGTCAAAATTTTCTTCCATGTCCTACAATTTGGGTTTTCCAAGTTTTTGCCATTCTTTTAGCCATAGTAATTCTTTATGAATGCCTCAGGAATTTGCAAAAATTCACAAAAAAATTATTTCCTTTCAAAATATCAATTGATTATATATTTTAATTAATGCATTGGGAGAAGTATTTCAGATGACCAAGAAATTGAGAATAAGCAAAAGATTAAAAATAAATAAAATAAAATGCAGTTCTGTTGCTAACCCTTTTTTTCCATCCACCTTCAAAGTTTGGTCAATATTTCCTGCTAAAGACTTCTCAAGAATCTTTTCATATTTTTTCATGACATTTTCTGCAATAGTTGATATGAAATAATACATTTACTTACATTCTGCCTATCACAAGGACTTGAATTATCCAATGGGTCAAAAGAATTCCCTAAAGAAATAACAGAAATGATGTTACTCATGAGATCTCTTTACAGGTTTAATTTTTTTTTTTTTTTTTTTACCAGATTAATGGCTCTTTTTCCACCATTATCCACACTTATCTAAAACTTCAACATTGATTTTGATGGAGACATTTAATTACATATGTAATTTTATTTTCCTAAGGACAAAATTCATTCTTTTTTTTTGCTGGTGAAATGGTTTTGATAGGGGACTTCATATGAGCATATAGAATATATTCTCAACCTATGGGATATTGTCTACATAAAGCTGGCTTTCATTTAATTATATCCTTTAACTCTTGGATACATGATGTAACTGTGACAGAGAGATTAACTTAATGTTTGATATCCCATTCACTGATTAGAATTATAGTACCATTTTCACTTCCTGTGCAACAGAAATGATTTTTGCAATGGATCACATATTCCCAATTATGAGTGGTAACTGGAGGTCATTGTTCAGTAAATTTTGGATTCCATTTACTTTCTGAATGTAACTGTATCCCAGATATCATTGGGTAGGCTTTGCAGACACTAGCTCCTAGGTGCCATTATGTAGCAATATGCACCTATCCCCAAAGGCACAACATCATGCTGTTCCTCTGTCCAATCCCTACCAATTGCATCACGAGGAATATATCCTTGTTATGTATGGTAAATGGGCAATTAGAGAACATTGACAAAAGCCACACTTGCTGCATCCTTCCATGATTTAGTCATACCTTTGTTTCCCCCCAAAATTCACTTTTCCCCTCCCATAAACTGACCCTCTTATCTACTTGTCTCCTGAGTTTCAAAGACATCAGCTTCCATATCCAATACCCAAAGTTCCTTCTTAATTTAGGAAAGAAGTCCAGTGCTGATGATGGTTATGTTGTCCTAGTAGAATAATCATTCAGTTCACTTCCAGCTTTGTTTTCCTTCCATGCTTATTTTAGTCATGAGCAGCCTCCTGGAGAAGGACTTCTTATAACTGATTTGGATTAGCAAGTGTTTTTCAATATGATAAGATGCCTGTTGGAACAATTTTGGTTTAGACTGTAAAGCAACACAGTAACTCAACAAAAGAATCTTAATATTTCCCAGCAAAAGTATGGTACTGCAGGGCATTATTGATAAATCCATGACATAGTGTATGGATCTTTTTATTTCCATGCACTGCCATGCATGGTATCTGATATTTAAGGATACGTCAGTTGAAACATACCTTCACCTACTACAGCAGATTAGTTTTCTTCATATCTGGAGCATCTGTCCCAAAAAGTTTGCTTTCATTTCGGAATTAGTCATCATATTAAAAAATCCCTTCCATTTAATAATAATTAGGATTAGTGATATATCTTCTGATCTGATGCTAAGAATCCATGCTGATAATGATTTGCTAGATTTCTGCTGTTTTTTATATAAAGTGTTTTAATTCTTACACACTATACTCTTGGGATTTCATATCTACTGTCCATTGACTACAGCTACCTATATAGGTTTTTTTTTTTATTAATAGGTGGTTTTTTAAAATATATTTTTTATTTTTTAAAAAGATACTTAGATTACAGAAATGTTACATAAAAAATAGAGGTGATTTCCATATGCCCTGCTCCCTACAACTCCCACATTAGCAACATCCTTCATTAGTGTGGTACTATCATTACAATTGATGAACACGTTTTAGAGCATTGCCACTAAGCATGGATTATAGTTTACATTGCAGTTTACACTCTCTCCTGCATAATTTTGTAGATTATGGCAAGATTTATAATGGCCTGTATCTGTCATTGCAACGTCATTCAGGACAATTCTCAAGTCCCCAAAACACTCCCATATTATACCTGTATTTCCCTTTCCCTGCCCTCAGAACCTCCAGTGGCCACTGCTTCCACACCAATGATATAATTTCTCCCATTGCTAGAATCACCATAAGTCTATAGCAGAATACCAGTAAGTCCACTCTAGTCCATAATTCATTCTCCAATCCTGAGGATTCTGGGATGGTGATGCCCACTCCACCTTTAAATGAGAGAGGGCTTCAATCCCATGGGGCAGATGGATGGGACTTTCTTGCTTGCAATTGTAGACTTGTATTCGGTTCCTTGGGATGGTAGTTGTCCATCATCATCTCCTTGTTAGCTGTCCTGGGTGAGTCCAATGAACTGGAGAGTAGGTGTTGCAACTCCGTTGAGATTCAGGGCCCAGTTGGCATATGGACAGCCCAAAGATTTTAGTCTCTTGGACATACACCTATCAAATCTAGTCCTAATTATAGATTCAAATAGAAGG
The DNA here is from genome assembly GCA_026826555.1 of Tolypeutes matacus. Classification (NCBI taxonomy): domain Eukaryota; kingdom Metazoa; phylum Chordata; class Mammalia; order Cingulata; family Chlamyphoridae; genus Tolypeutes; species Tolypeutes matacus. The sequence continues at coordinate 1,439,537 of JAKSZT010053991.1, read as the reverse complement.
GTCAGAAGAGCCATGTGTAGGGAAACCACAACTGAGTCCAACTCTGTCACACTAGGGAGCATAAATTCCAAAGTAAGGCCCACTGTCAAGGCACCAAACTTCTGAGCTATCTGCCCTAACTACAGTGTCTGAATGTCTCCAGAGCTTTCAGGAGCCCTGTTATTTGAGGTAGTATCTACTTTGGTTGTCAATGAGATCCTGCTGAGGCGTGCATAAGTATAACCTCTGGAATGACCTCCCAACTCACTTTGAAGTCTCTTAGCTATATAAACTCATTTGTCTTTACCTTTTTCCCCTTTTGGTCAAGGTCTTTTTCCAGTTGCATTTCTAGGTAGTGCTTGGTAGTAATCCCTCAGTGCCAGGGAGGCTCATTCCCGGGAATCATGTTCCATGGTGGGGGGAAGGTAATGCATTTTTAAGCTTTTAAGAATTTGGCTTAGAGAGAGGCCACATTTGTGCAACAAGGAGGCTTTCAGAAAGTAACTCTTAGGCACCCTATAATACTAGGCTAAGTTTCAATTTCAAGAGTAAAAGTTCATAAGTACAGTCATTGGGAGATTGTGGGAACATGGCTGATGGGTTAGACATATAAATCTTAGCTCTCAATAAAACAACAAAGAAAAAGCCAGCAGCTGGCGGGGGGACCTGCTTTGGGGCACAGCAAACCAGGACACTGCTTACCAACTCCCAGAAGAGCGAAGGTCAGAGACACGAAAAAGCCAAAACAAGTAATCATGAGTTATTAAATCTCCTGGCTGCCAGGAAGGGCTTCCTTCCCCCACCCCCAAGATATTCAGTGATTGTAAAATTCCTGGCAAATTGTATCTAACTGAGAGTAGAGCAGACGTCTACCTCCATGGGAAGTGCTCTGAGTCATCTAGGAGGGTACTGGACAGATAGGGAAGCCAGGAATATTCAGGGGTTGCTTATCTCAGTGACTGGAAGGGGCACACGTACCCGGCCCTCAGGGTGGACAGACTAGGTGGAGACCCTGGCCCCCTGTTCCAACTGGGAGTGTGATGGTAGATTCCCTACAAGGAAGAAGGGTCTGGGAAGGTGGAGAGAGATTCTTTTGCAGTGAATTTAGCTAGCTGGTCCCCCCTTGAATATTGGAAGGGACCCTGAATCAACAGGGAGAGGGGAGGGGGATTGTCTCGGGCTGGCAGTCAGGCTCACCCACCTAGGTAAAGAGAGGAATTACATCAGAGAGGAGGCAGAGACAGGTGGCAATCAGCACCACTCCAGCTGACTATAGGAGATCTAACCTGCTCAAAGGAAAAGGGGTGAATAACTTTCTGAAAGGCTAATTAACCCAAGGACCCAGAATAGCTCAGTGGGAGAATTCTTTTCTAACATATATGAGGTCCTTGGTTCGATTCCTGGGTATTCCTTGAGAAGTGATCCACCAGATTATCAGGTATCCAGATGAAACTTTATAACAGGGAAAATATATACATTTTCTTTGTATTAACTTTTCTTGGACCTCTTATTAAAAAAAAAAAGTTCACTTTCTTTTATTACCCTTACTTTACTCACTAAAACTCAGTTCAAAACCTGCAGAGGGCAGGCTGCAGGGTGAGGGATTGAAGAACACCAGCAGCCTGAGAAGATCCTTAGGGTTCTAAGAAAGAAGGCTGTTTTTCCATGTTTATTGTTATTTTTTTCTTCTGTCTCCCTGTTTTAAAAACTAGTTGCTACTGTCTTGTTTCTTGCTTGCTTTGTATCCCCTCCCTTTCTTTCTCTGCTTGTTTATTTTTGCTTTTTCTTTCTTTTATTCTTTTGGTTACTAATCTATTCTACCTATGCTATTTCTTTCACTTCTTCATCTTTTTGTCTTTTGTTTTCCATTGTTGTTCTTTCATTCCACCTCTTTTATTTGGTCTCCAATTTTTCTTGTCTGTATTTTTCCCTCTCTCCCTTTTTATCTGTATACTTTCTCTTTCTCACTTTCTTCTTTCTCTTTTCTCTGTTTTCCTCCCCCCTCTTCTCACCATTTCAGCATTTTAATTCATTCTGTATATTTGTTTCTCTATTCTGTTCCTTGTTTCATTGTTTTAATTCCACTTTCCTAATCTTATCCCTCTGTGCTTCTTACTCGTGTTAATTTTTCAATTTCCTAGGTCTTGTACGTTTGCTCTCCTGCCTTTTACTAAAACCATTACTATTATCCTTTTTATCTCCCTATCTCTTTTCTTTTATCTGGTCCTAATTTTTTTTTCTTTCAAAGGAACATAAGCAGATCTCTCTCACAAAAAACAGCTGAGTGGGGGCAAGATCTTGTCTGAGTGAGCTGTTTTGGGAACCCACAGAGTAGGAGGCTTTAGGACATTGATCTGGAGGGAGCTGGATAAAGAAATAAATTCCTCAAGGTGTTGCTGGCTTGATTATTGGTTACTGTGTTTCCTCTTCTTTGACTTCCCCTTTTCTGTGTATACCAATTTTGTATCCCAAGGCTATCTCTTTTCCTTCCCTCATCATTCTGTCTTTTACTTTCTGTTGTTGTTCTTACATTCCACCTTTCTTCATTTAGTCCCCAGTTTTTCTGTTTTTTATTTCTACCTCATCTATACTGTTTTCTTTCTTTTATTAACATTTTTTATTTTTGTCGTTTCTTTTCTCTTTCCCTGTCTCTTCATCATACTGGCCTTCTAAGTCAGTGTATATATTTTTCTCTATTTGGTTTCCCATTTCATTGTTGGTACCCCACTTTTCTCTTCCTATTACTCTACACTGCTTACATAAGTTAAACATTCATTTTCCAAGGTCTTATGTGGTTCCTCTTCTAACAATTACTATTATTATTACTATTATTCTCTTACTTTTCTTATCTCTTTCACTTTCTCTGGCCCTCATTTCTTTCTCCAAGGAAACATAGACAATAACAATGAAATAGAATAAGAAAAACAAAGTGTCAAAGAGAAAACTTAACACACACACAAAAACAGCAATTAAATAAAACCATAAAGAGAGATGCTAATCAACTGAATAAACCCATCAAGATAAAAATATGACCAGAGGGCAACAAAAAATGAAAATCATACTAAGAAACAGGAAGACATGGCTCAGTCCAATGAACAAACTAAAAACCAAGAAGAGGTGCAGAACATTGAAAACTAATCAAAGCTGTATAAACAAATATCATGGACCAACTTAATGAAGTGAAGAAAGAGATTAAGGATATTAAGACCACTAGGAGAACACACTGAAGAAATTGTAAACATATATAAAAAGATAACAGAAAGGTTGGTGATGAATGGAATAATCCAAGAAATCAAAAACACTGGAACCACATAAAAGTAGATTTGAAAAGGCAGAGGAAAGAGTTAGTGATGTGGAAGACAGTACATCTGAAATCAAACAGATAGTAGAACAGATAGAAAAAAAGACAGGAAAAATCCAGCAGGGACCTAGGAATTTTAATGATAACACAAAATGCACAAACATATGCATTATAGACATCCCAGAGGGAGAAGAGAAGGGAAAGGGACAGAAGGAGTGTTGGAGGAAATAGTGGCTGAAAACTTCCCCACCCTATTGAGGTAGATGGATGTACAAGTCCAGAAAGCATAGTGCACCACAAACAGTATAAATCCCAACAGGCCTCCTATAAGACATATACTCGTCAAACTGTCCAATGCTCAAGACAAAGAGAAAATGCTGAAAGCAGCAAGAAAAAAGAGAACCATCACATACAAGGAAAGCTCGTTCAGATTAAGTGCTGATTTCTCACCTGAAACCAAAGAGTCAAGAAGGCAGTGGTATGACATAGTTAAGGTACTAAAAGAAAAAAACTTTCAGCCAAGAATTCTCTATCCAGCAAAGCTGGCATTCAAAACTGATGGAGAGTTCAAAATATTCACAGATACACAGAAATTAAGAGAGTATGCCAATAAGAAACCTGCCTTTCAAGAAATACTAAAGGGAGTTCTGCAGGTTGAAAGGAAAAAATAGGAGAGAGAGAGCTGGAGGAGAATGTAAGAACAACTAAAAAGACAAAAAGAAAATAAAAACAACTATGACATACATAAACCCAAAGAAAATATGACTAATGTAAGTAATTCCTTGACAGTAATAACACCGAGTGCTAATGGATTGAACTCACCAGTCAAGAGATGCAAATTGACAGAATGGATTAGGAAATATGACCCATCTATATGTTCTCTACATGAAACCCACCTTAGACCCAGGGATTCAAGGAGACTGAAAGTGAATGGCTGGAAAACAACTGTACAAACAAATGACAACCTAAAAAGGGTGAGAGTAGCTATATTAATATCATACAAAATGAACTTTAAATGCAAAACTATTGTAAGAGACAAAGATGGACACTATATATTAGTGAAAGGGGTAAACTTTCAAGAAGAAAGAACAATCATGAACATTTACACACCTAACAGGGGTGCCTCAAATACATGAGGCAAACACTGGAAACACTAAGTTGGGAAATAAATGCCTCTACAATTATAGTGGGGGACTTTAATACACCATTATCACCATTAGACAGAACATCTTGACAAAGAATCAATAAAGAAACAAAGACTTTGGTTAATAATTAGAGGATCTGGACCTAATAGTCATATACAGAACACTACACCCAAATACAGAAGGATATACATTCTTCTTGAGTGCACATGGATTATACTCCAAGATTGACCACATGCTAGGCCACGGAAAAAATCTCATTGAATTCAGGAAGATTAAGATTATACAAAATAATTTCTCTGACCACAATGGAATGAAATTGGAAATCAGTAAGTGCTAGAGAACCAGATTAAGCACAAAGATAGGGAACTTAAACAACACACTCTTAGACAAAAGGTGGGTCAAGGAGGAAATCTCAAAAGAAATCAGTAACTACCTTGAAACAAATGAAAATGACAACACAATATATCAAAACCTATGGGATGCAGCAAAAGTTGTATTGAGAGGGAAATTCATAGCCATAAATGCATATATCAAAAATTTTTTAAAAATAGCTAAAATCAAAGACCTAACAGCACACCTGGAGGAATTGGAAAAACAACAACAAACTAACCCCAAAGGATGTAAAAAGAAGGAAATAAAAATGATTAGAACAGAACTAAACAAAATAGAAAGTAAGAAAGCACTAGAAAAAATAAGCAAAACCAAAAGCTGGTTCTTTGAGATGATCAATAAAATCAACAAACCCTTAGTCAGGGTTTCTAATTTCTAGAAACTCACAAGCAGCCTACATTGACAAAAGAAGAAATTGATGAACTCAACAGTCCAATTACACATAAAGAGATAGACTCAGCCAAAAAAACCTCCCAACTAAGAAGAGCCCAGGACCAGATGGCTTCATATGTCAATTCAAGCAAGCATTGCGGAAAGAACTAACACCAATCCTGCTTAAGCTTTTCCAAAAAATAGAAGTAGAAGGAACATTGCCTAACTCATTCTATGATGCTAACATTACCCTAATAGCAAAGCCGAATAAAGATGCCACAGAAAGGAAAATTACAGATCAATCTCTCCAATGAACCTAGATGCTAAAATCCTTAACAAATTACTTGCTAATTGCATTCAACAACATATCAAACGAACTATACACATGACCAAGTGGGTTTCATCCTGGGTATGCAAGGATGGTTCAACATAAGAAAAATCAATCAATGTAATACACCACATAGACAGATTGAAAGAAAAAATCACATGATCATCTCTATAGACACAGAAAAAGCAGTAGACAATATAAAGCACTCTTTCCTGCTAAAAACACTGCAAAAGATAGTAATAGAAGGAAACTTTCTGGACATGATAAAGTGTATATATGAAAAACCCACAGCTAACATCATCTTCAATGGTGAAACCCTAAAAGCTTTCCCTTTAAGATTGGAAACAAGACAAGGATGCCCACTATCACCGCTCCTATTTATCATTGTCTTAGAAGTACTTGCTCGAGGACTGAGGCTAGAAAAAGATATAAAAGGCATTCAAATTGGAAAGGAAGAAGTAAAAATTTCACTATTTGCAGATGACATGATCCTATACATTGAAAGCCCTGAGAAATCTACAACAAAGCTAGAAGTTATAAATGAGTTCAGTAAAGTTACAAGCTATAAGATTAATGCTCAAAAATCAGTAGCATTTCTGTACACCAATAATGAGCAATATGAGGAGGAAATCAAGAAAAAAAATACCATTTACAATAGTAACTAAAAGAATCAATTACCTAGGAATAAATTTAACTAAAGATGTAAAGGACTTATATACAGAAAACCACACAGCACTGTTAAAGGAAATCAAAGAAGACTCAAATAAATGGAATAATATTCCCTATTCATGGACAGGAAGACTAAACGTCATTAAGATGCCTATCCTACCTCGACCAATCTATAGATTTAATGCAATCCCAATAAAAATCAACACAGCATTTTTTAATGAATTGGAAACACTAAGTATGAAATTTATTTGGAAGGGTAAGAGGCCCTGAATCACCAAAGACATATTGAAAAAGAAAAATGAAATTGAAGGTATCACACTACCTGACTTTAAAACATACTACAAAGCTACAGTGGTCAAAACCGCATGGTATTGGCACAAGGATAGACATATCGACCAATGGAACTTAACTGAGAGTTCTGATATAGATTCTCACATATACAGTTATCAGGTATTCGACAAGGCCACCAAGCCCACTCAACTGGGAGAGAATGGCCTCCTCAACAAATGGTGCTTGGAGAACTGGATATCCATATCCAAAAGAATGAGAGAGGAGCATCATCTCACACCTTATACAAAAATCAATTCAAGATGGATAAAAGATCTAAATATAAGAACCAAGACCATAAAGGCAAAGGCCTTGGAAGATAATGTAGGAAGCATCTACAGGTCCTTGAAATAGGAAATGGCTTCATGAACTTCACACCCAAAGCATAAGCAGCAAAATGAAAAATAAATAAATGGGATCTCCTCAATTTAAAAACGTTTGCACCTCAAAGGACATTATCAAGATAGTAAAAAGGCAACCTATGCAATGGGAGATAATATTTGGCAACCATATATCTGACAGGAGCCTAATATCCTGCATGTATAAAGAAACGCTACGCCTCAAGAATAAAGACAAATAATCCATTTTAAAAATGAGCAAATGACCTGAAAAGACCCTTGTCCGAGGAAGAAATACAAATGACTAAAAAGCACATGAAAAGATGCTCAGCATCACTTGCTATCAGGGAAATGCAAATCAAAACTACAATGAGATACCATCTTACACCCATTAGAATGGAAGCTATTAAAAAAACAGCAGACTGTAAATGTTGGAGAGGATGTGGAGGAATGGAACCCTCATCCACTGCTGGTGGGAATGTAGAATTGTCCAGCCATTGTGGAGGACAGTTTGGTGGTTCCTCAAAAAACTAACTATAGAACTTCCTTATGAACCAGCAAGTTCACTGCTGGGTATATGCCCAAAAGAATTGAAAGCAAAGTAACGAACAGATTTATGCACATCAATGTTCATAGCGGCATTATTCACTATGGCTAAAAGTTGGAAACAACCCAAATGCCCATCAGCAGATGAATGGATAAACAAAATGTAGAACATACATACAATGGAATATTACTCAGCTGTAAGAAGGAATAAAGTGCAAACACAGGGGACAACATGGATGAATCTTGAGGACCTTATGTTGAGTGAAGCAAGCCAGGCATTGAAGGATGAACGGTACATGACCTCACTGATATGAATTAAGCAAATTGAGCACACTCAGAAAGCTATTGTCGGGAAGATAGGTTTACAAGAAATAGAGTGGGAGAAGAAGGTTGTGAGCCAACACTCATTCGGACATAATCTATGGTAAGGTGAAAGTGTGTAGTTGCTTGTTGAAGGGATATGACAGCAGGGTACTGATATTATTGGGTTAGGTGGTGCAGGGTAGACAGGTGGGTAGATTGGGAAGGGTGGGTTGGAAGATCCAGGGTACTGGGGGGAGGGTTGGGAGAGGGCCCAGGTGAACAATGGGGATTTGTGGGTATGTGGTTGAAAGTACAAAGTTGGGAATGCTCTTATGGCAATATTACAAGGAAGGGTTACTGGTTTAGGGTGTTGGATGGTGGGGGGGCATTCGGGACAGGGTGCACCTGGAGCAATCTTCTAGGGAGTGTGTGAGTGATTATTCTGTCATAATGTGTTGTATCAGTTGGTGGTGGCCCACATAACGAGCAGGAAGGAGTTGGACTCCCATCCTCGGGAAGGCCAATTTGTTCACAAATAGACAGGCGGAAGTCTCTCGAGAGCATGGGTGTTTCCTAAGAGGGGAAGGCAAACCAATGTGTCAAGACCTCAGTCTTGTTGCAAGTAACTATGAATCTTTTCATCCAAGGAATGAAACCAGGATGTTGCTGTGGGCCCCGAGATGAGGGGGCGGGACGAATAGTATAGATCGAACAGGGTGTATTTAGTAGGCAGTGGAAGTGCTCTACATGATCTTACAGTGATGGACACAGGACATGATAAATATCATCAAAATTTATAAAAGTGTGCAGTCTAAAATGTAACCATAGTGTAAACCATGACCATGGTTAGTAGCTATGTTTCACTATTTGTGTATCAGTTATAACAATACCATCCACATATAAAAGGGTATTGATATGGGGGGAGGGGAGGAAAGGGGGAGGATGTTGGGTATATGAGAGTCTCCTGTATTCTGTGTGTGACTTTGCTGTGAAATAAACCTTTTTTGAAAACAAAATGGAAAATAGTGAGACATTGGGAAATGAGTAGGGGAAGGTGCCTTGGTACAGACAGGACACCAGATATTGCAGTGATGAAAGGCAAAATGTCCAAAAAATTTTTTTAAATATTTTCATTTTTTAAATATCCCAATCTTTTAATTTAATTTAATTTCTAAAAAAATTTATGTATTTTATTTCTTATATTTAAACATATCATTATTGTTTCATTTTCCTATTAATTGTATTCAGCTATTGTAATGGCTTCATTTTTTAAGAAGCTTTGGATCACAGAAGGGTTACAACTGGGGCAGGGGAGGATCTCTGGTGTGGGGTGTCAGTGATGGGGGATGCATGGGAGGAAATTCACCTGGGCATACATATAAGGTACGTAAAAATGTTCAGATGTTCATGGGACATTGTCACAGTGGATGGAGACTCACAAATAACCGAGAGAATACTGAATTCCCATCCTAAAGAGTTCTGCCACATTCTCTAAGGGAGCAGCAACAGACCCCCAAGTGCAGGGGCAGTGACTGGTGAAGGAGGATGATCCACTGATAGGCCCTTGATATTGACGATGAGGCTTATGAACCTTTGCTCTTGAAATGGAAACTTAGCCTATTGTTATGGAGTGCCTAAGGGTTGCCTCCTGAGAGCCTCCTTGTTGCTCGAATGTGACCTCTCTCTAAGCCAAACTCAGCATATGAATGCATTACCTTCCCACCAGTGTGGGACATCACTCCAGGGGATAAGCCTCCCTGACCCCAAAGGATTGCTACCAAGCACCAACTAGCAATGCAATGGAAAAAGACCTCGAATAAAAGAGGGAAAAGGTAAAGACAAATGAGTTTATATGGCTAAGAGACTTCAAAGTGAGTCGGGAGGTCATCCCAGAGGTAACGCTTACATACATCTCAGCAGGATCTCATGGACTTCCAAAGTGTATACTACCTGAAATAGTGGGGCTCCTGAGGGCTCTGGAGACACCCAGGTCCTATGGTCAGGGCAGATAGCTCCGGAGTTTGGTCCTTGCCAGTGGGCCTTACTTTGGAGTTTGTGCTCCTGAGAGTGACAGAGTTGGACTCAATTAGGTCTTCTGCACATGGCTCATCTGTCCCTTCTATTTAAACCTACACTTGGTGCTGGAGCTTGTAGGTGTATGTCCAGAGACTTGAGTCTTTGGTCTGTCCACGTGCCAGCTGGGCCCAGAATCTCGGCAGAATTGGAACATAAACTCTACTTCTCATTGGACTCACCCAGGACAACTGGCAGGGAGATGATGATGGACAACAGCTGTCCCAGGGAATGGAGATAGTCTGCAGCTGCAGGTAGGATAATCCTATCCATCTTCCCCATGGGATATAATCCCCCTCTCAATTGGAGGTGGAGTGGACGTCACCATCCCAGACTCCTCAGGACTGGGGGAAGAGCTATGGACTAGAGTGGACTTACTGGTATTCTACTATAGACATATTGTGATTCAAGCAATGGAAGAAATTACAACACTGTTGTGGAGCCAGTGGCCACAGTTATAATACAGGGGTTTTTTAGGACTTGGGAATCATCCTGAGTGACGTTGCAATGACAGATTTAGACCATTTTATATCATCACATAACATGCAGAACTGTGTGGGAGAGAGTGTAGACTACAATGTGAACTACAGTGAATGCTTAATGGCAAAGCCCCAGGATGTGTTTATTAATTGCAATGAATATGCCACACTAATGAAGGATGTTCATGTGGGAGGGTGTGGGACGTGTGGGGAGTGGGGCATATGGGAATCCCTGTATCTTTTGTGTAACATTTATGTAATCAAAGTGTCTTTTAAAAATTAAAAAAAAATTAAAAATTAAAAAACAAATAAATACATAAATAAATAAATAAGCACATTCATCAATATTAAGAGCCTGTCAATGGACCGTCCAAAGTGTACAATCAATGGTTTTCAGAGCAATCACATATTTGTGCATTCATCACTTCAATCATTCTTAGAGCACTTTCATTATTACAATAATAATAATAGTGACAAACAAAAATTAAACAAAACTCATCACCTCTCAATCTATGTCTTCCCTGCTGTACATTCCTTCTCTCTAGTATATTTGTATTTTTATTTTGTAAAAACAGTTTTATATAGGCAATATCACCCATATTCGTGTTTTACATGAGATTTTACTCTCTTATATAGTCCCATGTTACAGTTTAGCTTTCCTTCTAGTAATATACATGACCTTAGACTGTCCTTTTCAACCACTGTTATCCCCATATAATAGCTCTGCTAGTTACAAATACCGTGATGTGTTCCCACCATTTCTATTCATTTCCAAAGATTTACAAACAACTTTTTAACCAATTCTGTACAGATTAACCCTCAGCTTTCCATTCTCCCCCTCATTCTATTTTCTGGTGACCTACGTTCCACTTATTAACTCTATGAGTTTACACAATATATTTAACTCATAATAGCACAATCATACAGTATTTGTCCTTTTGTGTCTGGCTTGCTTCACTCAACATAATGTCCTCCAGTTTCATCCATGTTGTGATATACTTTATGGCTTCATTTCTTCTTACTGCTGCATAATATTCCATTGTATGTGTACACCACAATTTGTTTATTCATTCATCAGTTGATGGACACCTGAGTTGTTTCCAACTTTTGGCAATCATGAATAACGCTGCCATGAACATCACTGTGAAGATGTCTGTTTATGTCTCTGCTCTTATTTCTTCTGGGTATATAAATAGGTAGTTTTAAATGAATTATATTTTGAATAAAGTAATATATTTTATGGTGGCAATGGCAGGAGGACAAGGCTATCCAGGAAAAGTAAAACTTATTACTTCTTATTAATTTAGAGGCCAGGTTTTAAGCAGGGTTACTAACAATGACAATATAATGGAATCTTTCACTTATTTCTTCTACCTGCTGTTCCTTGCCCATACACTTGAAACTATGAATCCCATTTGCAGCTAGGGAGTGGTGGGAATAATAGTACATTCTAATCTATTTACATTTTCCTGGTTAGTATTTTTATCAGTCATTTGCCTTTCTTGCAATTACCTGTTTTTATATATATTTCAACATATCTATTTTGGTAGTTTCTATTATTATTTGCAGAAAGTATTTTTGATTTCTGAATATTATTTTTGATTTCTAATACTAATTTTAGGTTACATGTATTGAAAATATCTTTTTTCAGTCACTGGCATTCTTGTCCCTTTTAAGTATAATTGGCTTAAGATTAGAATATTTTATTTTTAATTTATTCAATTTTATCACGATTTTATTCATGTTGTATGCATGTGGTGCTTGCTTAAAAATTTTCTTTTGTATACGATCCTAAATGATGCTTTGATTTTTTACATCAATGACTTGATTTTTTATATTAATCTTTGTGTATGGTGTAAAGTTGGTACATTTTCAAATGTAATTTTCCTATAGCATGGATTCATAGTTTCAAAATTTATTCAATAATATTCAATTTTATAGGTCCAATGACATCTTTCATTGTTTACTGACTCTGTCTCTGCATCTGCTGATATAGTTTTCTCCAAAATGTGGGTCTTTTGCTTATCTACCTGGGGTTTATTGCATTAGGTAAACAATACACCTACACAACTCTTCCTAATAAGGCCTTTTCTACCTTGGACTTCTGATTAGGCTGAGGGACAACACTCTTAATCTTCCTACTTGCCCTAAGAACCAGGGTTTCAATTAAGAGGACTTGTGTGGCAAACCCTGAGTCTTGTTAAAGGTCATTTTTGTGTGACTAAAAAAATCCCAATTCTTTGATCACCCTGAGGTCTTAAAAAAAGGTTACGGAGTCACACATTAAGCTTTATCCCTAGAATGTATTTTCTCAACAATACTCCGCGAATTTTAGCATCTTTTACCATCTGAAAATATTGAGATTTTTTTTAACCATCAAATCATGTCTCATTTTTGTCTAACAGTTCTTTCCTCAATTTATATCTCTCCTTTCCCATTTTACTATAAGTAGCAAGAAGAAACCATGTGGTATATTCAACATTTCACGTGAGAATCTCTCTAGCTAGATCATCAAGCTTATCATGTACACAATCTTCTCTCCACATAATTGCAAAGAAAATTGTTACTAACTTTTCTACCACTATATAACTAGGTCTCCTTTCCTCCAGCTTCCAATAAGCTTTTCTACTTCCTTCTGAGACCTCATTGGCAGCATCCTCAAAGAACAAATTTTTAATAAAAGTCTGTTCTAGACATTTAGGCTTTCTCTCTTATGGTCCTCAAAAGTTCTTTCATCCTCCACTCAATGCCCAGATTCAAAGCCAAGTCCATACTTTTATTTATTTTTTATAGCAGCTGGCAACTTCCAGAAAACTAATCTGTATTAGTTATCCCTTACTGCATAAAAATTATTTCAAGCTTAATAGCTTAAAAATGTAGTCTTTATTATCTCACAGTTTCTATGGGGCAGTAATGTCACTAATTTCTCCTTATATCTTTATTATTTTCTTCCTTTTGCTTGGTTTGGTTGTATATTGTTCTAATTTTTATAGTTCCTTTAGGTGTATGCTTAGAATATTGCTTTGATACCTATTTTCCTAATATATGCTTTTATACCATGAACTTAGTTCTAATATTGCTTTATCAGCATTTCACTTATTTTGATTTGTTGTATTTTCATTTTCATTTAGTTTGATTTTTTCCCTGAGATGTCCTCTTTGGCACATGATAGAATTATATTGTTTAATTTCCAATTAGTATATGGAGATTTTCTTGTTATCTTTAAGTACTGATTTTCAGTTTGATTTTCTTATAAGCAGATAACATAAATTGTATATTTTCAATTCTTTTAAATTGCTTAAGGTTGTTTTATGACCAAGATATGTTCTATCTGGGTGAATTTTCCATATGAACTTGGAAAAAATTGTACTCTGCTATTTCTGGGTAGAATAGTATATAAATGTTAAATATAACATTGTCTTATAATGTTTTCAATTGTTCTATGTTTTTGTTGATCTTCTGTCTATGTTTTTATCAATTACTGAGAGAAGGGTGTTGATGTACCCTAATTGTGGATTTATCCATTTCTATTTCAGTTCTTACTGGTTTTGATTCACGTGTTTTGAAGCACTTTTGTTTGATGCATACACATTTAAGATTATTATGCATTCTTAATGAATTGACACTTTTTTTCGTTATGTTATGTCCCTCTTTGTTCCAAGTACTTTTCTTTGCTCTGTCTACTTTGTCTGTTATTAACATAGCCATTGCACTTTCTTTTGGTTAGTGTTCACATAGTATATATTTTCCCACATTTGAGATGAGTTCATTTCATACAGAAAGTAGTTGGTCATTTTTCCCTGCATTTTACCAATAATTGTCTTTTCATTGATATGTTTAGATCATATATATTTAGTGAACTTGTTGGTATACTAGGATTTAATTCTGCCAATTGTTTTCATTACTGTTTTTTCTGTTTTTCCTTCTCTCTATGTCCCCTTTCTTAGCTTTCTTCCCTGTGGGTTATGTGAATATTTTTTGTAATTATATTTTATTTATTTATTTATTTTTATTATATATCTTTGCATAGATTGGCTTGTACTAGTATAATTATTTCTAGAAGATTCTTCCAGTAGTGTGTTTTTGCTGATATTTTCTGAGATTGTCTCCTACTGGGCTTTTTTATTTTTCAACTCTCTGGGCATCTTCATTTATCTTCTCTGGTTGAACCCTGACTGATACACCTTGTTCATTGGCCATGACTAAAGCATTTGATTTTCAGATTTATGAGGCAGCTAATAGATATCAAGCTCCTTTTCCTTTGAGGTTTTGGAAGCAATGAAAAATATGACAGAAGGCAAAATAGAAAGTATCAGTGTTCAAAGCAATCAAGATGGCATATCTGCTGTCCTCTAGATTTCTCAATACTGAACTTCAGAGTTATACAAACTTCCCACCAACTCTTGTGTGATACTGGCCTCCCACATCTTTCTAGTGCCTCATTTATCAAAACATAACATATAGTCAAGATCAAATGAAAACTAATGTTTTTTGCCATCAAGTCCAATCTCAAGAAGTGGCTGTGTTAGGTATGTCCATTTCCTGCTTCCAAACTAATCAGATCAAGTTACTTCTCCTCTGCTGGAAAGTAGTAAGTGATGGATCATAAACCAAACCAAGCCAAACCAAACCAAACCAAACCAAACCAAACCAAACCAAACCAAACC